>CM053787.1:794617941-795102941 GCA_028749045.1 Cupressus sempervirens
GCTTAGGGAATTTGTAGTCGTGTCGACAATTCCTTTATTTTTCTATCAAAGTTAATTAATAAATTTAAAATTTCATACTATTTCATTCTAAAACTCATAGACCTTACTCAAATTTAAGAGTTAATGAAATTTAATTGGAATAGATGTTTCGTCAATCTGCCCATCTTTCCTAACGGCAGATTCCTGAGTAGCCGGATCTGTAATGTTCAGATGGATAGTTAATAGAGGATCTCAAAAACCATAAGGTATCTGCAAATAAAAGGGCAAATGAAACCCTAAACCTAATTCAATTCTTCTTCTAGAACCCTATGGAAAACCGTCTACTGCAGTGCTTTGAAGTAGAGACAGTGAAAATGAAACAGTAGACACTGCTTAATAAAATATAGGGTGGCCTCGTCAATCTGACCATCTCACCTAACGGACGACTCCTGCAACTCCGTGAGGTAGCCGGATCTGTAATTTTCTGATGGATAATTAACAGAGGAATTAAAACTAACAAACACCATAAGATGTCTACTAACACACTTTCCCCTTATAAAAAAGGGCAAACGAAACCCTAACCCTAAACATTGAATGCTGAAACCTTACTTCCAAATCCTATCTCTATTCTTCTTCAAGAACCCGATGGAAACGTAAAGCGGAGCATAACCCCACGGTCACAAGATTCGTTTAAGTTTCAATTCTACTGAAAGCAAATGGAGAATATTACAAGAACATTGATAATATATAGAACAAACCTGATAAAATCTCGCAAACCCCTGACATTACATTCATCTCCTGCAGTTCTTAGAAGTCAAAGACTGTCAGAACGAAACAGTTGCAGTTACTTAACGAAATAGTTGGAATGGGTGGGTCTGGAAAGTAGTTCGTCAAGCTGTTCTTTCTTTCCAGACGGCCCATTCCTACCACTTCCTGAAGTAGCCGGAGCTGTAACGTACTAAAGGACATTTTGCCCAGAAAAATTAGAGTCACGCAACACCACTACAGATATGCTCTGAGGCTCCTTCCCTATGAATTAAAAAGGGATCTGAAACCCTAACCCTAAGCTTTGAACCCTAACTCTCTTTTCATCGTCCATCCCTAGCATTGCTTCTCATCCACGGCTCCGATGGATAACGTGGACAGGAATGTATTCTTACACGCCCATTATATGTTGAAAGGGCGCTAAACTCAAAATGCCTCGAAGACTAATAAAAAAGAAACAATATTCTTTTTGAGATTTACGAAAATATAATGATTTTCTTACAAATATTTTTCTATCATAAAATATGTATATCATAAGGAACAAATGTTAAAATTTCAAAAAAGTATAGTATTTTCTATTTTTTGAATTTTAGTCAACCACCTTAACATAACATGAGAACCTTGCATAACATGATATTCTATAAAAATATTTCTAATTTTAAAGTCAATAGAATTTTAAATAATTGATGATTTTTAAAATTTCAAAATTTTGTCAAAATGTTGAAACTATGTAACTAAATTATCATATTGAGGAATAGTTTGTTCTTATTGGTAATCATGGAGTTAAAAATTAAGGTGAAAATAATAAAATAGGGGGATTTAAATTTTTTCTATAGGAGTTTCATTGCTTCGCCTTGAATTGTTTATGCATGAGTCTTATGAGGGGGGCTTAAGTAGTTTTTATGAAGAGGTCGGTCTTATGGAAAAACATATGCAAACTAAATTTTGGCTTGAAAATGAATTTTTTACTTAATTTTTCTTATGAACAACCACTAGCTTCTTTAAGGCAAAAGCCTACAATACAATGCTAAGTTGTGATCCTCTTAGGGTGTGGTCCCATAAGGGAGGTTGCAGGATCTATTTTTGTGGAGTGGGTGGTCCAATGAAATTTGTTGGCTCTTGACTTGATAGAATTTTAACTACCTTTTATGATATCAGAAAACCTAGGAATTAGCTAGAGACCATATTGGATATTCTACAAATAAGATAAAAGGACCAACTAACAAGACAATGGAGTCCTCTCCACTTTGAACTCTGCAAGATTCAAGTGGGTTTACCTTGGGAATTCAATTCGTTTCAATTATGAAGACCAAGTTCTCAGCGTGAATCCCATAAATAACAGATTAATTTGCCTAATTTCTTCTAATTCAACTGGTCAAAAGAGATGATAACTAGTTGTTTTACCAAACCCTAGACACCATGAACCAAGTATAGGTAGACATTTCATTCTTCAACAACAAAACATAAAAAGATTGATTGATATATGTTTTTTGCATTGTGTAAAACATTCCAATTAGATCAATTCAAAAGGATGGCTAGTGCCTTATTCGTAGGGCCATAACTAATAGAGATCACAAACCTACTTCTGGATCTTATCTTAATACTTTGTATAAAGACTCATCTGTATTTATTTCCAAATCTCATGCTTACCATATCTTTGCTTAAATCCATAGTGTTCTTTCAATTTGCATCAAGCATTTACATAATCTAATACATTAACAAGAGTAAATTGAAATATAATTCAAAGTGAACTACAACTCAGACTTAATAAAACTTTACTATCAAGTCTCAGAGAACAAAATAGAAATAAGAAAAGAGACAAGGTATGGTATGAAATCAACTCTGTGTATTTGTATTTATTTCTTTGAAATTGTATACAGTATTGATGATCACCTCTATTAGACAATAACACACATGGACCAGCAATTGTAACTTTTGTATTTAATTCTAGAACAAATTTATAGTATACATGGACCAACTCAAAATCTACATAGACTCATGCAACAAAAGAAATTTGGACCCTCCTCTAGCCTTGGAAACTCACTTATATAGTGTGAGTTGCAACAAGCTTTAGGCCTAGAGGGAAAGGACAGCTATCCACAGAACATAAATATTTACAAAAGGACAAAAACTATCATAATCAAAATTTGCTCGAGAAAAGACAAAAATTAGCGGTTGTTTGCCTTGGTAACAGAATGGCTTCTTCATTGGTTGCTTTGTGGTGGGACCAATTCTATTTTAGCAGTTTTTTGTACATGCATTGCACCTGATGATTGATCTTATTCCATTTGTTGTTCTCCAAGTTGTGGGACCACCTGCTCTTCATTTTTTGTGTCAGGCTTTGATATATGGGTATTTATTGTAATTGGTTGGTCATTTGCCAGTTCATCAATTTGGGTGGCTATATTATTTTGTTGGAGAGTAATTTTCCATCCACTTGTCAAAAAGTGTGTCATCTAGCCAGTTGAAACTCAATATTTCTTGCTCTCTCTTCAAGATATCTTTTCCTAGTTTCTTTATCTCAACAAAATCTTGTTTGAAAGAATCAAAAAATATTTACACTTGAACAACTTTTGTAGTAGTTCTTGCAAACCAAATGTAATTCTCTTTATTCACTACTTTATTTAGTTGACACTCATTAATTCCTTCAATTCATTGGCCCATTCTTCTTTATCCTTTATTTTACCTATGCACGTAAGTGCATGGGGAAAGAGATCAAAATTTTTCTTGAGATATCTTGAAAAGAAAATATTTATTCTCCTCTATAGCAAGTCCCTCTTGTGATCAAAATCCAAGAGATCATTGGCCCGATCAAAAAAACTTATATCTAATCATCAGAGTGGTCAATAATAGAGCAACGTAGAGCTGAGATAGCATCATCCCTGCAGATCCACTTCTTTAAAATGGGTCTCGAGGTGGCTTCACTATTATTCAACTCATTCCATATCTCCACCAACCTTGACAATTCTAAGTAGAAAAGGGACCAGCCTACCCTATCCACTAAATACAAAATTATGTCTCTGATCCTGTCCTCATGTTGGATGCCTAATTCCACATGCAGTGACTAGATCTTAGCCTTCTCCTCATTTAGCTCATCAGCTGTATAGAGTTCTAGTTGTTGAGGAGTGCTTGGAATATCCACAATAGGAATAGTATTAAAAGGTGGCACAAGAGGAGGAGGAGCTGCAATTTTGAGTTGGCTAGATTGCCTACCTACTATTCCTTTCCCAAATTATTTTTCTATGTTCGCAACTTTATTTTCCAATTGGTAGATTTGTCTACCCCTTTCATCATAGGCTTAGAGTACCTTCTCAAACTTTTCATTCAACTCTAAGTATCTACTATTATCTTTAACAACAACCACCACCCCAAAATTTGCTACCTTTCTATTCATCTAAGTCACATTTTTACTATGCACTTCCTCTACTTTATAAACCATGAGACTACCTGTATGCTCAAAATATGAGATTTTCTGAATACTAGCTTTGTCTCTCTTCTAGATGGACCACATAACTAAGGCTTTATGGTCATCACTATATTTGACCTCTTTATGGGCTTGTACCACTTCATCCTCAGTTATGAACTTAGTCTCTTTCTCTTTCCTCGCTACATAAAAAATCATTGCATTAGCAATGTCCCATTCTAACAGTATCAAGACTCCTGAATCCTTTGGCAATTCCCTTCCCCCTACAGGGGTTATTTGACTAAACTCTTCCATGAGGCTAGCTTGTACCTCCTCTTCAATCTTTGAGTCCTATTTAGAAGGTTGCTCAGCTTTGATTTTCTTACACCTCACCTCAATTTTTTTAATATTGTTTCACCACAAAAATTGGATGAAGACCCTAGATTTAACAAAATCTTCATTCTCCAAAAACTTCCTTGTTTCTTTCTCCACAATAGTATCAATTTCCTTCCCTCTGAAATCCTCTATAGTGAGGGCTAGGAGTGGCATGGGAGGCTCTACAAGTGCTCCTTCCTCCACTTCTATTGTAGTTATTAAAATTTCCCCTTGAGCTCCCATTTTTTTTAGTTACTCCCTCAAGGAGTATTCATCATCAATGCAGATGGGGTTTGTGAGGAGGAATACTCCTCAACTTTAGAAGAAGAGCCCTATTCTAATTTTTGCCTCTTAGCAGTGGGTGTTGAAGTAGGACTCTCTGAATGTTGTCTCTACAAGGGAACATGTTGTACATTTACACTTTTGCAACAACATACCCTATTTTCTTCTGCAATGTGTATTGACCTAGCCTTTTGATGGCTCTTCTTGCTAGCTTCTTCTCAATTTCAATGGCCTAGTCTAGATAGGCTTGAACCAAAATTGCCTTCTTCTAATTTAGGGTTTGCATAAACCTAGCAAAATTGTTCATAAGCTTATTAATTTTGTCTCCCCAATATTTTATATCAGCCAAGGGATCATATTTTTTATCTAGTGCATTGATAAATTCAAGAACCCTACTATAAACTTTCCATTTTCTTTATTAACTTCTTTCTCTTGTAATGAAAATTCATTGCTAATTATATCTTTAGGAAAGTAAAAAAAATGTTCATAAGATTTATACTTAGTTCTATCCTTAAACATATCATAGAATCCCCTCAGGATCAATAAAGCATGGGTGAGATTGAGCCATTTGCTATCTTTCCAAAAATTTACCCAAATGCTTCCATCCTCCCTTGGTGATTAAAAAATTATGGATTAATGTGAAGTTAGGGAAAATTGTACCTCTTGATCTATCAACCAACTCTCTTTCCTCTAGTCCTCCTATCTACCAAGAACTTTGCAATTCCAATCTCCAGTGACAATTTTGATTAGGCAGGACATGGGGCTTCCCTTGGAAATAATATACACTAAACACAATGGATATTGAGTATGGGATGATGTCCCCCCAGTTGTAACTTACTTTTAATCCTTTGGCATGATCTTTAGGTCTGATCAACTCTAATAGGGGTTACGGTATCATTGGGTTGTTTGTTGTAAGCAAAATCCTTAATTTGAGGCAAAGTCTTGCTCAAACCTTACAAAACTGGCATCATTGACCTCTTAGCTCATGTTAGCACTCCACAATTGAGCTAACAATTTTTCACCATTCTTCTCTAGCTCCAGCTTCATCTCCTTGGAAAAGGAAGAAATCCCTTTATGCAAACACATGTACATCAGCATTGAGTACCAATAGAAGGGCTTCTCAATTTTTTCTTTACTTATAACAATCAATCCATTATGGATTTCTTCTGCTAAATATGAGGCAAAGTCAAAAATGGAACTCATGCCATACTGTAATGTTTGGGCAATAATGAGAACTATGGATCCTTGGATGTGATCTTGTTCAACCATCCCAAAAATTTTACAAAGGGAGAAATACAATGCATGTGCCCTAGGGTTAAAGTATTTCTTCAATAATGGTTTAGGGGTATTAGTTGTTACTAATGACAGGTGCCCTATCTTCACAAAGTGCTCTTGCAATGGCCATTTCCTTAGGTATACCCTCTGAGCATCATACCATGCTTGTAGGTCATCTAGATCATTATTTTCATGCCACACATGGTTAGGGTTTAACCTGAAAACCTCCCTAATTGCCTTAGGTGTGACCCTAAAGAGGTTTTCTCTCTAATGATTGTTTAGTACCCTCAACACTGGGTCATACCTTTTTTCTATCATTGTTAACTCGTCATCATCAAAGAAGATGCCAGGAACAATCAATTTTCCAAAGTCACATTTCTCAAAGGGGTATCATTCTTCCTTTCATAAAACCACTTTCTAAATAATATTAAACCACTCGTAGATGTCTAAAAATCCCTCAACCAGTTTGCCTTATCGTAAAAACCCTCCCCAACGAACAATCTAGGGTTCTTAGGAACTAACTATTTTCCCTTAGTTGCTTCATTAGTAGAAAGAGGCAATTGCTACAGAAAATCATTGTGTACATTCCTTTGTTGGTAATCTACCTTCACTGAGAAATCTCATCACGAAGGCATCTTATCTATCACACAATTTAGACTATAATTTCTCAAATAATCAAAGGTTCTATACTTACCCACAAATTCCTTCTTTCAACTGAAAAAAAACTATGGCTGCAACAATTCACTACTTGAGAAAATTTCAGACTCTAATCTCTGGTTCTTTCTGCGCTTGATATCTCTTTCACTTGGTAAATGATTATGCATTGAATTGTAAGTTTTACACAAATTCCTTTACATGAGCTCATATTGATACACCATTAATGTTCTAACAATCATATTATGAGTTACACTAAAAATTTGAAATCTAGTTGTTGATTTGGGCACAATCAGCCAGTCCTATTATAAACCTTGATAACTACATTACTATTTTTCCAAGTTGGACATGTATCATAATGTCACTTTCTCTCTTTGGTTAAAGTTCAAGCACCTTCAAGATGCGAGAAAGTGACAATCATTGATCTTTATCTGATCAACAATTAAGGAAATTCCTTACTGTCACTACATTTCTTTTAGAACCTGGGCCCACTAGGACGCATGTCACCACGTTGATTTATTTCTTTAGCTAAACCTCATACAACTTCACTTTGTAAGAAAGTGGAAATCATTGATCTTCTTTTTAATCAATGATCAAGATCTTCACTTGTTGTTGTATGCAAAGTGTGGCCTACATAGACACGTGTTGAATGGTCACATTCTCATTTTGGGTAATCATCAAGCAACTTAAAAGTGAAAGAATGTGATCACCATCGATCTCCTGATGATCTAATGGCTGTGAAAAAATAATATCTTTATTTATACTCGGTACTCTTAGCAAATCAGAGCATGCTACCTAGAACCCTGTATTAACAACATCCTTTGGCAACTCATAACATGTGTTGGCCCTAACATCTCTATATGTCATCATGTTGCAATATCACTTTAGTTAATATTTGATCTCTTCCATTTTGTGAAGATGCAATAGTTGTTGACTTTCACTTGGATCAATGATCAGGAAAAAGAATGCTCTTTGTCTTTAGCACCAATCAAGAGATGACAACTAGCAATTCATCATAGACATTTCAGAACCATATTTCACGGCCCCCACTAGGACATGTGTTGAAGCGTTGCACCTTCACACTTTTTAAACAATGAGTAACTTCTCTTTGCGATGATGTGATAATCATTGATTTGAAAGGAGATCAATGGTCATGATGAAACCAAGAACCTCTATGCTTCCTGGGCCCTACTAGACATGTGTCACCTTGTTACTTTCTTGCTTTAGTCAAAATCTTTGCATCTTGATTTCGTGAGAAAGTGACAACCGTAGATCTAGGAAAAGATCAACGATCAAGAAAATAACTCATCAAAGGTTTTTAAAGTAAGAAACAACATCACGTGGGATAGCCAGGGAACGAACTTGGGTTAAAATAGAGTTATAGACTAGGGCAAAAAGAAATTCATGAAAATGTCAAAGAATTCTAGAGAAACTATAAAATAAGAAGATTTTTGAAGGGTTTTAAGGACTTGATTTAAAATCTTCCCACACATATTTGAGAATGTGAACAATATTAAGCAACCATTTAAAAAAAACCTAGGGCATAAATAGTGTTAGGGTATGACAATTAGGGATTTTCTAGGGCACAATTAAAGAAGAGAAATAAAACCCTAATCATAATAGGATAGCAAAAAAATTTACAACTAATTTTGAGGATTTTATTACCATGTGAAAAATCAATCCAAAAAATTAAAAAAAAGTTTTCTATGGGATTAATTGGAATCTTCTCCTCAAAAGTAGCAACCTCGACTCTTTAGGGTGCAGATTTAAGTGGGTAAAAAGGATGGGAGCTAGAAATTGCTCCACCATCTTAGACTTTTCTTGTGTCACTTGTCAATCATATACCAATTTTTAATTTTTATCAATAAATTTTTTAAACATATTTATTTATTTAGTAAGTGAATTGAATATGCTAAAGTTTAAAAAAAATCATGAGATCACCTGCTTACATAAATTATGGGGCTTAAACTTTTTAAGAATAACTCCGCTACAAAATTCATGGGACCTCCCACTTTAAAATAATCCTAAAAACTCTCTAGAGTACACATAATAATAATAGTAATAATAAATAATTTCAATAAATATTATTCACTTTGCAATACTAGTGAATTAGTTTAACATCTATCAACTAATGAGAATGAACTTTTTTTGGTTAATCACATATTTTTAAAGTTTTTATATTGATTTATTATTATAATTTATTGTCTAAAATATTTATCTCAATTATAATTGGTTCATTTCATTTCATCTTATAAGACCCCTTTTTTTTGGAGGCTTCCTCCATTTTTTTTTCCATTGAGTATTAAGTTTTAACAAAGATACATATCTACAACTTCACAGTCTAAACTTCATCTTTCAAGAGTTTCTATCATATATTTGATCGTAATTTTATATGAGACCTCTCTAGCTCTATAAGTACATCAATAAAAAGGGCATGGTACATTCATTGTGATCACTATATCAAGATAAAATGTTAGTTTAAAATAGCATCTCTGGAGACTATTGTAGACCACCCCTAAGGGCTCAGATGAGCAACTAATAACAAGCATAGGTTGCAGAATTGTTACTAAAATTGCAACAACATGAGGTCTTATATTATCATGCATACATCTTCTAGTTGCCTCTCTCACATGTCCAAATGTGGATGGTACTAGAGGATTATCTTATGTAATGTATCTAGATTTGACTTGTTTTTTTAGCATAACAACAACACCATCTTGCAGTAGCTCCTTGAACTTCTTTTCCTCAACTTTGAGTACTAGCGTAACTTGCAATGACATCTTAGAGTATATAAGTCTCTTAAGAGACCCAGTAAGATCTCTAGAAACACCAAAAAATATCTTATCATTTTTATTTTTTTCCATAATAAACATAGAATCTCAGTTGAAATAAGGGACCAAGATGTATTACAATTATTTTTGGTGCTCAAGATCATCCTTGTAATGATATTATTTATGTCAAAGTTATGATCAAAGATAAAATTGAATAATCATCAAATTTCTTTACCAAATATTCAGTCAAAGAATATGTGGAACAAGGATCCAGGTTTCCTACAACATAAGCATAAGTTAATTTGCCCATTTGGCTTAACAATTTTTAACTTGTGCAAGAAGACACGCCAGAAGAAGCATTTTTTTTTGGTTCCAATGGTTTATGCCTCAAGTTCAAGAGAATAGTTTCCCATTCTTTGGGTTCATAGGAACAATTCCAGGATAGGTAAGATGTTCAAAGATAGTTGGGCTGGTGGATTGGAAATTGTATATAAGTTTGGCTTTAGTGCATGGTAAGGGAGTACCATCCTTACAAGACAAGGTCAATCACTCATCATCTATGATAGAAATATTTCTAGGAAGGAGCAAGGGGTCACATGCTTTTTCAATCATTAAATAAGTTCTCTTTTGGGTAGTAGGTAAATCATATTTGGAGGATAAGATTTCCCAGCTAACAAGTGCCCCTTCCTTGAGGATATCTTTGAATGAGATGATTCCTAGGGAGTCTTATTTTTTTGTTGAACATCCTTGCATCAATGCTAGAGGTTTTCCCTCATGTTTTAGGTTCTACCAAATGGATTTTTCTCCATATATTGCATTATCCTTATTGATTACTTCATTGTCATTGATCTTTGACCTCGTCATCTCCAAACATTCCCATATTATTTTCAAAACGTTAGATCCTTTGACTCTCACCGAGAAGTTTTCTAAAAAGAGGCTACTAATGTTTAGGTTATTCTAGTAAGAGGTCTTGGATGGGTGTCCTCTTGAGATATTATTCCTGTCTAGCACCTTCCAAGTTTCATTGCCTCATGTAGCCTTGGAAATCCTCTTAACTACTAAAGATTGTAGACACCCAAAAATGGATAGACTTGCGAGTTTACATTTAACACACTAATTCTTCTTCTATTAACTAAAGGTTCTTAAATCGTTAATTAATCATCTTTATTCATCTATAATCAAATCCTTGCATCATTTAATCTTCCCTAATATTAATTAAATAATTAAACTTATTTAATTGACAAATCTTTTATTAATTGATTATTATCAGTTAATAATACTCAATTTCCAATTTCCCTTAATTTAAATAATTATTTAAATTAGCTATTTTATTCCTCTTTATTAAATTATATTCTAAATTTAATTTGATCTCAATTTCAATTTCGATCAATTTCTAATTAACTTCCATTTAATATCAACTGATTCTATCTTTCTAATTTAATTGAAATTTTAATTCAACTAAATCTTATAAAAACTAAAAATTCTATTTTACGAGGATATTATTTTTTTGAAAATTAAGAAATCCTCATAAATTGAAAAATCTTTTTTTTTTGAAAACCCAAAATCAAAAAATATTTCAAAGTTTTAATTTTTAATTTTTGAAAACTTAATCTCTTAAAATTGAAAACATCTTAGATTTTGTCTACTATCTTTTTCATTTTAAAATTGGAAACTTTTCAATTATTTCTCTAATCTCTTTCATCATCATCTGTTGATATTGATTTTCCCAAATTGATCTCAATCGTTTATGGATTTCCAGAAAATCTATATAAACAACCTTCCTATCTCACAATTTCATCACTCACTTTTGCATCAAACCTTTGTCAATTTGCTATCATTTGAAATCATATATTTTTATCATATTTCTCAGAGCTCAGAGTCTAAGTGTTGTCAATATCACAATTGAGTGCACACTTCATACAATCAAGGAGAAGCAACAAAATGCTAAAGCAATGATTGGTTTGCATGTATATGTTTAATTGTTTATATCTAGTTAATCTTGTTTCTTATGTTGTTATTTGTAGGTTCTTGTTTAGTAGCATATTTGATTTTATTATTAGATCATTTGGTGCTACTAACTCTTATTTCTTGAGTGTGCATATTTAAGCATATACATTTTGGTTAGCTCAATGTGAATTTGACAACCCCAACATGACCAAATTATCAAATTTCAAAGATTTGGCCATATCTCTCAAACTATGTAGAATTTCTTTATGATTTTTTTAATAGGTTCTCGCTAACATAAAGAGACTAAATAAAAAATAAGAAATGTTTGGATTTTTTTGCTTTTTAAATAATTTTTTTATGATTTTTCATAAAAAATAATTTTAGGCACAATTACTTCTTATTTTGTTGTTTGTAAGGTTGAATGAAATTATTAGTTTAGCATATTGATAAATTGGTGCTACTAATAAGTTTGTTTGAATCTTGTAGATTAAGCCTACGACATTTTGGTGAACCTGATGTGAATCTGACAGCCTCAGTAGGACCAAATTATCAAATTTCAAAGATTTGGCCATATCTCTTAAACTGTGTAGAATTTCTTGATGATTTTTTTTTTTAGGTATCCGTTGACATAAGGAGACTACAAAAAAAATTCAATTTTTTTTTTTCCAGATTTTTATGTTTTTCTAATAATTATTTTATGATTTTTCATAAAAAATTAATTATAAGTGCAAATTAGAGAATTTTTCTAAAATTCTTACATTTATAGAAAGGTCTCAAAATTATAAAGGGGGTCTATTCTCTATTATTTTATTTTTGATATCAACTAAGAACTGAAATAAATAGATCTTTGAAAACTTGTTTATTTTGACAAATCAGGTCCTAAGATAGAAATGAGTAGATTTTTCAAAACTTTTGACATTTTTGTGAAGCTAACTAATTTTCAATAGGTTTATTCTTTTCACTTATGTTTTTGTGGACTAACAATTTATCAAAAACTTGCATCTTTATGAATGGGTTGAAAATCATAAAAAATCACATTAAATATGGATTAAAATATCAATATATTTGCTTATCCTTTCTAAAATTCATTGGTTTTTATTTCATATTTATATCCTTCACTTTTCTAGTCTTGTTTTAGACTAACATTTTTGGAAGCTGATGTGGATGCTAAGGAGATGGAACGATAGCTCAATTACATGCAAAAGATAAAACAATCTAAAAAATGAGCCTAGGCTTGCCTAGCTTTGAATCAGGTGTTGCCAACTATAATTGGAACAATTGTTATGTTTCCATTGATGTCAAACCTTATTTTTAAGATAGATTTATATATGTTTTGAGTGTTATATCTAGATAATTGATGATTTGATAAGTTGGTCATAACAAAAGCACCTAGAGGAAAGGTTGAGTTATGAGAAGAAATTACAATGGGCACTTGATTAGTTAGATTTTAACAAGATAAAGTGATTGTCTAATCATGCTACAAGTGAAGAAGACAATTTTACTGGAGCCTTGAAGAAGTGATCAAAGATTTACCAATTGCATAGGCTTGACCAAGCAATAGAGTAGAAGATTAAGGAACTTGAAGTTTGTGTCAAGTGATGCTAGTGTCTACCGAGCCACATTATGTGTCAAGCAGAAGTAGTTTTTATTGAACATCAATATTTATCAAGTGTCTTTATATATTCCAAACAGAATGTTGGTAGCAACCAAGTAACCCAGTGATGATCGAGTGTTGAAACATAGTGTTGGCCGAGGGACAACATTTTAACTATTTATGAGGAAATTGTGATTTCCAACTGGTAGATTTGATTTATTGGAATATGTAAAGTGTGTTGAAGATAACCATGAAGAACCATCTCCACACACCATGAAGATAACCAAGAACCCATGAGTCCTCAAGATCCAACCATCTTCACACACCATGAAGATAACAAGTGCACCATGCAAATGTTAAAGATGCTTCTACAACAACATGATCTAAGACAAAACTCCAACATATGAAAACACTCAATAAATATATGAATGCCAAAAAATCCCACTCAACCATAGTACCAAGTCACCCATTGCATCATAAAATCCATCTCCTACATGAAGATCCTCTAAGCCTACATAGACACAACCAAAGTGATAGTACCAAGTGAAACCAAGATCTCCAAACCAAGAAGATACAAATCAAACCAAGAACTAATCATGCACCACCACCTCATCACTATCACAAGCTCCCACTAAACCATGTATCTAAGCTATCCATGATATCATGATGAAAAACTATCCTCTAACAATTAGAATCAACCAAGACAACAAACCATCAAATAACTCAAAGTGCACATCATGAGCTCCTCAAAAGAAAACAAATAACCATAATCCTCAACCAAGAATATATACTACCATTTAAATATGGAATCCAAACCAATGAACACCAAAAATATACCTATATATCTAATCATGTCATGCCAAAATCTATGACACCATGATCACATTCATGAACTGAGCAACTAACTCTCAAATTGTCCAACTTATCAACATAAAATAGGCAATTGTAATCCTGCACCATGGTTATGCCTGGTAACAACATCTCATCCCTTCTACATTAAGAAAAAATGGAAAATCATGTGACTAAGGGCATAGAAAACCCAAATCCAAGCCACCAATCTGAATATGCATCAATAATGAAAGATCAATGGGCAAAGACAACTAATATTCAAGTTATAAATGCAACCTATAAGTATAGATTGCTTACAACATTGTACAACTTGTAGACCCAACAAGTCATCATACATATCCTGAACAAATACTGACAACCATATCATCATGAGACCAATTAAAAATATAAGCTAAGTATACAATGACATTAAATCTCAAATCTCCAAAATATATAATGTCACAAACTCACAATGTTTTTGATTAAGAAAAATAGGTTTTATAGGGATCCTGAAACCCAAAAGTTCTTACATAAAAAAGGGCAGCAAATTAACAAAAAATGCCTAGCAATAGAACAATGGCCATTAGAAAGGCTAGAACAAAGGACAGGTAGAAAGTCAAAAAGAAAAAAAGCCATAGAGACAAAAAAGCCAAAGGCGGTACTTGTATATTCTTTGCTTACTCCCCACCCTCTTCTCAAGGTCCTAGATGGCCTCTACCACATTGTTGGCTCTCTAAAAATCCTCTGCCAAGAATTCCTAGTCCTTCTTATAGCTCCAATCCATGTAGCTTTGAGTTGTATCCGTTATGGTGCCCTCTTCCATCCTGTCTTCATCATTGTCCTTCCCACCCTTCTACACAACAAACCCCCTAGCTTTTAGCTTGCCACTCAGACTAACAATGTTATCATTGAGAGATTTAAGAATACTGAGCATCTAGTTGGCCATGCTATAGTTGAAGTTCTTCATATTTTTCTTCCTATCTTCAACCATCTTAATTCGATCCCCCAGGTCAGTCCAATTCATTTGCTTATTCTTCTTCACCTGGCTTTCCATCTACCCTAGTGCCACAAACTCACAATGTTACCATAGTAACTATATATCATAAACCATTTAGTCTAGTATATCACCAAATAAATCATGCCAAACCTACACTGAATCTTAACAAATGTGTAGAGTTCTTTAAGAGCTTTCCGTTGATTACTCAAAGTCCAAAATCTAACTCTGTATGCTCAAGTTATGCACAAATATGTGCTCAAAATAAATAACATATAACTTTTGGGTTCTTAAATCAAACAAATATCAAAATCACATAATCAAACCTACTCTAAGTGGTAGTGCTCTGAATTAGCTTTCCAACAACTATAAGAAGTCCATAATTTGATATCTTGAGAGAATGTTTGGCCATTTTACCAAGATAGTATTTTTACCATTTGCACAACCATCTTTTTGGTGATGAAAATTTCAATGAGATTAAATTTGATGGCCATCATGGGCTGAAACTAAAAATCCTTTTGGATTTCTATTAACATGGTCAAACAAGGGCATATTATATATAAAAAATATGGAAATACTAACTAGGATCCAATGGTGAGGTATGTTTTTGTCTAGAAGGTAATTTCTGCAAGCACCCCCCTATAAACCCTCATTGAAATGAAGCCTCTAAAAAACCTTTTTAACCAAAATTCACATGCCCAAAAAATATGCCACCATCCCATCATAAAAAAAATCTAAAATCCTCATATCTACAATAAATAAAATACAAAACCCATATATCTTGCCCTTTCTTTTATCCTCTCATGCATTCTCATTGTTTCAATCTAGGGTTACAACAATAAAACCATAGCTTTGATACCACTTGTAAGGAAACTCACAACAAAGAATATAATTATTTCCACATAACCCCTAATAAATCTGAAATAAATATGTATTTATAATCCACATGCAAGAGAATAAACAACATACCCACAAAAATGTGACACAAGATATAACCTAGGAAACCCTTATTGAGGGAAAAATCTAGCCTCCAAAAGCATCCATCACTATGTATTATTCAACAAAACACCATTGCAATACAATCATGGGAGCCTTCTAAGTCATATTCACAACCAATCAATCCTTGTTAATAAGCATGAATCCACACATCCCATGTCATGCTTCCAACCTTCACAAATGCTCCTTTGGCTAACTTGTCAAGCCTTGTCTTGCTCAACTTTTATTTTTTCCTTTTGCCCTTCTCAGAGAGCAACTACCCTTGTTGCTTCTTATATAGTAGAAAGTCCTACAAGATACCAAGCAATATTACATAAACCATGTGCTAAAATCATGTGCTACCTTACCTATTGACCCCACATTTAGTATTGAACATTTGATTCTTTTCCCCAATATTAAATAATTACATCGACTATTATACAATGTTACAATAAAACTGAACAAGTATATGCCATGAGAATCTCTATAGGTTGCACGTTTGTCTAGGTGTTTCTAGGTGAAACATTACATAATAAAATAAAATAATACAATATAACAAGATTATGCAATAAGTACAACACCCATTATCTGAAAAGATGGTATGTCAGTGATGTAGAGGTAGGAATGGGCATTGACATGATTGGTGAGTCGCATCTGTACAGTAGGTTGTTGTTGTGTCCTGTAGGGCTAGAGGGAGAAGGTTCTACTCAACAGTGATATGCGAGATTTATTTAATCTTACATGCGATGTGATTAGGGCATTGGCCTTGTTTGAAATAGGATATTCACAAACTTATACTCATTGAGCAAATAATATTTGGTGAAGCCATGTGAACTATTTGTTTAGTCGATGGGTATTTGATTTGATAGCCTAACCTATTGTCTGAAGAAATTGGTGGGTTGGGAGATGACTGTCCAATCTACAAATTTGATTGCTAAACCCCCAAAAAAAATGGCATTTACAGACGTAACTTTCATAGTAAAATGTTTTGAGAAAATAATAATTTGTAGATACCAAAAAAAAAATTGCAGATTTGAAAAATAATTGATAGGAATCACAGATTTAAAATACTTGATGAAAATTAAATAATTATAGATCTAAATTGAAATAAAATTCCAAAATCATACCAAATTACAAATTGAGCCTTATGGTTTTGATTTGCAAAACAAAAATTCCTTAGATTTACTTTTGCCCAAGGTAGGAAATTTTATAGTAAAAACTCATCAGAATGACCACTCAAACACAATGCCAAGGTCCATTTTTTCTCAAGATGCTCCCACATGAATTTTGATCCCAAATATAAATTATGGCCCTCCAAGATGTGAGACAATGGTTCTCTCCAACGACTTGTAAATGTATGCTCCTATGGCTCCACTACCATGTAAGAATTTTGCTAAGGCAACGAATGCATGCCAAGATCTAGAAGCACAAGAGAGACAAGAGATGATCAAATGAGAATCTCAATAATGATCAAATTATAATTAATTTTAGATAAATACATCATAAAAGTGCCTTATATATAATTGAAATCAAGATGACTAGGAGGCATGCAAGAGATAAGTGTACCAACTAAGAAATTATCCACCAAGAGTAGATTATCATCCATTGTGCCTAAAATTAGGTGCAATAATGAGACGATAAGAATACAAGGTATATCTCATAAAGAGATGTAGTAGATAAAATATGCTCAATTGGAGTGAAAACTATTATGTTGTCTACATGAAAACTAATAGGAATATGCAAACTCCTAGGTGATTACATGACAACTAATTCATGAATATTCATTAACCCAAGTAACCTTACGTAAAGTGTAAATAGTAAATAATTATTTATGCCAACATATTTCTTATTCATTGTAAGCTTTTATGTTGGTCTTCTTGCAAGGACCAATAAAATCTTCGGAAAAACTAAGTTGTAGTAATTGTTTATATGAACATACGTTAAGTCCAATGCTCCCATATATCAAGACATAATTGAAAATCATTGTATTGACTATGACCTCAATTTGTAGTAGTTGCTTATGAAGATGACTTATAGAATTATCATCTTCTTCTAGAAAAAGAAAAGTAATATGGTGAGGTTATATGACATACCATGGATTGAAACCAATCCAAATCTAAATATTAGGGCAAATTTTCCTCAATGAGGGATTTTCCTAGGATCTCCCTATAAGAAAGGGATGTTCTCAGTAGTTCAAAGATAGTGATTTGAGAATTGTTTATTTTGATTTTTTTCAAGAATTCTATAGTTGGTTGTACCTAAAGATGATTCTTGTTTGGAAGTCTTGTTGGTACAAACTGCATAGGTTTTTTTCTTAGTTTGTATGGATCATATGAAGAAGTTGTGACACCTTTAAGCCAAATTTTGGCTTGTGATCATGTTACAACATTCATACTTCATTGAGGTTACTATTATTTGGAAAATTCTACACCTTTTATGATAATTAGGGTTCTTAGTCTTTTAGTGTTATACATTCATTTAAATACATTACTTTTCCCCTTTGTGGTGATAACATTACAGTATTCATTTTCCACTAGTTCAATCATATTTATCACATTGTCATCGTTAGTTACATGTAGTTTACCTTTTTTGTTCTTGGGTTTGGATGTTTCTCCCTTTTCTTACCTAGGAAATGGCTCCTTGAATGCTTTGTAGTTACCATTTTTTTATGTTCATGAAAAACAACCACTCCAACATCTATGATGTCTAGGAATTTGCGATTTAGGTTTAAATTGTTAGTTTTGTGACCCTTGTTGCAACGATATTCACAATAATCAATCTCATTCCACTACTTGGGTTTGAATTTTGGATCATAGGGTCTAGAGTTGTCACACATAGTAATAACTTGGTTTTGTATAAGTGTTTTGAGAACCACTTCCAAAGTTTCACTAAGAGGTGTAAAATTATGTTTGGGTCTAGGAGCCCAAGGTCTCTCTTTGAAGACATTTCAAGTTTCTTTGGAATATGAGGCAACCTATTGTATATATTTGCTTTCCTATTTGCTACCTGTTACATTAAAAACATTTTTGGTGGGTTTAGGAACCATTGTGTTAACAATGTCATTATTCAAAACATATAAGCTCTTGTTCCAACATTTGCCTATCTTTTTTTGAGCTAGATCCCTATTTAGTTTCCTTGTACAAGGATATTTCCCCTTTATTGATCATAAAGTCTTCTATGTATACAAAATATTTGATCATGTTATTCAATGAGGAAGGCCCTTGAAATTGTATTTTATAACTTAGTTCCAGAACGAGGTTATCTATGAAGATCTCTAGTTTCTCATCCTCAAAATGTTTTGGGGAGTATTTAGAGTATATTTTCATCCATCTCTAAGGGCATATGCACCAAGTTGCGGTGCCAAAAAGATGACAAGGGTTTTTTTTTTTTTTTTCTTTCTAATTTTCAATAGCGCATACGCGCTATAGCTTGTACGCACTATAGCGCGCACGTGCTATGGCTTGGGTCACCCAAGCCATATAGCGCGTACACGCTATTCTGATATCAAAAAAGTTATATGATGGGCTGCAGACCCACGACCCATCATTTTCATTTTGCTTTTTGGCTCTCCAACAGTGCGTACGCGGGTTTGATAGCAAAAATTCACAACCATTTGCCAAAATGCCTCCTCACCAACGAAATCCAAGACAACGAGCACACCGATGACGATGAGGTAAGTGATATAAACTTAACTTTGCATTGTTTAATATGTTTTCCATATTGTTTTATTGGTTTTTGATATTCTTTTGTAGGGTTTTTACAAATTTCATTTAGATTTGTTTATTTAGTTGGATTTCAATTGATTTTTTATCAGGAAATGTTCATAATCAACCAAAAAATCCACAAAACCCTCAAGAACCTCAAAATCAAAACCCTCCTCAAGAAGAACAACAAATTCCACAACTCGAACCAATTGCAAGACCTCCGCTAGGCACACAAGAAAATATAAGAAATGAAATACAGAGAGGCAAAACTGAATTAGAAAGACTCATTGCTCGGTTGAAAGAATCCGGACAAACCAATCCAATGAGGGCTCAATTGGCATCATCCCTAGAATCCATTAACACTCAAATAGCCTCAGTTAGTGGCCAGTTAGATATTTGGTGGGCTAAGAGGGATGAACAAAAAAGATTTTATGTAAATAAATTGTCATATGAAGATGTTAAAAAAAAAGAAATATCAAAAGGTAGTATATGTGCATTATTTAGAAAACTCGGTGAGCCAAATACTGTTAGAGAGGGTACTAAATGGTTCTCCATCCATTGGTGTATACATGATGCTATTAGAAATAATTTTTGGGATAGATGGTGGATGGTTTTTGATGCCCCTCCTTGCAACAATCACGAGGTCCCCATGTATTTTTTGAAGAAATTATATTGTGAGTTTGTCCTTGGGGAGATCCCCAATTATTTTGATATGTTAGACTCCCAGGGTAGAGGTGGGGGGTCATCATTTGAGAGGCCAGGAGCACGTCGTGACCCTAATGTAGTTAGGGCACCTGTTGTCCATCCACAACACAAGCATGTGATTATTCCTTCAGTTGTGAAGGAACATGTAGAGGCCAGCACTCTAGGGACCATTAATGCTTTGACATAGACCCTCGTCCATTCTACAAGCCCATTAGTTGAGGGGGAGCCTTCTATGCGTTGTGGTCACATGTGCACTTCATGTGGATCCCTATGCACATTTGGCACTCATGCCGGAGATGCTGCAGATGATGGGCTTGTCACCGATGAGTTCCTGAACAAGACATTTGGCATTGACACACAGGTAAATTACTAATTTGATCACATTTCATATGTATAGTGAATGATTAATTAATATGCATTTATTGACATTGTTCAAAATTTAGGGTCAAAGTGTTGCTGGGCCTAGCAGCGATCCTCCAGGCCCATTGTTTGTCCCTTCGACGAGTCCTAAGGTATGTATCAATTTAATCATTTTAATTAATACATATATTTATTACGTAATCATATTAAGGATTGACAAAAAAAATTATGCATGTGCATCAGTTCTCCACAGGACCCTCAACCTTTACCACAGACACAGAGCAGAGACATCATATGAGCTTCACACAGGTACAATTGTTTCATGTTAATTTAATTCATTTGATTATATTTATTCCATGTTTCATGTTAGATATAACATGTATTGTATGACATGCAACTCATGATGTCGGACACACCTCCTCATCTGCGACAGTCTGTTGATAGTGGAGTGGCCACAGCTGTGGCTAGCTCATAGCCACTAACAGAGGTATGAAAGAATTTTCTTCATTTTAGTTGTTGTTTATAATAGTTAATCTCAAAATTTCTAATTTTATTTATAAGTGATTATATTTATTGAATTGTTGTAGGGTCTTGTCACGCCTGATCGTCCACGAGCATTTGAGGTGGACTTACAGAGTGACTATTTGTTGGCGGTAAGAAAATAATTGATTTTGTGTGTACATATATTTGATTTCAACATATAATAAATATTGATTCATATCTACTTTCTTTGTATCAGTTGGACCTGGAGAAGAGCCTCAACAAGAGGTCAAGTGAGCATGTCAGGAGGGCCCCGTCATCTCCACTGTCTCCCTCCACACGATGGCAGAGGATGTTGAGAGACTTGTTTCCTTTCCCTCATGGGAAGGAAAAGATGTAGTTGAGATATTCAATACACACACACACACACACACACACACACACACACACACACACACACACACACACACACACACACACACACACACACATAGACTTGTTTCCTTCCCCATGTATATATATAGGCATCAGAGAGACATATTTGACATACATTTGATGTACATATGACATTCTATATTTGATGTATGACATTGATTTGATGCATGACATTATTGGTTAATATATGATATGTTTGTTCATATACGACATTATTGGTTATCATAATATATTATGTGTTTGTTAATGTATATTACATTATTGGTTATCATTTTATATTATATGTTTGTTCATGTATGACGTTAAATTAGATATGTTCGTGTATGACATTAAATTAGATATGTGCATGTATGAAATTAAATTCAATTGCTAGAGAGTTTCCATTATGTATACGAACTAGTAGATGTTATTTTTTGCTTTATTAGTATTTCTCAAAAATTGCAAAGAAGTTGTTTCTGGTGAATAGTTGTAAACAATTGTGATCATCGACTTCATGTACTCATGGCTTTGGTTGTGAACACTTGTAAATTTGGCTATAAGCATCCATGGCTTTGGCTATGTGCACTAGTGGCTTTGGCTGTGAGCATTTATGGCTTTGGTTGTAGGCACAATATAGCCTTGGCTGTAGGTTGTCTTTCTTGCTGCATGTCAAAGTTACTCGACATGTTACAATAAAAATTATATGTGAATAAATAACTATTTTATATAAAAATATATATATATTTACACATAAAACTTAATATTTTCTTACAGCTAGCTGATAATTCCTCTATATATACACCTCAGGGATACACTGATGGTGAGGAATAATAAGACCCTACAAAAACTATCAAAGTTACCACTCGATTGTGCCTATGAATTTTATATTGAATTTTAGTACTAATGAAATTTTAATGTAAACTCTTTCATACCTTAGT
Source organism: Cupressus sempervirens (assembly GCA_028749045.1). Lineage (NCBI taxonomy): Eukaryota > Viridiplantae > Streptophyta > Pinopsida > Cupressales > Cupressaceae > Cupressus > Cupressus sempervirens. The sequence continues at coordinate 794,640,385 of CM053787.1, forward strand.
CATTGGCTTAGAACTAGTGAGTGCAATAAGGACTCGTTGATCAATACAATGATGAAGATGTAAAGGTATCTTTGATGTCAATAGCTGAAAATGATAATACATGAGACTCAAATGCAGTTATGAAGAATACACATTTTCTTTTGTCTCCATATCAAATAAAATATTTTGGTACCTCTGTGAATGTAGTATGACATCCTTAATTTTATAGTGTTGATCCCAAAGCTACAACACTTATTATTTATTACACATGTATGTAAATCTGTTAAGCATCAAATTCAACACCTTTGTCTGCAAAATAATGTACTATATGTTAGAGTAATAAATTCATTTCCTTAGTAATTAAATTATATTGATATAATTACTAAGTTACTTATTATATTGATATAGTTTACTTGATTTACAACTAATTGAAATGATTTCCCCAATTTTCCATCTAGTCACTAGAAAATTGGATTTGTTGTCTCTTTCTCTTAAAGAACCGGATCTACTAGTTCCTTTGGTCTAGAAGCCTTCCATTGAGATTGGGGTTTTGAAAGGTTCAAGGGTTGAGGAACTTTTTATAGAATATCTTGAAGAAGGAGAGGTCATGTATAATGGTTTTGAGGAAGGCTAGAGTTCCATCTAGATGGTGTTGCAAAATGGCCAAGTGGAGGAGGAGGTAGAAGAATAAATAGAATAAATGCATGAGAAGGAGGGTCATGGGGGCAATGGATTCAAACCTACAACCAAGCTTTTATACCATTATGCAAATTACAAATTATAAGACTATGCCCTTCATGATAGTCGCATTTTCATATTGGCAAATGAAGAATGACTTTTGGAACAAACATAATAAATGCTTCCAAATAAAAATGAAGCCAATGTATTGTATTATAAGCTCGAATGGTAAATACCAAGCCCAAACATTTATTAAGGTGTAGAATTTATAATTATCAGGTTCATGTGAAGAAGTCATCGTTCATATTCTCATTGTTGTGTAATTTGATGATAAGAAGAATACAATGATATAGAGGTTGATAGTGACTTAAAACTTTACAAAATGCAATCAATGAGAATTTTACATTGAGGGGGGAGTAATAATCAATGTTTCATTCTCATTGTTTGACAAACTCTTATATAAAGAGGGAGTAGACAGATGATATGGTTTAGTCTTCTTCCGAGAATCTTAGTCATATTGGTTCAGAAGGATTCATGATACAACTACTATACTTAGCGTGACCAATTGATGCTAAAAACCTTAGTATTGATGCTACAAACCTTAGTATTGACATAATTTAACCTCTACAATTCCATGCATTAGATGATTATCATAAAATGGTACTTGAACAAAGAACACTAATAAATATTGAGGATGTGAATTGATAATACTATTTCGCAGCTAATTTTGGCATCTCACCCTTTATCACTTGTGCGTCAACTTTATTAGCCCTCTTCTTTGGTGACCTACAAATGAAGAATTAGCACAATAAAAAATCTAAGATAAGATTAAAAAAATGGGTCCTATTAAAGAATCTAATATAAATTCAAATAATGTATCTATATTCTAAACAAATCAAAACTAAATCTCATCACTTACACATCATAACAATACGGTCCACCTTAGTCATGTGATAGTCTTGGGGAAGAGGTTGTAACATTGTATTTGGATCCAATTGATCACTTTTTCTCTCTCTCCCAATTCAATCTAATGAGCCAACTGGATCTGCTCGACATTTTAATGTCTCAATTATTGCCTCATGGTCTGACTCGCGAACTTTCCAAAGAATCTTATTATGTGGTTTTCCACCATATTTTATCAAGTGGACATTTGATGTGACAACAAGGTTTGAATAATGAAGAATCTTCCTCTCTGTTTGCCAATCCTCGAATAACCACAAGTTAGGATTCTTCATAGGATATTGTCTAAGCCATGTGCCTATTACAACCACCGCATTGACATGGTACTCTAAACCTTCACCATCTATAACCGAGTGATCCAATTTTTGTTTGGCTTCAACACAATGACACAAATAATAATCTATCCCTTCTTCATTGTCTTCAGGTGCAATAACAGCAGAAACATGGCCTGCAATGACAAATCTACAAAATGCGGTCATTAATTCAGAAAATACTTGGGTAAAAGTTATAAAGTTACATATTGAAATTACAAAGATATATATATATATATATATATATCACCAAGTTGCACTAAATCTAACAAGCAGTCAAAGTCAATAGATGAATCCATCTCTACCATTTCCAATGCTTGTGGGGGACGATAGGTGTCAATTGGGTCCAAAACTCGTATATCCCATTTGTCCACCCATTCAGTTGACTCACAGTCATCCGAATTTTCCTCTGCACATGATGGACAATAGCATGCCATTTTTCATGTGTGGATACTCCATGAACCTGCATCAGAGCTTCTAAAAGAGTGTAACTCACTAGATCCTATTAGTGTGCAACAATCTTGATATGGTGCAATGTTAGTATTATCTATCAACCAAAAAAATCTACGAACTGTAGACTCACCTTCCTTACCTGGACCCATTGTAGCGTTACACCATTGGACGATGGATTTTGCATCTATCAATATTGCTCCATCTTTGTAATTTAGTTCTTCATGAGCCAAGGCTCTTTTAATGCATGCACCTACACCATTGTGCTCTCCCTTACCATGACCAGCCTCTGTGAAATTCCACATATATTGAATTCTACACAACCTGTGCATCCTGCTTAACCAATAGAACATCCATGCATTCTTGAATTGAGATGCACAATTGTCTGACCAAATAATGTGTTGACGATATGATATGCCCCTGTTAGCCAAATCTCCATAAAATAGTTGAAAACAACCATGTACAAACTCCGTAGAATGTGATCGATCATCGCTGATGTAAAAATGGTACTCCCTCAAAATCTTTCTGGCATCCTCTGTACTTGTAGGTGAATGCATGAATGTTATGTGAACAAATATAGAAACCTATTGAGATGTATAATACTTTTCTTGCACCTCATTTTGTGGTTGTAGTGTGTAGTTCTCTACAAAATCTACAACTGAAACAATGGTATCCAATGGAAACGTATCCTTGCACAACTTGAATTGCAAATCCAACCATCGAGCTCTATGGGTATGCCTTGCATACTCGTACATAATCTTTTCACGAAAAATCTTCATGAACTCATACACTGGAATCTTTTCAATAACTAAATCACATCTTTTACCATGTTTCCCATCTTTTAGAGCATATGTCACTGTCTTGAATTTTTCGTAATCTACTATTTCATTTCCAATTGCATGTGTACTATCCATATGTTGACAAGTTGATAAAAGTTACAAAGAACCACAAAATAAGCACGTACCATCCAAGCATGATGTCTTGTAAAATTGTTGGCCATCCCCTATTTCACATAAAATGTTGGATATGAATTCCCTTGAAGATCTTGGTGGCTCTTTTATGTCACAATCTTGCAAAACAAACTAAGAATGCAAAACTATGCATATGTGCCTAAAAACATCAAAATGATTAGAAAATTCAATATGTATCCTACAACAACAAGTTGTGCGTGTGTGATTTATTTTCACATAAAAAGGTTTACCCATCTCAAAAAATCTTTGACTTATTCGAATTTGAGGATACATACCAATAAATTTTGCAAAAAATTGTGTCTGAGTTGAGTCCAAAAAATGTTTCGCATGTGGCTCACGATTTCGGCTACCAATCCTCCTTCTTACAACATCTCTTTGATTAGAAGAAACACGTGTGTTATTTTTCCAAAAATCTTCGATCAATGATTTCAAGGCTTCACTAATTTCTTTATCCTTTCGGGGTAGTCTACCGCTAAATGTCCATAACTCATTTTTTGTTGGATATTCTAATCTCTCACACCTTAGCATGGCTCTCCTTAAGGTACCTCTACCAATTTTTAATGTTTTGCTTGTCTTTCTCATGAGTTGAGCTTTCTTCATTTGGCTACTTACTATTGTCGATGTGAGTACTCGTCTTGTGATATTACTATCTTTGGTGCGTGATTTAGAACCCACTTTGTCATAAGCACTCATTAGATTCTTTACAATATTTCTTTCATTTGAATCATCCATCATTCTTAGCCCAAGAATCTTCATGATAGGCCTAAATTTCAAATTCTTCATCATTTCAACAAATAATTGGCATTGACTTGTAATATTTAATTCTTCAAAAAATAATCTCCACATATGATTAACTTTTCTTTGACAAGTACACTTGCTAATCTTGTCAGGCATTGATTTCAAAATGTTAGTATCAATATCAATCAAATATTTTGGTTTTCTAAAATGAATTCTAGAAGGTGTTCTAATCTTTTCAATTCTCTCAACATTTTGAACATCAATATAAGGTTGAGTGTATTGCGTACCTTGAACTGAAGATGATGTGCCTTGGCAATAAGATGTAAAAGATGGAATATCACCTACTTGATGTGTTGATGTTGTGCTTTCAACATGACATGATGGAGTGTGTATATCGTCGGATCTATAAATCAGTGTCTTTTCAACATGAGAGGATGATATGACTTCAACATTGGAAGATGGTGTAGTGGATGATATGACTCCAACATTCGAAGATGGTGTCGCGGACGATATGACTCCAACATTGGAGGATGGTGTAGCTTCACAATTCAATTGTCTTCTTGAGCGTAACAATCTCATTCGTTCTCTTTGTCTTTCTAATTCTTCCTCCTTGTTTCTTTGTACTGGTGGTTCTTGATCCTCTTCGAAAGTTAATTCTTCATCATTGCTTTGCAATTTTCTTTGTTCACGTAGTAATTTCATTTTATCTCTTTTAATTGTCAAATCTCTCTCCCTATCTGCATTTGTTTGAATCTTTGGTTTCTTCCTTGGCATGATGATGATTTCTACATGTCAAATTATTCAAACATCCGAATTACTTAAAATGTGTAAATTACAAATTATTCAATTACATATAAAAATTATAATTATTTGAATGAATACACAATATATATCAAACAACTTGTCAAATTTCTAACCATTTCGAAATAACATTTCATTCAAATATACAATTTTTAATGAATTCACTATATATTACATAACATATCAAATTATAATCAAATTTGTATCTATATATCGACAAACAATATTTAAAATGGATTGCACTAACCTTTTCTATTAAAAGAATATTCAAAAATTCTTCAAATCACGTATCCAATGATTGAATTTGGTGTTTGCTAGCTTCCAAAAGTGTTGAAATAGTGTTTGCTAGATGTTGAAACCCGTGTTTTCTGTCGGAATAACAAAGAGCATAACAAACCAAAAGTTAAAAATGGATGAAATGGGCCCCAAGGTTGGTTTTTGACTTTTTTTGGTGATTTGAGATAGTGCGTACGCACTACAAAGTGCGTACACACTATAAAGCATGTACGCACTATAGTGCGTACACACTATCTCAAAACACATCACTCTCCATCCTCCCTACTCTCTATCCTCCCTACTCTCTCTCCCATCCCCTCCCTCTCTCTCTTCCTACTCTCTCCCATCCTTTACTCTCTCTCACCCTCCCTCTCCCACCACCTACTCTCTCTACCTCTCTCACCCCCTCTCCTCTCCTATCCTCGACTCTTTAGATCTCTCACACACACTCTTATCCCCCCTATCTCTCTCCCTCTCCCTCTCCTACCACCTAATTTCTCTCCCCCATCCCCTACTCTCTCTTCTCTCCCATTCCCTACTTTGTCTCTCTTACACACGTTCCCATTACCCCTCTCTCTCCCTCTCCTGCCACCTACTTTCTCTCCCCCATCGTCGTACTCTCTCTACCACCCCCTACTCTCTCTCACCCTCACACTACTACTACCTACTATCTCTCTTTCAAGTTCTCTCTCTCCCTCTCTACTCTCTCTCCCCCATCTTGTATAAGCTCTCTCTGCCTCTCCCACTCTCTCTACCATCGCCTACTTTCTCTCCCCCATCCCCTGCTCTCTCTCTCTCGTCTCCCATCCCCTACTCTCTCACACTCTCACACTCTCCCCCATCTCCTACTCTCTCTCTTCTCTCCCATCCCCTACTCTATCTCTCTTACACATACACCCCCATCCCCCCCTCTCTCTTTCCCTCTCCCATCGCCTACTTTCTCTCCCCCATCGTCGTACTCTCTCTCTGCCACCCCCTACTCTCACACTCTCACACTCTATCCCATCCCCTGCTCTATCTCTCTTACACACACACTCCCATCCCCCCTCTCTCTTTTCCTCTCCCACCACCTACTTTATCTCCCCCATTGTCGTACTCTCTCTATGCCACCCCCTACTTTCTCAAAACACATCACTCCCCATCCTCCCTACTCTCTATCCTCCCTACTCTCTCTCCCATCCCCTCCCTCTCTCTTCCTACTCTCTCCCATCATTTAGTCTCTCTCACTCTCCCTCTCCCACCACCTACTCTCTCTACCTCTCTCACCCCCTCTTCTCTCCCATCCCTGGCTCTTTAGATCTCTCACACACACTCTTATCCCCCCTATCTCTCTCCCTCTCCTACCACCTAATTTCTCTCCTCCATCCCCTACTCTCTTTCTTCTCTTCCATCCCCTAATTTGTCACTCTTACACACATTCTCATTCCCCCTCTCTCTCCCTCTCCCACTTCCTACTTTCTCTCCCCCATCGTCGTACTCTCTCTACCACCCCCTACTCTCTCTCACACTCACACTACTACTACCTACTATCTCTCTCTCTCTCAAGTTCTCTCTCTCCCTCTCTACTCTCTCTCTCTCTCCCATCTTGTACAAGATCTCTCTGCCTCTCCCACTCTCTCTCCCACCGCCTACTTTCTCTCCCCCATCCCTTGCTCTCTCTCTCGTCTCCCATCCCCTACTCTCTCACACTCTCACACTCTCCCCCATCCCCTACTCTCTCTCTTCTCTCCCTTCCCCTACTCTCTCACACTCTCACTCTCTCCCATCCCCTACTCTATCTCTCTTACACATACACCCCCATCCCCCCTCTCTCTTTCCCTCTCCCACTGCCTACTTTCTCTCCCCCATCATCGTACTCTCTCTCTCATCCACCCCCTACTCTCACACTCTCACACTCTCTCCCATCCCCTGCTCTATCTCTCTTACACACACACACACTCCCATCCCCCCTCTCTCTTTTCCTCTCCCATCGCCTACTTTCTCTCCCCCATCATCGTACTCTCTCTCTGCCACCCCCTACTTTCACACTTTCACACTCTCTCCCATCCCCTACTCTCTCACTTTCATAGATACACACACTCTTATCCCCCCACTCTTCTTCTTCTCTCCCATCCCCTACTCTCTACATCTATCACACACACTCCCATCCCCCCTATTTCTCTCCCTCTCCCTCTCCCTCTCCCACTCCCTCTCCTACTGCCTACTGTCTATCTCTCTCAAGTTCTCTTTCTTCCTCTCTACTCTCTCTCTCTTTCTCTCTCTCTCTCTCTCTCTCTCTCTCTCTCTCTCTCTCTCTCTCTCTCTCTCCCATCTCTTACTCTCACTCTCTCTCCCATCCCCTACTACTTTTTCTCAAACTCTCACACTCTCTCCCATCCTTTGCTCTATCTCTCTTATAAATAAATACACATTCCCGTTCCCCCCCTCTCTCTCTCTCGCAGTCCTTGTCCCACTGCCTACTCTCTCCCATCCCCTACTCTATCTCTCTTAAATGCTTCCATTCCACCTCTCTCTCCCTCCCACTCCCTCTCCCACCGCCTACTCTCTCTCTCTCTCTCTCTCCCTCTCTCTATCTCTCTCTCCCCTCTCTCATTCTTGACTCTCTGTCTTTGACACACACACACACCCATCCCTCCTCTCTCCTCTTCCATCCCCTACTTTTTCTCTCACTTTCTCTCCCTCTCCCACTCCCTCTCCCACTACCTACTCTCTCTCTCACTCTCTCTCTTACTCTCTCCCTCTCCACTCTCTCTCTCTCTCTCTGCTATCCTCTAGTCTCTCTTAAATTTTGACACTCTCTCCTATCCCCTCCTCTCTCTCTCTCTCTCTCTCTCTCTCTCTCTCTCTCTCTCTCACACACACACACACACACACACACACACAAATTTCTATTCCCCCCTGTCTCCCCTTCTCCCACTCCCTCTCCCATTGCCTACTCTCTCTTCCATCCCCTACTCTCTCTTGAGCTACTTTGTCTTCCCCCTCTCCCATTCCATACTCTCTCTCTTTCACACACATGCACTCCCATCCTTCTCTCTCTCAAGTTCTTCCTCTCCCACTCTGTCTCCCATCACCTACTCTCTCTCTCCTCCATCCCCTACTCTTAATCTCTCTCTCCCAAGCTGTACTCTCTCTCACACTTCCTCTCTCTCCCATCCTCTACTTTAAATCTCTTTCCCCCATCCCACACTCTCTCTTTTCCACCTGTACTCTCTCTCACACTTCCTCTCTTTGCCACCCCTACTCTCTCTCTCTCTCTCTCATCCTATACTCTCTTTGCCACCCCTACTCTTTCTCACTTTCTCTCTCCCATCTTGTACTCTCTCCCCTCTCCTATCCCCTACTTTCTCTCTATCTCTTTCATGCACACACATAGCCATTCCCCTATCCCCCCCCCACCTAGTTCTCTTTTGCAACTTACATCTTAATAGTGCATGCGCCCTATAGTGCGCACACACTATTTAGAGCTGAGGTTTAAATAGCGCGTGCACGCTATAGCACATGCGCGCTATAGGGCGCATGCGCTATTTAAACCTTAATCAAACCCAAGCCTAAGGCTTGGTTTTGCCTTGGAGATCCAACCCAAAGGTTTGGATTTGATGAACAAGCCTGAGACGTGTTTTCCAGCAAACATACAAAAAATGATTGTTTTTTCTTCTGTGCTCCCCTTCAAGATTTCTCGTGGTTGGGTATCGATAAGATCAGGTTACATAGCATTATAGGTCTCTGTGTTAGCTATCTAACCATATAATTTATTTTTAATTTGAACTATTTCAAGCCTTTCATCTATAATTTCTTTTGAATGTATGTTCATTTTTTGTCAAAAACCACCATGTACTAATTGGCCTATAGATTTTAGCTCGTTCATCGAATTTTGTAACAACTTAGTTTTTTAGAAACTAGACTCCATTATACACACTTTGAAAAAAAGAAGTTTTGATTTTAGATTAGTTTTCAATTATTTCTAGGGGGAGCACACATATATTTCACGTTTTTGGGATGTGTCTAGTTAAAAAATTCGTTAAAAAAAAAATAGACATTATAAAATTACTCAAAAAATCTGGGATAAACTACATAGTGTTAAGTAACTTTTGACCAGAGCGATTAAAAAATTTCAAAAAAAAGTTAAAATTTTAGGGGGGCCACACTTTGTACTGTGCTATGTTTTTTTGGAACAAACAATACCACTTTTTGTGGCCCCCTTTTTTGAGGACCTAAAACTAAACCATTTTGAAAAAAAATTAGTAGTTTAGAAACTAGATTCAAAGGACTACGACTTTTTTTTTGTCATATCTAAAAATTTTGAGCGTAACTATCTTCAAATTCTTGTTGAAGTTCAAAATTTGTAGATTTCAGGAAAAAGGTGTCCACTTATACCCCCCTTTTGGCACCACAACTTTGTGCACTTACCCCTAAAGAAAGTTTAAGAATTAGTCTCTCCTTTTCTATTTAGTCTTACAATTTTTTTTCATAGTGTCAAGATGTTGGATTTTCTATGCATATTGTTGGATAAGTAATTTTGAAATTTCATCAAAGGTTTTGATTCTAGAAGATAACTTGGAAAACCATCCCATAGCTTGTCTATCCAAGATTCATAGGAATAAGTGCATAAGATATGTCTAAACATGCATGAAATCCATAGATAGGGTGCCAAACTCCCTCAGACGGTCTTGGTGGTTAAACATGCCCAAGTGATTATCATATTTTGGCATCTCAACTCCTTTTGGAAAATGATGCATGAACATATTCTTATCAAAGGAGAATGGAAAAATGGTTTCTAAGGAGTATTGTATGGTGGGTTTATCACAATTATTCATGCCTTTCTTTAATCTGTTTGGTAAGGATGGATGTTTTAGTTTCTTCTTCCTTTACAACATAGCCTCCAGGTCAAAGTGGTTAGGCAATTTTGCTCCATCAAGAGATAGTTCAAAGAAATACTTCTCCTTTTCCTCTTTCAATAGTACTACCATCGTCCTATGGAAATCTTATCGTTTTGACATTTTTGATGGTTTCTTGAGTCATTTCCTCATCATCACCTCCTGGGACAAGGTTGTTATTTTTTTCTTAGTCATTTATCTTGATTTCTTTGTCATCTTAATTATTTTTAGCATGTAAGTGTTAGTATGCAAAGGTTGTATGTATATATGTTTTGTGTTTTGGAAAATATGATCCTATGTCCTACTCCTGGTAATGAAATCAAATTCAAAAGAGGATCTACCATGGATGTAATCTATAGATTGTTCTTGAAATAGTGGGTTTTGGATTTATTTAAAATCTCATGAGAAAATATGTCTCACATATGGTCAAATAATAGGTGACAAAGATTATGGTGACTATTTTCTAGGTGATGTAGATTGTGCAGTAGGTGATAGAGACTGTAAGGACTCTTCACTAGGTTCAGAGTTTATCAAGACTTGAGTACAACCTCTACCTCTACCTCTTCATTTTCCTCTTCTAGGTCTTTTTGTAGTGAATTCTCTTCCACTCCTAGTTTCAATAGTCATCAAGGTTTAGGAAACACTACAATAAATAGTTTATATGAAGATTGCATTCAAATTTTGTCTCAAGGTATGTGTCGATAATAGTGAAAGTGAAGTACACCAAGGTATGAGCCATGAGAGTAGTTCCTAATTTAGACACCTAAATCTAATTACATCATTTAAGTAATCCTATAAAATCATCCCCTAAGGCATCATTGATTAAATACTTTATATTTAATTAATTTATTATCATCCCCTAGTTAATTAATCCATTTAATTAACCATATTCAAATTGCTAAATTTAAATGACAATCCAAAATTTAACTATCAATTAAATCCCTATTCTCCTATTAAATTAAATAATTGCAATATTCTTATTTAATTTAATCCCACATCCCCTTTTATTAAATAATTCATTTAACAAATCCATCCCTAACTCCTAAATATTCTTAAATCCCTATCATTAGCTAAATCCAACCCATTCACCCATGCTAATCCTATTTAACCAATTAATTATACCCACTTGCATCCTAATCCCCCCTCTAATCCAAGCCTAATATTTACCCTAATCATGTGCACAACTTTGATACTAGATTAAGGATTCCTAAGCCAAACCAAAGTCAAACCCCTCTTACACCCCCACCCACATGCATTAAATGCTCTTGCAAAGACTTAATGACCTCTTACACATCCCTTAAATGTTCTTACATTCCTCTTAAACACCATCCCCCTCATAATTCCTTTGTCCCCCCATTTTCTCTCCATTTTTCCCATCCTCTCACATCCTCTCTCCTTGTGACACTTGTAACAAGGCTATGGATTTAAGAAAGCACAATCCATGTGCTTCTCTCTCCTTGCATCATATTCCTCCTTAACCAAACCTTCCATTGTGAATCTCAACCATCCATCAAACTACCCCTTGCCCTATAAATTGGACCCTTCCCCTCTCATAATTCATCCACTTCTAATGCAAACTTATAATGCTCCATTAGCCACCATGACAGAGCTATTGCATCCTTACTATGTCAAAATCCATCCACACCTCCATTGTTGAATCCTTCACCCATCTCCATGCTTGATCACAAACCCACCACTTGAAGCTTGAGCACATATGAGCACACATCCCTCATTCCTAGACAAATCAAAGTATCAAGGTTATACTCGGGGAGCTTACAATTCTTGGTTTTCCTTCCTCCACAGTGTTTTCTTTGTCTTATCATATGTATTGTTGTTTTATTTAGATGTATGAATGTTAGATTACTTTTGATATTTTTAGCACACTAATTTCATAGCTTACATTTTGGCATGCTCGGTGGGACCCACTTCACGAGTCATTTTACTAACCTTCTAATGTGTTTTTGAGTATATTTTTGTGCATTTGTAAGCTTGCATATTGAAGACTCACTTGAAAGTCATCTTTAATTCAAAATTTTTTTTGTCAATCCGGACAAATTTCCACCTTCTACCTTACTTCTTGTTGTCTTAGACTTCTACATCAGAAACCTAAACCTTTTCATGAGATAGACTCTTTTGATAGAAAGGAAAAGTATTTGTGTGATTGATTTACTCTTGAGTAAGGAGATTATGCTCTTCTCCTTTTAGGAGGATCAAAAACCTAGAAGCTCTTGATTTGACCATGATCATGTATGCCCTCTCTTCTTTACAAACATTTAAGAAATACTTGCACTCAAATGCTTATAACTTTTGCATACGAGCTCCGTTTTGGATGATTAAAAAAGCACTAGTAAGATGGTTCTAGGATCTTTCCAAATCTACAAATTTTTATTTTACAACATTCCTGCAAATATTTTCTGCATTCTCACATTCATGAGATTGTTTGTTGACCTCGTGGGACTGTCATTTTTGGTGTTTTGAGTCAAGTCTCTTTGTCATTATCCATATCTTTTGGATAACTAAGATCACATTTAACTTTGGGCACTAAAACAAAAAAAAAAATCATCTTGAATGATAAAGTTAAAAAAGAATGAATGTGATGAATATTTGAGCTTGGGTATCAAAGTACATTTCAAATCAAACACTTCAAATTAGTGCTTCAAAAGAATTCACACAATCTCAAATGCCTTAAAGCAAAGTCATTCTTATTCTCATCTTTTTTAAAGCTTTCCTTGATAGATTTCTTATGTTGACCATCACTATAAGTTGGAAATGGACCTTTTATGTTAATCACAAGTGTCTTCAAATGGAAGAATACATCTAAGGCTTCAAAATAGAATGAACCAAGTGATTTGTGTGTTTTGAGATTGTACCTTCTAGCACATCTTCAACTTCTCTCTTTCTTGCAAACTAAAGACCATTTAAATACATGATGCATGTACCAAAATTTGTTAGCAAGATTATTCACAACAACCTAGGAGTGCTTCTAGTGAGTTCATTATCCTCTAGGAAGCGTGTCCCCTTTGGATAGAAGCTCAAACTAGTACATAAATTGGTTGGTATATAAATGAGAGGAAGGGTAAGCCTTTTTGCTCCATCAGGAAAGTTTGGGCAGTGTGTTTCTAGGGGTAGGCTAAGGTGGGAAAACTTTCCCATGATTTTAGCATGAATAGATTCTTAAGTGGACCACATACGTAACAACCAAGTGGTTGACTCCACTGATCTTATTAGAAACCAACTTAGTAGCTACCATTTTATCCTTGTTTTATTTCTCATGGTGCAAGAGAATATAAGGCTTCTCTAAAGTTACCTGACATATGTGTTTTCCCTAGTAGAGGCATAAGGCTTCTTGGGTTTCATCTCCAAGAGTTGTTGTCCCTGTAGAAGAGGGGATTCTATTTTTCATACCTTGAAGGATCATTGATGTGTAAGTTTGTTGATCAACTCTTACATATCAACTTACCTCTTCAATTAGAGGGAAATATCACACTAGATCTAGAAAACATCTAGATGGGCTCCTCTTGATAGGCCTAATGAGTAATACATTGAAACCAAATTGACCTTACGGATAAAAATTGTGCTTGAATTGTCTTATTTGTGCAAGTGAGCTTGTGAAAACCATTTGTAGAATTACTTCAAATCCTTTTATTGAAGAGATCATGTGTCTATCTCTCTCAAAATTGCTTTGTCCTTTGAGAGACTGTTTGTTCACAAGAGCACCATATCTGGTTATCAAAAAGATTCTCACCCTTGTAAACCTTAAAAAAATTGTTAGCAAGTCTATTCAAAACAAATCCAATTCTAGTTGGTTTTTACTTCACCTCTTCCAAAACAAAAGTTATTACTCCATCCTTTGATAAAAATTCACTATTTCCTTCAAAAAAATGAATTTTTTTTCTTTACTATCCTTAAAACACTTGTTAGCAAGTCTATTGGCAACAAACCTAAGTCTAGCTTATCCTACTTTAGTCCTTATCTTCAAAACTAATCCTTTGATAAACACCATTTCTTGCTTACTCACTCCAATTTTTCCATCCAAAAGATCCATGTTGTCCAACCTAAAGTAAAAGGTATACTTAGCGTAATCACTACCTTAACCAAAAATTATGAGAAAAATATTAAGAGTATCTTATGTTAGACCAACCCAAAACCAATTTCAAAAAGGTCAAGCTTCCACAAACAATAGTTTATAGAGAGATAGAAGCAAAACACATAAAGCATACACCTAATCCATGACTTGCCAAACTAGGTAAAATTGAGAAGGAAGGTATTGAAGTGTCTTTACAAACTAAGTGGGACCATACAGTACAAAACTTAAACTTTAGATGTGGAGTTAATCATAACCTTATCAAATACACTAGCTATACCCACCTTGACTAGGGCCTCCTTGTTTTGCACACACTTTTTTTACACATATCATATCATAGCTTAGGTGTCCATCATAGATTTAGGTCTTCCTATAGGTCTTTATCCTACTTAGGCATTTAAGATCTATCATCCTTCAATCATGTTTTAGAAATCTAAATCCCTTTGAATCACATATCATAGATCAAAGTCCTACATCATCCTCATCATACTTAAAACTCTTGGTGTCCCGTTATTGAGAGTTGTATTCCCTATATCCTACATCCTTCACACCATCCTAGTTATCCCTTAACTAAGAATTTTTGGGGTAATCTATATCCATCACGCGTGTCCCTTATCATCTTGAGAAAAAGGTTGGGCTCTACACTTGATCATCATTTTGTCTTCCCAAAGATCATGAATTTACCTTAGAGTTGACATCACCATCATATTGCAAGCTTACCCATATGGAAAAATATCCTCTCTATTACTTTGGCATCACATCACTTTCCCTTAGGTGCTTTAGGTATCATATCATTAGACATAGGATCCTCCTTGCACATCTATCATACATCTTTGTGCATCATAGAGTATCCTTGCATCATAGTTGTTATATCCTTTAGAACATTTTGAAGTCAAACCATCCATCCATTTATCCTTGCACCTTGCACTTCCTCCGTAGGAAAAACTATCATCTCATGCCACCTACCATATGTCTTGGTAAGAAAAAATGGAAGAAGAAGGACATGGATTCTAGTCTTAGCAGTAGTTCAACTAGTGCACAACCATATCCAATAGTCTCCTCAACTCCGCATGATTCACCACCGCAAATTTTTGAAGAATTGAGTCCTACATTGGAAATAGATGCTTTTATGAACCAACCTGGTCATGCAACCATTATTAATGCCATTGTAGATCAAAACAGAGGTACCACAATGGAAAATTTCTTAAGGGATAATGTTCGTGCCTTTAACTTTGGGAGACCACCACCCATTGACATTACAGATCCTACACATCCTTTGTTTGGATGACAACCACCACCTATGGGGCCATCTGAACCTCATGACCTCATCTTTTTACCAACTGGAGGATATCAATCAAAACAGATAGAACCTATAGATCTGAATATTCCCTCAACCAAAATTGGTGCTCCTATCCCACAAAGCAATCAACCCATCATCACTCAACCCTTAATCCACACCACATCCCAAACAACCACAACTATACCATCTGCATCTACACATATTTCCACCACCCCTATTCTAGTTTCACAATACATCCATTTTCCATTTAGTAGTACTACATCTTCCCTTCCTCCATTTTCCACATCACATCCACTCACTAGCACCACAACCAATTCTACCTAGCAAAACATCCAATCCACATCTCAATACACTATAGGAATGCCTTCACTAGGGTTAAAAGTTCCATTTTCATCCTAGCCAACATCAATATCAATCCATTTATTGCTGGCCAAAGCACCACCACTTCATTTCCCCTTGGTCCTTGGAGTTTTGGGAAATCACAAGGTTCTACCACAAGTTTACCTTTAGAAGTTCATCCATGCCCATTTTCCAAGCACATCAATCCCTCCCACCACCAATCTATTAGTTACCACCCATCACCAACTAATTTTCCATGCCACCCCTAGGAAATAGCCAAATAATCCCACAGTCATAACAATTAGTAGTCAACACCATTCCCCTCACCAACTATTTAGCACCCATTAACGTCCAACTACCTTGATGCAGAGTGGGATCAGATAACCAGGGCCAAAGGCATACCCAACTATTCAAAGCACCTGCGAGAGTAAATACATCAAAAAACAACACAACAACAAAAAAATCGAGAGATAGAGGAACACAATGCCTTCATAGATTCATCAAATAATTAAATACATGCATAGTTATAAGGCCTTCTAGGTTATGACCACATTATAATTCAATCTCGATCCACAAAGATCAAACTTTGCAGTTCAGCTTGCTTCTGCTCTTCCCCTTTCTTACTCCTTACTTCCATGCCCTAAGACTCTACCCAAAACCTTATTAAATACATGCACAACCACAAGTCGGCCTATTGCAAATACTATAAAATAGACTCTTATATTAAATGCTAGGATAAGCCACAAGTCATCTCACAACATATATTAAATATGAAATACAAATTAACTTGCAAGGTTGGCCCAAACTAGAACCAAACACAAACAACTCGGTCAATGAAGGACCCAAACCAATTACTATCACTCGATATCCAAATGAACTCAAAAACCAAAGGAAACTCGGTGACCAAAAGAACTTAGAAGCCACTATGAACTCAGAAATAACTACAAACTCGACATAAATCAAGAAGCTCAACAACCACTACAAGCTCAAAAATAACTGTGAACTTGGCAACGAAAGGAACTCAGTAGCAACTTCAAACTCAAAAACCACTATGAACTTGACATAAACTAGGAAGCTCAACAATCACTATGAACTTGGTAACAACTAAGGAGCTCAGCAATGCAAGGCATTGTAACTCAACAAAACAAGAGAGAAGAAAAACATG
Source organism: Cupressus sempervirens (assembly GCA_028749045.1). NCBI lineage: Eukaryota > Viridiplantae > Streptophyta > Pinopsida > Cupressales > Cupressaceae > Cupressus > Cupressus sempervirens. Next base: position 794,657,314 of record CM053787.1, read on the forward strand.
TAGGATAGCAGTGCAATCTAGGATGCTCCTGCATGAGACTACTAGGGTTGAAAGAAATGATTCTCTGAATCATTGAGATATCACAACCTAAGTTGAATTCAACTTAGATTGGGAAATCCATGTAGCATCTTCAACTTGTCTGTTATTCTACTTTACCAAATACTCATGTAGTAATCTTTTCCTCTTGTGCTCTTACCAACTTTATGATCTAGTATCTGTTCAACCTCTTCAATCTAATTCTTAGGATAATAATTTGACACAAGAACTTCATCATCTAACTCATGGTACTTATACAAATAAGAAACATTTAATATAAGAGATATAGCCATGTCATCAGGTAGCTCAACTTCATAAGCATTTAAACTATCATACTTCTTCAAGATCTTATAAGGTCCAAACTTCTTCATCTTTAGCTTATTGGTACATTCCAACAGGAAATCCTCCTTCCTTCAAATGAACCATCACCTCATCACCAAATTTAGAAACATGATGTCTTCTAGATTTATCAACATTCTACTTATACTTTAGATTTCTTTGTTCCAATCTCAAATTTACTTTCTCATGCAAAGACTTCATAAAATTAGGAAACTCTTCTCCTACAACACTTCTCTTCTCTTCACCAACAATATCTCTTAAATCTGATATCCCTTTAGGTTGTATTCCAATGACAATTTCAAAAGGTGACTTTACTGTAGTCCTATTCATAGAATTGTTATATGCAAACTCAGCTTGTGCTAATATAATCTAGGCCACAAGTTAGCCTATTACAAATATAATAAAATAAACTCCTATATTGAATGCTAGGATAAGCCACAAATCAGCTCATAACAGATATTAAATATGAAATACAAGTTAACTTGCAAGGTTGGCCCAAACTGGAACCAGACATAGACAACTTGGTTAATGAAGGACACAAACCAATTACTATCACTCAACATCCAAATGAACTCAGAAACTAAGGGAAACTTGGTGACCAAAGGAACTTGGAAGCTACTATGAACTCGACAATAACTACGAACTTGGTATAAACCAAGAAGCTCAACAACCACCATGAACTCAATAATAACTATGAACTTGGTGACCGAAGGAACTTAGTAGCAACTTTGAACTTAGAAATCACTATGAACTTGACACAAACTAGGAAGCTTGACAATCACTATGAACTTGGTAACAATTAAGGAGCTCAGCAATGCAAGGCATTATAACTCAACAAAACAAGAAAGAAGGAAAACATGCAAGATAGTAGTGCAATCCAAGATGCTCCTACATGAGACTACTAGGGTTGAAAGAAATGATTCTCTGAATCATTGAGATATCACAACTTGATCTAAATCCAAATAAGATTGGGAAATCCATGTAGCATCTTCAATTGGTTTGTTCTTCCACTTTACCAAATACTCGTGTAGTAATCTTTTCCTCTTGTGCTCTTACCAACTTTCTGATCTAGTATCTATTGAACCTCTTCAATCTAATTCTTAGGATAATTATTTGACATAAGAACTTCATCATCTAACTCATGGTACTTATACAAATAAGCAACATTGAATATAAGAGATATAGCCATGTCATCATGTAACTCAACTTCATAAGCATTTAAACTATCATACTTCTTCAAGATATTACAAGGTCCAAACTTCTTCATCTTCAACTCATTGTATGTTCCAACAAGAAATCTTACTTTCTTCAAATGAACCATCACCTCATCACCAACTTTAGAAACATGATTCTCCTTATACTTTCTAATTACTTTGTTCCAATTTCAACTTTATTTTCTCACACAAAGAATTCATAAAATAAGAAAACTCTTCTCCTACAATACTTATCTTCTCTTCACTAATATTATCTCTTAAATCTAATATATCTTTAGGTTTTATTCCAATGCCAATTTCAAAAGGTGACTTTCTTATAGTCTTGTTCATAGAATTGTTGTATGCAAACTCAACTTGTGCTAATACCATCGATCAATTATGTGGTTTGTCTCCAGCTAAACATCTCAACAAATTTCCCAAGCTTATATTCACAAACTTTTTCTATCCATCTATCTATGGATGGAAAGTAGAACTAAACTTCAACTTAGTACCCATCTTTTTCCAAAAAGTCTTCCAAAAATAGCCAACAAACTTACTGTTTTTGTCAGAAATAATACTTTTTGGTAATCCATGCAATCTAACAATCTTTGAGAAGAAAATATCAACAACATGCTAAACATATGATGTCTTCTTAAAAGGTATAAAATGAGCCATCTTAAAAAATCTATCCACAACAACAAATATAGAATCATATCCCTTCACTATCTTAGGCAATCCAAGAATAAAATCCATACTAATGTCACTCCAAGGTTTTTGAGGAATATAAACAGGTGTATATAAACTAGTATTTTGACTTACTCCTGATTTAACTTGGCAAACTCCACAACTCTTTAAAAACTTTTGAACATCCTTATACATTTGAGGCCAATAATACTTATCCCTCAATAGACTTAATATCTTATCAATTCCAAAATGTCTAGCCAATCCACCACTATTTTTTTTCTTAATCAAATTCAATCTCATAGAACTCTTAGAAATACATAATTGAATACCTTTAAACAACATACCTTCCTAATTCAAATACTCATCAAACTTACTTGGTTGTTCTGTCAAACTAGGTACTCTGCACTCTCTCCATATCCAAGAAAAATTAGGACCAGTATCATACAACTCCTTCATCTCATCAAAACTAGGATCTTCAACCTTCATCTCAATCAACAAAGAATGCCTTCTACTCAATTCATCAAAAACTCGGTTAGTGACTCCACTCTTATGCTTAATCACAAATGTAAAACTTTGCAAATACTCAACCCACTTCATATGTCTCTAGTTTAACCTATGTTGACTTCCCAAGTATTGTAAAGCTTTATGATTAGTATACAACACAAACTCCTTAGGAATCAAATAATGTCTCCACTTCTTCAATTCTTGAACACTAGCATAAAACTCTTGATCGTACATAGAATACTTCCTTTTAGCATCATTCAACTTCTCACTAAACAAAGAAACATGTTTACCTTCTTGATTCAATATAGCTCCTATTGCATTACCACTTGCATCACATTCAACTCAAAATACCTTATTGAAATTGGGAAATGCTAATACAAATAACTCAACAACCTTGTGTTTCAAAGTCTCAAAATTGTTATTAGCTCCATGTGTCCACTTCAATTCCTTTTTATGTGCTCTCATTGTCTTAGTCATAGCATTACAAAAAATAATTAAAATTCCATATAAACTTCTTGTAAAAACTAGCCAAACCATGAAATGATCTTACCTCACCCACATTCTCTGGTGTAGGCCACTCCAAAATTGCTTCAACCTTCTCAAGATCCATCTTCAAACCATTAGCTAAAAGCAAAAATCCCAAATACACAATCTCTTCTTGTATGAAAGAAAACTTCTTTAGATTAATTATCAACTTATCCTCTTTTAATCTCTACAATACTTGCCTAACATGCTCAAGATGGTCTTCCTTAGTCTTACTAAATATCAAAATATCATCCAAATAAACAATCACAAACTTACCCAAAAATCTCTACAAAACTTCATTCATCAACCTCATAAAAGTACTAGATGCATTAGTCAAACCAAAAGGAATTACTAACCATTCATACAAACCATCTTTTTTCTTGAAAGTAATCTTCCATTCATCACCTTCTCTAGTACTGTTATGATGATAGTCACTCTTCAAATTAATCTTGGTAAAATACTTTGTTCCACTCAAATAATCCATTATGTCATCCATCCTCAGTATAGGAAACCTCTATTTCATTGTAATCTTGTTAACAGCTCTAGAATTAGTACACATTCTCCATTCTCCATTCTCCATTCTTCTTAGGTGCTAATATGACAGGTACAACACATGGACTCAAACTTTCTTTGATCAAACCTTTTTGCAACAACTCATGTACTTGTCTGTGAAGTTCTCCATTTTTAGTAGGTGTCAATCTATATGGTGCTTTATGTGGAAAACTAGCCCCAGGAATCAGATCCATGCAATGACTTACACTTCTCATTGGAGATAAACAATCAAATATGTCTTCTACAACAATATCTTTATACTCATTTAGCAATTCTATAATTTCCATTGGCACTTGATCAATACTACCAGTTTTTGTTGTCACTCGGTTACCACTAGCTTTTGTCACTTGGTCGCTACTGATTGACACTTAGTTAACCCTATTTTATAATGCTCAACTACTACTGGAAAAACTTAGTCTCTTAGGAATTATGGAAAAATAGACTTGATTCTTCTTTTTCTCATTTTCAATTGGCTCTCCATTAACCATGACCATTCTCATAGTAGTGCACTTAACCCCATCTAGATTTTCAATCAAAGGCAACAATATTTTATTTTTCCCACTCACTCAAAGAGTATATTGATTTAATATTCCATCATGTATAGCATATCTATCATATTTCAAAGATCCACCCAACAAAATATGACAACAATCCATAGGCATAATATCACACAAAACTTCATCAATGTAATGTCCAATCTTGAATTTCATAATACACTATTCACTTACCAATATCTTATGCTCATCTTTGATGCATGAAACATGATAAGGTTTAGGATGCCCCAACCTATATAACTGCAACTTTATAACCAATTCTTCTGATGCCAAATTGATGGAACTTCCACTATCAATGATCACCTTACAACATTTTCCAGCCATCTTACATATGGTCTTGAAAAGACTTTCCTTATTACATAAGGTTCTTCTTACCATCATATTTTATCCAACCTCAAGTCCACTTGGTGAACCATTAGTGTCTCCTTGAATCACAACATTTCTGTTACCTTTCCCACTTTTAGAGGATCTACACTCAAAAGATCTATTCCCTTCTTTACCACATCTAAAACAATTACCATGAAAACCACCTCTAGAATAGGAATTACCTCTTTGTTGGTAAGAACTAGTACCTTCTCTATAAGAATCACCACCTTTCCACTCAGTCTTGCCTTTATCATCATTCTTCCATTTAGATTTTCCCTTGTCTAACATAGAATTATCAGGTCTTCCACCTTCTCCATAAGATCTACCTCTTCCTCTCTAGAATCTACCACCTTTACCTCTTTGTCTTTGTTCATGTTTCTTTGTCAAAATATCCTTATCTTTCAAGGCATATTGACATGCTTCCTTCAAATTTTCCAATTTTATAAAACTTATCTCATCTTGAATTCTAGACCCCAATCCATTTGTGTACCTTATAATTTTCTCAACATCACCATCCACATGTCTAGATCTGATGTCCAATCTATAGAATTCCTTAGTATACTCCTTAACAGTCATGTCTCTTTATCTCAAATTTTGTATCTTTCTCAACAAGATAACTTGGTAATTAGTGGGAAGGAACATTTTCTTTACTTGGTTCACCATTTTTGCCCAAGTTCTAATATTTATCTTTCCTCTCCTTTATCTATCAGTTTGCAAATGCTCCCACCATAGTAAGGCATGTCCCTTCAACCTAGTAACTGCAATCTTCACCATCCTATTATTAGGAGTATTTTCATACTCAGAGAACTTCTCCATTTCAAAGATCCAATCCAACACAACATGGGTATCCAATTTTCCATCATAAGGAACAACTTCTACAATAGGATTTGAATTTGTCCTAGATAATACTCTCAACAACCTTGCCTCATCTTGATCTTCTTTAGGTTTTTGATTAGGGTTTGGTGCTGTTGCTTCATCATCAAGATGTGCTCCTCTTCTCTAGGCTATCTCTACAACATCTAGTCTAGCTGCAATTTGTCTCAATGTATCCAACACAACATTTTTGGCATTTCCTCTGCCTCAAACCATCTTCACGATCAAGTTCCTGCAAGATCATAACCCTCCGCAATAGGTTAAATTTGTAGATTTGCAACCTTGCAACCCAAATTCACTTAGGGTTCTACATGATCTAATCTCCAAAAGGATGAACTTGTGGCTCTAATACCAACTGACATAGAGTGGGATGAGATAAGCAGGGCCAAAGGCACACACAACTATTCAAATTACTTGCTAGATTAAACATAATAGAAACCAACACAACAACAAAAAACTTGGGAGATAAAGGAACAAAATGCCTTCATAGATTCATCAAATAATAAAATATATGCCTAGCTATAGAGCCTTTTGGGTTATGACCACATTACAATTCAATCTCAATCCACAAAGATCAAACTTTGCAATTCAACTTGGTTTTGCTCTTCCCCTTTCTTACTTCTATCTTCCATGCCCTAAGACTCTACCCAAAACCTTATTAAATAAATGCATGACCACAAGTCATCCTATTGTAAATACAACAAAATAAACTCTTATATTAAATACTAGGATAAGTCACATGTCAGCTGACAATAGATACTAAATATGAAATACAAATTAACTTGCAAGATCAACCCAAACTAGAACTTGACACAAAAAAATCGGTCAATGAAGGACCCAAACCAATTACTATCACTCCACATTTGAATGAACTCAAAAATCAAAGGAAACTTGGTGATTGAAGGAATTCAGAATCCACTAAAAACTCAAGAATAATTGTAAACTCAGGATAAACTAGGAAGCTTGAAAACTGCTGCAAACTTTACAACAATTATGAACTTGACAACCAAAGGAACTTGGTAGCAACTATGAACTTGACAACCATTATGAACTTGACATAAACTAGGAAGCTTGACAATCACTATGAACTTAGTAATAACCAAGGATCTCTATAATGCAAGGCATTGTAACTTGACAAAACAAGAAAGAAGGAAAACATGTAGGATAGTAGTGCAACCCAGGATGCTCCTAGATAATGCCCTCTCAAGCATGAGTACAACCAACATACACTAGTCAGGGTGTGCAACCTTAGAGCATAGCCCATGTACTTCCTCTAGTACCACCTTTTCATCCACAATTATCACATCAATAGTATGTCGAGGCACCTATGTAAAGTTATTCATCTAGACACCAATACCATACATATACACCCCAACCACAACTCTAGTACCAACAATCTACCCAATTAGTGCAATAGTATGTCCAACCACCATTCCAACAAACCATAATTCCTGTGCCCAACCCATATTCCAACCATCACAATATGGAAGCCAAGGTTATCCATCTCAACCTACAAGATCCATTCCATACCCTGCATCGAGGGCACTAGGATTGGGGGCACTAGTCATGGCTCTCGTCAACTTTGAATGGAAAGAGATGAAAAATGCTCTCAATGCACTCAAGGATGGAAATGAGTCCAAGACCTTCAAGTTTGAAAATGTCTGTCTGTATCCATTTGACAAGACTATAACAATGACACCCTTTCCTAAACACTTTGAAATCCTCAAATTTGATACATTTAGGGGGAAAAGTGATCTGATCATGCATGTCAAAGAGTTTTATATGCACTTCTAGGAAGTAGCTTACAATGATGTATTCTCAATGCAACTTTTTTCTAAAAAGTCTAGGAGGTCCCACTCTTGAATGACTCTATGGCATAATTAGTACCTTTGATGATCTTTTAGAAGCCTCTGTGTCCCAATATGCTCATCTAGTCAAAATTGAGTTATTTGTAGTAGATCTAGTTCATACCACACAAAAAGAAGGCAAAAGACTCACAGATTACTTACAACAGTGGCAAACTCTCACAACTCAAATCTCCTGCACCATACCTAAATGCCACCTTGTCAAGATGTTCATTAACAACACACATCTTAGTCTTGCACACAACATGGTTATGAATTGCTTGCAAACATACAAAGACATCAAGGAAAAGGGGATGGGCCTTGAGAAAGGACTCATTAAAGATGGTTTCATCAAAATATACAAAGAAAACACCTAAAACCCATGGCAATACAATGACAAACCACACTATTGGAATAAAAACAAAAACATGGTCATCGATGGCACCATCGATACATGACAAGTTCAAGTGGTGGGAGTAGCACCCAATGCACCTAACACTCCTTATCAACAAATTCCACAATAAAAATTGTCTACCTATCAATATAGTGCATACCAAAAATCATACCAACAACCTCCATCACAACACACTCAACATACCACACAATCACCAAATCCTCTAAATCAGACTAACACCATTACTATCACAACTGGGTCAAGGCTGCATGTTCAAAGACAACCTCAAGTAAACACCCCTTTGGGAGAACCACTTGATGTCATCTTTAAAAATTTGGCCAAAAATAGTCTTATCTGAGGTCCACAGACTCAACCATTGAAAAACCATTAATCAAGGGCATCTTGGTATAAAGAAAATGAGTTCTACAAATTCTATTGTGTTAAAGGGTACCCCACCCTCAAGTGTATACAACACAAAAACTACATGCAATATCTCATCAATCAAAAGGAAATCATAGTGGGGGTACAAACTTCCCCAAATGAAGGATTATTGATATATCAAAATGCATTTCCTTTACAAAACAAAAATGTGGGAAAAACTCCTATAATTTTTACCACCACTAACAACACCAACAAGCCAAACAATAATCAAAACAAATAAGGTGATAATTGCAACAAATCATAGAACTATACCTCAGCTTCCTTAGACTAAAAAAGTCTAATTGGCTGCATATCTCAGATAGAGCCTTTTGTCAATCTCATCAATATCCAAGGCCTAAATAACCAATGTGTAGTTACCACCAGAAGGACGCGACTCAACATAGCAAGACCATCTGCATCTACTCCATTAGGACCACCCTCATCTAGCCCATAGTACAATATCTTGGAACAACTTGGAAATATGCCAACTCAAATATCCATTTAGATCTCTTACACCTAGTTCACTTTATAAAGAGATTCTTGATAGTGCTCTTCATGAGTCAAACATCCCTACTAATATCAATGTTACAAAATTTCACAATCTAGTAGACCATCTATCTGCATCATGCATATTATCTTTCAAAACTTTTGACATCCCAACTATCGAGCCATATCATATCCTTCCACCTTGCATAACCATCATGTTTCTAATTTTGTTGTCAAAAGCGTCATGATAGATAATGAATCAACCTTAAAAATTTGTACTTTAAAATTCATCAAATAATTTTAAAATTCATCAAATAAGTAGGGTACACTAAGGCAGATATTATGAATGAGTTTATCACTATAAAAGCCTATGAAAATTTAGAGAGGACAACTAAAGGAACTATTCTACTGCCCATCAAAGATGGCCCTGCCACTCAACAAAAAATTTGTCATGTAGTTGATCTTAACCTACCATTTAACATCATCCTTGGACAACCATGGATTCATTCTATGAAGGTTGTTCCCTCCATATATCATCAATACATTGAATTTCCACATAATGGCACTAAGATTACCATGTTGATCCTAAACCCTTTGCTTATTGCAATATGATAGACGCCTCATATGGTAATAATTTCCCTAGAATCAAGATTGGTAATACTATGGTTAGCTCCTCTAGTACTTTCCATGATCCATATACCATAGTAGCCTCCACTCTATCCAAAATTAAGACCAACTACCAAGGTTGTGGAGAATATAGTCTTTCAAATGCTTGTGCTATTGGTGCTCTACCACTTGATTCACATACTCGGGGGCACTTGACCTATTAGGGGCCAAAGCTAGACATGACTCCTTAGCTCAAACAACTTGGACCCACCACATTTGTTGCAAATGGAATTCTCAATTGAGAGGAAACCACCCCTAATATTAGTATAGGGCTATATAGAGAAGCACCTCCAAAAGTTAAGGAGTTACTTGAATACTTCAAAGAAAAATACCCAAACTCACATCACCTTGCTACTACACAATGACATTACCAAGGAGGTGGTCTAGGTCATGAAGAGATAGGCATCGGACAACCTATCGAAGTGTAAAAGGAAGAGAAAATGAAAGGTCTCAACTGTGGACTCCCTACAACTATGGGCACCACAAAAGATGGTCATGCCTTTATAAATATATATATCTCATCGAGGTCAAAGACATCCCTAAGGAAGTAAAAAAGAAAGCCTACAATGATATTTTCCTTGATGAACTTAGCTTAGGAGCTTGTATCCTCTACCAACTATCCATTAATCTCATAGACTTACCCCTCACTCATCCCAAACTCATTGATTGGGCCCCACCAAGTTTTATCCATGTTGATAAGTTCTCTATGGAGCATGCGCTCCTTAGATTCATGGGAGCTTAAACACCACAAAAGAAGCCACCTCATCAACTTATGTTTGCAGGTTGGATCTAAAATGTTACTTTGGGGAGGAGAAAATCTTTAGCCACAAAAATGAACAAAAGAAAGACAATAAAAAGAAAAAAAAAAACAAAAAGCATCCCTTGATAAAAACTCTTCTAGAGCACCATCATATTACTCAAAAAGTGAAATGAAAATAAAGGATGTATCTAATGGTGAAAAACTTTTTGAGGCACCTAAGGATGGAGATTTTATCTTTCCTACAGAAGATCATAAGCCTATAGTGCCATCTATCCTAATAGAGGAAACCGAACTGGTTAACATTAGTCTAACAGATATACCAAGGATCATACACATTGTAACATCTTTACCACCCAAACAAGCAGACCTTCTCATGAGGTGTTTTGAGAAAATATTTGTCACTTTGTATGGTCCTATCAAGACATGTCAGGGTTAGATCCTAAGTTAGTTGTACACAATTTGGCTATAGATCCAAAGGTCAATCTAGTTAAGAAAAGCTCCATAAGATGCATCCTGAAATAGCTTTACTAGCTAAAGCAGAGTTAGAAAAACTACTAGATGCAAAGATCATTCATCCAATTGACTAGTTAGATTAGATCTTTAACATGGTATCTGTCACCAAACCCTCTAGTGATATTAGGATTTGTATAGATTTTAGAGATCTCAATTAGGCTTGTCCAAAAGATGATTTCCCTTTTCCAAATATAGAAATGATTGTTGATCTCACTGTAAGTGATGAGCTCTTATCTCTTATGGATGGTTTCTCTAGGTACAATTAGATTTAGATAGTAGAAGAAGATCAACACAAAGCAAAATTTACCAACCCCTTGGGGAACATTTTGTTATAACATGATGTCATTTTGGTTGAAGAACACCTAGGCAACCTATCACTAAGCCATGATGATCATTTTACATGATCTCATCCATAAAAATCTTGAGGATTATGTGGATGACATCTTAGTCAAATATCTTAATGCCCTTGACCACTTATCTCACCTCAAGGAAGTGTTTGATTGACTAGCTAAGTACTGTCTCATGCTCAACCCCATGAAATGTGTCTTTGTCATCACATCTAGAAAGCTTTTAGGCTTCATTATATCACATTGTGGCATTAAGATTGACCCCTAGAAGGTCAAATCCACCATTGAGACGCCTCCTCCCAAGACATTGCAGTAGCTCTGCTCCCTTCAAGGCAAGTTATAATTAGTCAAAAGATTTATCTCACAACTTGTATATAAGTGTCAACCCTTTACCCATCTACTAAGAAATGATCACAATTTTAGGTGGGGTCCTAAATGTTAGCATAGATTTGAATATATCAAACAATACTTGGCTAACCCACCTATCTTGGTTCTACCAGTTGTTGGGAGACCATTAATATTGTACATAATAACAACCCCAACAACATTAGGTAGACTTCTAGTCCAACTTGATGACAACAAAAAAGAAAGAGCTATTTATTATATCAGTCACATGTTATTTGGTTATGAACTCAACAACATGCCTATGGAAAAAACTTCCTTAGCTCTAGTTTTTGCCATTCAGAATCTCTGCCACTACATACTGAGTCATACTGTGTAGCTTGTCTCCAAGATCAATCCTTTAAAATATATGTTATCATGCACAAAACTCATAGGCCATCTAGAAAAATGGGTTATTCTTCTTCATGAGTTTGACTAAAAGGAAATCAAGGGACAAGCCATAACATATCACTTGGCTAATGTCCCTCTAGTTGATAATCACCCTCTAGTCATGGAATTTCCAAATGAACACCTATGCATGATCATTGAGCAACCATTATGGAAAATATATTTTGATAGATCTTATACTTCCTATTGATTCAAAGTGGGGATACTATTAGTTACCCCTCAAGGTGAATACATTCGTAAGTCTTTCAAGCTACAATTCCAATCTACAAACAACATAACAGAGTATGAATCTCTCATTGTAGGTCTCAAAATAGTAGTTGAATGGAACATCACAGAGGTATAGGTCTTTGGAGACTCGTGAATAGTCATTAAACATGTCTTGGATGAATATTAGATCAAGGATGATAAAATTCAACCTTATAAAGAAAAGGTTGAATAGTTAAAACAAAATTTCACTCAGATCCAATTCATGTAGGTACCAAGGTTGCAAAACAAGGTTGCAAATTCCATGGCTACTATTGTTTTGCTCTTGGAAATTCCTCAAGAATCTATACAATATGAATTCTTAGTCAAGTAGCTACATGAGCCCACATATGAGAATGATGAATCAACATGAGTATGCATTTTCGTTTGTCCCTAATTCCTATGGTACCACAAAATCCATGCTTATTTAGTAAATGGTATCATGTCTCCCCATCTCACAAAAACCCAATGCCAAAAACTCATTCACAAAGCATCCTGCTACACTATCATAGCCAACACCTATTATCATCAAGGTTAGCATGATAATTTCTCTCAATGTTTAGACCAAAATGAGGTTGTGATGGCTCTCAAAGAGGTACATGCCAAACTTTGTGGTCCTCACACAAGCGACATAGTCCTAGCTAAATAAATACTTAGAGCTAGATATTATTGGCCTACTCTAGAACATGATTCTTGTGACTTTGTCAAAATGTGTCTACCTTGTCAGTAGCACACAAATTTAATACAATCTCTAGCTCAAGATCTTCAATCTATTGTGCCACCATGGCTGTTTGCATGTTGGGGGGTTTGACCTTGTTGGTGTTATTGTGCCTCTCTCCTTTGAAGGCCATAAATGGATCGTCACTGCTATGGATTTGATGTAAGAGCATCCTGGGCATAAGAGTAATCTTGCATCACCCAAAAATATTTTCTATTTTAATATGGACTAGTAGACACGGTGGTTACTATTTATGGGAACTTGCTATTTTTAGTAAGTTTGTCATATGAGCTTGAAATGTTCTTATTTTCTACATTAAGGTTCATTTTAGAGTTATAAGCCTACCATAAAAATCTCATTGCTCCATCTTAAGTATCAAAGAAGTTATTGCAGATTTTCGATGGAAAAACTTGCAGAAAAATATTTAGGCTCACTGTTAGAGGCCTTAGAGTGCTTGGACAAGGTCTGAAAACTTGATGAAAGGGTCCTTGTGTGGCTTTGAGCCTATAGATTAGGAGCTAGCATTTCTAAAAAGTGGTTATAATAGCCAATTAGAGCAACAGTTCAAGAGTTATCGACTTCCAAAGTTGGCTACCCAAAATTTTAAAAATAATTGTCAAAGATGTATTTGGTCGACTCTATATGTATTGTTAGGGTCTGTTGGCCCTAAGTATTAAGTTTCAATGTCTAGAACCTTCCTAGGTGACATAAAATTGCCTATTTAAGAAAGGCCCAAACCTTGTCTAGAACATCTTTGGGTGGTAGTTTGTAGCTTAGTCTTGCATACTACTATAATGAAGGCACCCATGTGGGTTAAAATTTTGTACTTGTGAATTCTATAATTCAGCATTTGTAGCATAAATAAGAAGTCCATATTTTGTTCTTGCATTTGTTGTTGTTTCTTTTTCTTTGTTATGGTTTATGGTATTAAGGGGAGCACCCTTCATTAGGTGGTATTAGAGCTAGAGTTCTTGAGTGTGTGGATAGATTGTCAACTATGAGGCAGTTTGCACTAGGACCATGGTTTGGACTATGCATATAGATAGATCATCAATTGTGAGGCAATTTGTACTAGGGTTTTAGTGAAAGTTCAAAAAATGCCTCCACAAAGAGAGCATGGCAGAAGAGTTGTAGGTGTTACACCTGAGGGTTTTAGAGCCCTCCAAAGAAAAATGCAAGCATTGGAAGAACAAATACATAGAGGAATAAATCTTCCTGTAGTTCTAAACCTAGTTAAAGAGAGGATTTTAGGGCCATCTCCATGATTGAAAAAAGACTTAAGTTTGAGGTTCCCATAGTTTTAGGAAATCTTAACCCAAAGGAGCTAATTAATTGGATTAATGAGCTAGAGGAGTACTTTTAGTATGAAGATATTGAGGACCCTGATAGGGTCAAGTTTGTGAAGGTAAAATTGAAGGGACATGCAAAGATCTAACAGAAAGGGAAAGGACAAAATCACCAGATGGGAATGAATGATAGCTAAACTAAAGTGACAATTCATTCCCATGGATTATGAGCTTGATTTGGTGAAGAAAATACAAGGGTTAAAACAAGTGGAAAAATTTGTTCAAGAGTATACCAAAGAGTTCTACCGAGTTCTCATTAGAACTGGCCATGCAGAAGATGATAAGGAGAAAGTGGCCTATTATCTTAATGGGTTAAGGCCAAGAATTTAGGACGAGCTAAGTCTAGTTGAAATGAGCAGTATTGAGGAGGCATACCAATTTTCTCTAAGAGTTGAGGAAAAATAGAGCAAGAAGTTTAAAAACAAGAATAGTGGAAGAGGTTGTGATGGAAGAGTTGGCAGACAATCTTATGGAGGTTGTAATGATGATTAGAAGAATAAGGAAGAGGATTAGAGTAGCAGTTAGAACTAGAGGGAAAAAAATTCCAATTATTTCCATGATCAAGACAATAGAGATCAGAGAGGAAGAGGTAAAGGACAAGGATATAGAAGAGGAAGCTTCCATGGGAAATTTTTTCACTACAAAAAAGAAGGGCATAGAGCATTTGAATGTTCCTAGTGCCAAGGAAGGATAGATCAAAGAACAAAATGCTAGGCTAGAGTTGCACATGTTGATGAAGATGCCAGATCCTCACATTCTAAAGATGCTAAAAGAGGAGAAGTCTTCGTTAATAGAAGAGTCCTATTGAGTGGTGAGAATGAACCTAATCAAAGAAGGAGCTTGTTTCACACCAAGTGAACATGAGAGGATAAGTGTTGTGATGTGATCATTGATGGTGGAAGTACTGATAAATTGGTGTCCAAAATGATGGTCACAAAGCTAAACTTGAAGAGAGAGAAACACCTACATCTACAATGTTTCTTGGGTGCAAGATGACCACAAGGTCATGGTTAATGATAAGTGCTCAGTAAAGTTCAAGATTGGAAGCTACTAGGATGAGGTACTTTGTGATATCATACTTATATACATATGTCATATGTTGCTAGGTAGGAAATGGTAGTTTGACAAGCATGCTGTACATGATGGGTGAGAAAATACCTATGCTCTAACCAAGGATGGAATGAAATATAAGTTGGAGCCATTGAAGGAGAAAGAAGAAAAGGTATGTAGCGCTGCAAGAATATCTTTTGTTGATGGAAAAGAGTTTCTCAAAGGTATGAAGCGTGAGCATATGTATTTTTCTATAATTGCAAAAGATAGTAAAGAAGAAGTAGAGGAGGTACCTATAGAAGTTGCAAATATGTTGGGAGAGTTTTTTGATATTGTATCAGATAATGTACCTAGTGAATTGCCCCCAATGAGGAAGACCAGTCATCAAATGGATTTGTTTCTAGGAGCTAGTTTTCCAAACAAGGCAACACACATAATGACACCAATAGAAAGTGAAAAGTTGAACAGAAAAGTTCATGAGTAGTTGCAAAAGGGGTTAATTTAGGAGAGTCTTGGTCCATGTGTTGTACCAGCCATATTATCACCAAAGAAGAATGGAGACTAGAGGATATGCATAGATTCTTGCACTATCAACAAGATCACAATCAAGTAAAGATTTCCATTGCCAAGGATGGATGATATTGTGGACTATTTGAGTGGAGCTAAGTATTTCACAAAGATATATTTGAAGAGTGGGTACCATTAGTTTTGTATCAAAGAAGGTGATGAATGTAAGACTACTTTCAGGACAAAAGAAGGATTGTACGAGTGGTTAGTCATGCCTTTTAAGCTAACCAATGAACCAAGCACTTTCATGAGGCTCATGTATGAGGTACTAAAGGATTTTTTTTGGTAAGTTTGTCATTGTTTACTTAGATGATATTTTGATGTTTAGTAAGATATTGGAAGAGCATTTAATCCATATTCATAAGGTGTTTGATAAATTGAGAGAAGAAAAATTGCTGATAAACTTGAAGAAATGTAGTTTTCTAAAGAAGTAGTTAGTGTACTTGGGTTTTGTATTCTCAATAGAAGGTCTAAAAATGGACCCAAAGAAAGTGAAGGCTATCCTTGAATGGCCTACTCCTAGAAGTGTGACAAAGGTAAGATATTTTCATGAACTGGCTAGTTTTTGTAGAAAGTCCATAAGAGGTCCTAGCAGTATTTGTGGACCCTTGACTAAAATAATGAGAAGGGATATGAAAGAATTTAAGTGGACTATAGGAGAAGATAAGAGTTTTAATATGTTGAAACAAAAAGTTATTGAGCAGCCTATTTTAGCACTTCCTAATTTTAACAAGGTGTTTCAAGTAGACTGTGATGCTAGTGGTACTACAATAGGAGCTATCATGAGCCAAGAAAGTAGACCTATTGCTTATTTTAGTGAGAAGTTGAATGATGCAAAAAGAAAATATTCTATTTATGATCAGGAATTTTATGCTATAGTTCAAGAATTGAAGAAGTGGAGACACTATGTTCTTCCTAAGGATTTTGTTTTGTATACAAATCATCAAGCTTTGCAAAATTTAAATATTCAAGGAAAATTGAACCAAAGGAAATTGGAGTGGGTTGAGTTTTTGTAGAGTTATATATATTTTTTAAAACATAGGAGTGGGAAGTCTAACAAAGTTGTAGATGCTCTTAGTAGAAGACAACTTTTTCTGACAAAAATGTAGATAGAGGTGGTTGGGTTCAAGGAACTCAATACTTGGTATCCAGATGATCCTGATTTTGGTGAAGCATGGAAGGCTTGTACCGAACCTATTACACTTGATAGGACGAAGTGGTTGGGTTTCATGATCTAGGATAGTATGTTGTTCAAAGGAAGCCATTTGTGCATTCTAAGAAGTTCAATGAGAGAGAATCTCATCAAGGATAAGCATAGTGGAGGATTGGCTAGACACTTTGGGAGAGATAAGACCATTGCTTTGGTTGCAGTGAATTATTATTGGCCATAGTTTTAGCAATATGTGAAGAAGTTTGTACAAAGTTGCAAAGTATGTAAGATGGCAAAAGGAGTGAAGCATAATATAGGGTTGTATCAGCCATTACCTATACCAAAGAATTCATGGGAGGATGTCAACATGGATTTTGTTCTTGGATTATTAAGCATGTAGTGAGGGCATGATTCTATTTTTGTGGTGGTTGATAGGTTTTCAAAGATGACACATTTTATTCCTTGCAAGAAGACTAGTGATGTTGTTCATGTAGTAGAATTGTTTTTCAAAGAAGTGGTATGACTACATGGTTTGACAAAGAGTACAATTTCAAATCGAGATACCAAATTTGTTGGGTATTTACAGTATACATTATGAAATAAATTGAAGACAAAGTCAAAGTTCAGTTTATCACATCATCCACAGGCTGATGGACATATAGAAGTTGTGAATCATAGTTTGGGGAACTTGCTGAGATGTTTGGTTGGAGAGAAGCTAAAAGGATGGGATTTGATTTACCACGGGTAGAATTTTCATATAATAAGTCTATGAATAGGAGTAATGGTAAACCACCATTCCAGATTGTATATGGGAGTAGTCCTAGAAATGCTTCTGAATTGAGGCAGTTGGATAAAGGAGAGATAAGTATTTTTGAAGCAAAAGAATTTGTTGAACATCCATGAGGAGGTGAGGAAACACATCATAAAGATGAATACATAGTATAAGGCTAAAGAAGATGTGAAAAGTAGGTATAAGGAATTTTAGATTGGAGATGAAGTCATAGTTCATTTTCAAAAGGAGCGTTTTCCAGTGGGTACATATAATAAGTTGAAGGTGAAGAAATTTGGACCGCGCATGATAGTGAAAAGGCATGATTTAAAATTTTAGATTTGACAAAGTATTATGAAGAAGGTAATGGGGATGAAGTTACATAAGCATAGTGGAGTATTCCAATAGCTAGTTCAGCTATAAAGGAGATTGGGGAGATATTGGATAGTCATGTTGGAAAAAGTACAAGGAATAGAACTTACAAGGAATACCCAGTCAAATGGAAAGGAAGACCAACAGAGGATTCATCATGGCTAGCAAGGGAGGATGTTAAACATTTTGGTTTTCCTCTAAACACCTAAGATGTGATGGAGTCACTTCTCAAATTACCCTGGGTGTTTGATGTAGGAGCATTGTAAGTGTAAGAGCAATCTTGCATCACCCAAAAATATTTTCTTTTCAATCTTTTCTATTTTAATAAGGACTAATACACAGGGTGGTTACTATTTATGGGAACTTGCTATTTTTAATAAGAATGTTCTCATTTTTAGAGTTATATGCTTACCATAAAAAATTTCATTGCTCTAGCTTAAGTATGAAAGAAGTTATCGTAGATTTTCGGTAGAAAAATTTGCAGATTAATCTTCATGCTTAGTGTTAGAAGCCTTAGAGTGCCTAGATGAGGTTTGAAAACTCAATGGAAGGGTGCTTGCATGGTTCCAAGCTTTTAGGTCAGGAGCTGGCATTTTTGAAAAGTGGTTATAATAGCCAATCAGAGCAACGATTTGAGAATTATGGCCTTCCAAAGTTGGGCTACCTAAAATTTCTAAAATAATTGTCAAAGATGTATTTGGCTGACTCTATATGTATTGTTAGGGTCTATCAGCCCTAGGTATTAAGTTTCAATGTCTAGAACATTCCCAAGTGACATAAAATTGCCTATTTGAGAAAGGCACAGTTATTGTCTAGAACAACTATGGGTGGTAGTTCGTAGCTTAGTCTTGTAGATTATTGTAATGAAGGAACCCATGTGGGTTAGCATTTTGTACTTGTGAATTATGTAATTCTACATTTGTGATGTAACTAAGAAGTCCATATTTTGTTCTCACATTTGTTGTTGTTTCTTTGTTTCTATTATGGTTTATGGTATTAAGGGAAGTGCCCTTCATCAGGATTATTTCACCAAGTCGGTATAAGTAGTCCCACTTGTTACTGCCACTGGAGGTCAAATGTCAAAATTTATCCTCTATCACATTATATGGCACTTTGGTATCCCTGCTACCATTTTCATAGACCATGGAGGTAACTTTAAAAATCTCAATATGGAAGAGTTGTGCACCTCCCTCCACATTCATTATTGTTTTTCCAACCCATACTTCCCACAAGGTAACAGTTACGCCAAGGCAACTAACAAAACCCTACTCAAAATCCTTATGAAAGTTGTTAATGATTCCAACCATGATTAGCATTTACAAATCGACCCAGCCTTATGGGCTTATCGCACCTCATTTTGTACATCCATAGGCACAACTCCATACTCCCTAGTCTGTTGTGTCAAAGTAGTCTTAACTATTGAAGTTGAACTCCCATCCTTGTGCATATCTTTGTAAGGAAAAATATCAGATGAAGACTACAAAGTAGCAAGACTTAGATAGCTAGATCTACTTGATGAAAAAAGGCAAAAGGCCTATGACCATCTCATAGTCTATCAAAATCACCTCATGTACAACTTCAACAAGAAGGTTCACCCACAAAAATTCCAAGTAGGTGACATGGTCCTCAAAGAAAACACGAAAGTCCAAGTAGACCAAAAAAAGAAGGTCAAGTTTGAGCCCACACCACATGGGTTGGTCCATATGTGGTCACAACATCTTTTGACTTAGGAGCATATCAACTATCAATGCTTCAAGGTGAATGATTGAGTGATCCCACCAACATCATTCACCTCAAGAAGTTCTATGCCTAAGTCCCTCAATGTATTTTGCTAATCCTACAAAAAAGAAAAAAAACATCAAAATATCCAAAAAAGAAAAGAAAAAGAAAATAGTAAAGACATATGCATCTAATGGTGAAAACTTGGAAATTCAAGCACCTTGGATAGGTATCATGGTGATAACCTAGCAATAGGTGTCATGTGTACTTGGCCTTTTCATTATCTATCAGTAAACCACCCCCAACCTCCCATCACATCTCTCATTATCTTTAGTCACTCATCTCCTCATTTTCCTAGAGTGTTCAAAAATTACCTCACTATACTATTACTATCACTATCCTAATCCCCAAACCTTCTAGTCTTTACAAGGAATTGTTAGTTTTGGGACTATTGGCATTTTCTTTTCTTCAAAATCCATCCATATGAATTTTTGTATTCCCCAACGCTTTGGTAATGATATCCATCTAATTATAATTTGCGAAACTAGTAAAAATGCAAAATCCAAAATCCAAAATCTCCAACATCTATAAATTTTTTTAAAAAAAATCAAACAAAAAATCCAAAAAAAAAATTAATGAAAAAAATTCCAAAAAAAAAAAAAAAAACTAGCCAATAATGAAAAACATAACACAAACATGTTGATTAATTTGGCATAAAGTATTTTGATACTTTCAAACTGACGATCCATTGGTTTCATGTCAAGCTAGCATCCATCTATAATTTTTGCTACTTCAGGACAGGTTTGCGTACCTTGACTAGTTTTATATGAAATCAATGGTGAGGCCCTATCTTGAAACTATTTAAATATTTTATAAATATTATGGTATTTTTCAACAAATATATCAATGTTGTCCTAAAGGCCTTTATGATCCATTTGTCACACATCATGAAGCCTTGACCTAATATCTCTCAACAAAGATATCAATAACACTCTATAGACCAAGGGATTAAGAAGCAATATTTTTATGTCTTGAAACATAATTCCACATTTGTGAAAATCTGGCACAATGAAAATAGAAGAAAGGAGGGATCTACACTCCTTATCACACCTTTTTCCTCAATTAATGTAAATGAAGATGGATTTTGAGAATTATTTATGTTGTAATGGTCATGAAAGGCGTTGTTCTCTCAAACTCAATGCTTATGCCTCACATAATTCTAAGCTTTGGAAATTGTAGATATCCATTGCACTCTTTCATCACCAATCAGTAGGCTATCAACTTGCATTCACCACAACAATCAACATATATATAGTATTATTCCTTATGCCTCCTACAAATAACATCTATTAATTCCCTACAAATTGAATAACATAAATGGAGCATCTCTTCGTTAAATGATTCCAATAGTGTAAAGTAGAGGAGAAAATCCAATATCAAGCAAGAAGAGGAATGAATAATGAGATGTTACCAACAATCTAGAAGGCTAGACTGATTTTTGATCACAAGAAGCAAGGCAAGATGAAGAATGCAAGTGGAGTCGAACCCTTGACCTTTGGAGCCAACAGTGGCATAGATTAAGTAAGTGTTTGAGAAATTGCAATAACCTCCCGCATCTTCTCAAGGCCCAAACACCTTTTTAAGGTCATCTAGTGCCTTTTTATAGGCTTAAGCATACTTTTTGGGACCCTTAATTCCTTTTTAGGCCATGCTAGTGCCTTTTTAGGCACCAAACACCTATTTAGGCCACTTAGAACCTTTTTCAAGGCCAACTCACCTTTTTGGGGCCTAAGCACCTTTTTCAACACCAAATTGCCCTTTTTGGGCTCCCACTCACCATTTTTAGCTCCCAATCACCTTTTTCTAGGCCCAAGCACTCTTTTTGGGCTCCTAAGTGCCTTTTTGGGTGTTCAAATAATTCTTGCAGCCCACACGCCTATGCTATTCTAACCTTAAATTGTTTGTAAACAATCAAAATTCAACAAAACTATCAAAATATCCAAATAGCCTCAAAAAGACAAAAATTTCAACACCCACAAACATTCATTCCAATAAGTGCAAACATTAAGTCTTATTTTCATTTTGTTTGTTTAAAGTAGTAAACATGCACTACTTACAATCCAAATGCCAACACATGACCATTTGTTTATAAAAAACTTCACACAACATAGAAAACAAATACAAAAGCACACTGCCAACAAATAAAACTAATGATCATTAAGCTCCTCCTTATGGAGGTGGAACATTTGGGTTTCCATTCAGGGGCATTCCCTCTTGCCCAACTCTAGATGATGACACCCCTAGAGTCATCCTCATACCTACCCAAATTGTATCCATTAGAATTAGGATGTTACCATGCCTCAAGAGAGTGTTTATCTACTCCATGAACTACTTCTTTGAATATACGACTCCTTTCCTTTGCTTCAAAGGGACTAGTTGATGATATAATCCCATATAATATGTCACCTCTCATGAAACTTTAAAAAACTATTCCATAACATCTTTCATCTTCCCCCATGATCTTTATGCCCTTGGAAAAATTATTGTCCTCTGTGCAATATCGTGTTCATATCTATTTTCTAGCATTTTTATAGACTACCTCTCATGTTTCACCCCATACATCTAATTTTGGTACCAAGTAATTCATGCATTACTCACGTTCAACTATTCTTGTGACCTATATGCTAAACTATTTATCTACACCATTGACTCCTTGCATGCTTCCACTTGGGATCATAGCAGAACCAGTTCATTTTGGATTCTCTCCACAACAACTCTCGTAGTAGCCACAACTGCCTCAATAATTTTTGCTCGCACTTGCTCAACAAATAACATCCACACCATCTTCTTGAGCTCTTTCAATTAGGACTTGTAAGAACTTAATGTCTTTCTTTGCCAGTTTGACCTATTCTTTTTCACCTACAAGTGCTTTCTTTAGTTCTTCTCCCATCATTTTCGTTGCTTCATGCACCCATTATATCATAGCATCAGGCTACACTACTTGGAATGGCTAAAATATAGACAACACTACGTCATCCATTTGTTCTTCTGGGATTTATGTCATGTCTCTCAGGGTACTCTTCCCCTTCCTCCATAAAGATGCTACTAGCCTCACCATGGATCTATGTTCTGCTTCTAGTAGGGTCTCTCCTATAGGTGGCTAATCTTCTACATCCATTCCCTTTAATAGCACTCTCACACCTAGAGATTTCATCTCATTCGCTTGTTCCCTTAGTCCTATTCTTTGCATCACACCTTCTACTAATGGTTGCGGCAAGGTAGGATCTTCTTTTCCCTATTCTACTTGATCCTAAGTTGAATTACCATGGCTAGCATCTATCACTTCCCAATCACACCACCACATGCTTTGATAAGGAGACATTTTTCTCACTTGATCTTGGCTCTACTTTGATCCCTATTTTTGTCTCCTCATCATTTTCCTTTCACTTGGCTTTCACTATCCTCTTCAGTCCATCCCCCCATTCCTCTTTCTACCACCTCTAGCTTTTTTTTTTTTGCTCTTGTGAATCAGTCATTGATACTTCACACAACTCAATTCTTTTCTCAATCTTATCTTGTACTTGATAAACACTCAAATGCCCTAAGAGTTCACTAGGTCCCCCCACCCTTTATAGAAAAAAAACCAATCTCTATAACTTCCACTAAACACTAATCACATCTTGAAAGAGAAGCTACACTGGGTCTTCACCCTTTCTAGATCAATGCACCATCATGAAAATCAATTCAAAAATCAACTCCATCTTCCCTACACACCACATAGAACACCTTTTGACAACCTACCCTATGACATAGGTTTCTTCCAATAGATGCTTCCCAAGCACAATCATCCAAACAATATAAAATTCCCATATTTAAACACATACATCACATCTCCTCTATCACATCTTTGCAACTTATCACCTATCCCATATATATGTATCATACCACTTGCACCTATAGTAAAGTGTACTATATCCAATCACATCCACTATCTCCTTATCTTGAGATTTTTATCCACTATCTCCTTTTCCTGAGCTTTTCATCCACTATCTCCTTATCCTGATCTATTCATCCACAATCTCCTTATCTTGATATTTTCATCCACTATCTCCTTATCTAAAGCTTTTCATCTGCTATCTCCTTATCCTGAGATTTTCATCCACTATCTCCTCATCTTCAGCTTTTCATCCACTATCTCCTCATCTTGTGCTTTTCACCCACTATCTCCTCATCTTGAGCTTTTTCCCACTATACTATATCATATTACTTTTGCTATCTTATTATATTGAGAGCATGTACAGTAAGCCCTTTTCTCAATATCATGTTCCAACTTTTTGTTATCCTATAGAGTCCATCCTTATCTTAGACCCATTGTACATACCTCGGATTTTTTTTTTTTTTTTTGTAGTAGATCATGTTTGTTCACAAATTGCAGTTCTCTTGGTTAGGTGCTTTAGTGAATCCTCATAATGAGATCCCTTGTCATCAAAGTGTTATCCTAAAAGTTCTGATTGCCTATCTCATCCTAGTCCCTAATATTACTAATAGATCCTTGTGGGATGCATCCTTCCTCTCATCTGATCTCGGTCCATCACTATCTAGTCCTACCGATCTCTTTGGAAAAAGGTTAACTCTTTCATGGAGTTATATTTTCTTTCAATCCATTTTCTTTTTAGGATTTCAAGTTTGGTTCTTAAAATGTCTCTTCCAAGAAATTTGGTTTTTTTCCTCCTCAAAATTTCCATGATCTTTTATATCATGGTGTGCTGTGAATGGGGCAATTCAAGAGAAAGGTTTTGATCAAGTCTTTCATGTTCTTTTTTCTGCTTGTGAGTCACTTAGATATGACCCTTGCATACTCCAAGCATGTGATCCCTTGTGGTTACATGGTGCACTTGAGAAATCTTGTTTTCTTGTGGGTTACCTAGTGTTATTTCCACTTTGATTCCTTCAAGATTCATGTGTGATGCTGGGGCAATCCTTGCATGTTTTTTTTGTGTGTTAGTCCTATGCAATATTGGTGAAAACAACTTGATGTTCTTTGTAACCTTGGCGTGTATCCAATATTCCTATATCAAACTAATTACTCAACTACATGGTGGTATTTTTGTTTAGAGTACATCACACTCAAGCTTCAATGGATTTCATCTGCCCTCAACTCCACTGAAACACCATCCACTTTTTAGAATCACAAGATATCCAACCAAAAATCCAATTTAAGCATCAAATCTAATCAATCCTATAATCATGATAGAGAATCTCCATCCATCCCAAAAGTATCCAAAGTTTTCACACTCCCTTCATCTCACCATCATCCCCCCATCCTGAGTTCATTTTAAAAAACCAATTCCCCCCATCCCACCTTGAGTCCTCCCTCTTGCCCTAGATTCTCATACTTTTCAAGAAGCCGTCGGGCATCATATGCTCTCCCTACCAACCTCTAAAGAGGGCATCACATAGTCTAGTGTCTCCTCTTTCTATTTGAGATTGGGGCAACTTTGTTATCTTAAAAATCTTGTTCGTGTCATCTATCTTCAAACTTTTTTGAAATAGTTTTGGCCTTTAACACTATGTCTAAGAGGGGCAAAATGTAGACACCAAAATCTAATTACATCATTTAAGTAATCCTATTTAGCCATTCCCTAAGGCATCACTGATTAAATATTTTATATTCAATTAATTTATTGTCATACCCTAGTTAATTAATTCATTTAATTAGCTATATTCCAATTGATAAATTTGAATGACAATCCAAAGTCTATGTATCAATTAAATCTCTATTCTCCTATTAAATTAAATAATTGCACTATGCTTATTTAATTTAATCCCACATCCCCCTTTATTAAATAATTCATTTAATAAATAAATCCCTAACCCCTAACTATTCCTAAATCCCTATCATTAGCTAAATCCAACCCATTCACCCATGCTAATCCTATTTAACCAACTAATTAAACCCACTTGAGTACTTAACCCACTTGCATCCTAATCCCCCCTCTAATCCAAGCCTAATCCTTACCCTAATCATGTGCACAACTTCAATACTAGATTAAGAATTCCTAAGCCAAACCAAAGTCAAACCCCTCTTACACCCCCACCCATATGCATTAAATGCTGTTATAGAGACTTAATGACCTCTTACACATCCCTTAAATATTCTTACATTCCTCTTACACACCATCTCCCTCATAATTCCTTGTCTCCCCACTTTCCCTCCATTTTCCCCATTTTCCCCATCATCTTGCATCCTCTCTCCTTGTGACACTTGTCACAAGGCTATGGATTTGAGAAAGCACAATCCATGTGCTTGTCTCTCCTTTCATCCTAGCCCTCCTTAACCAAGCCTTCCATCTTGCATCTCATTCATTCATCAAACCACACCTTGACCTATAAATTGGGCCCTTCTCCACTCATAATTCATCCAATTTTAATGCAAACTTATAATGCTCCATTAGCCACCACAACATAACTATTGCATCCTTAACATGTCAAAATCCATGTACACGTCCATTTTTTAATCCTTCAACCATCTCCATGTTTGATCAGAAAGCCACCACTTGAATCTTGAGCACATATGAGCACACATCCCTCATTGTTGGAAAAATCAAAGTATCAAGGCTACACTTGAGGAGCTTACCATTCTTGATTTATCTTCCTCCACAATTTTTTCTTTGTCTTATCATATGTATTGCTATTTTATTTAGATGTGTGAATATGTTAGATTAATTTTGATATTTTTAGCACACTAATTTCATATCTCACTCCTAGGATAGTGTTGGCAAATAGATTATCTTCCCTTTAGAGATTTAAATAACTTGTTGTATGCCCATGATGGGAAACCAAAGAAGTTCACAACTATTGGGTAAATATTTATTAATCACCTGCCTTTGAATTCGAAGAGGTACAAATCCCTCTAACAATATTATCAATGAATTTAGATTTTAAGAAAAATAAACATGCATATGTAATTTTACCTAAAGGTGTTGAAGTTGATGAAAGATCAACCCCACAACTCCCAGAAATTACTTGCATGCAAACACTTGTCACGAAAAGAGAGAAGCAAAAGCTATGGAGGTTGGAATTCCCAAATCCATAGATTAGACATTCTTGATGAGAAAAAAGAGAGATTGCTATTATCAAAAGTACACAAATAGCAATTATTTTTCCCAAATAATATTATATGAGGCAAAATAATATTGCTTTGGAAAATAATTACTAAATTGCTACTATTTTGCCCAACAATACTAGATATTATCTCAGTATTCATGCCAAACCACTTTAAATCAATACTAAACTGTCTCAATTTATGTGCAAAAAATCATGATTTTCACACAAAAATCTTGATTAACATGCAAAAAAATCTCAAGATGTGTGCCAAAAATCTTGATTTGTACACTAAAAATATAGACTTGCATGCCAAAAAATCTTGATTTTTGTACAAAAAAATTTATTTTTTGCACTAAAAATCTCGATCCGCATGCAAAAAGTCTAGATTTCATAGTGTCAATTTTTTTGACATGTGCAAAAAAATAGAAAAATCACTACCTCGAGAAATGTGCCCAATCTAGGAGCAATATTTCTTTATCCTCAAATTTTAACTATGTCCAAATTGGATAAGTTTTATATGAAAATAGTGTTTTTGGGCACTTTGAGCTCAATGGTGATGTCTGTTTGGGCTCAAAGTGCATAAAAAATTAGTGACCCCCCAAATCCTATACGAAATAACTCTAAAAAATGAATCCCGTTGAAAGAAAAAACATAGATTTGAAAGCCAAGCAAGACCTCTCATAAACATAACAAGGGCATGAAGATCTAGAGCTCTCATACCATGTTGAAGTTGATGAAAGATCAACCCTACAGCTCCCAAGAATCACTTACATGCAAACACCTATCACAAAAAGAGAAGCAAAAGCTATGGAGGCTAGAATTCCCAAATCCATAGATTAGACATTCTTGATGAGCAAAAAGAGAGATTTCTATTATCAAAAGTAAATTGATTAATTACAAAAAAAGATCATCCTTATAAAAAGAGATTGAAACCCTAACAAAAATCTAACCTAGGTTGCATGATAATAATTAGTAAAAGAATTAATTATTATATGCCTAAAGTTTAGCTAAGTAAACTAGAGATGATAATTGACTTAATAATTAAGTCAATATGATATTAAAGATCAACCCAACATCTCCCAAGAATCAACCCTATAAACTAAACACACACAAATATTAGATACATTATTAAGTAATAATAAAATATTAAATAATGGAAAGTTTTTTCTAAGAAAAATATTTATTAGATTAATAAAGTATTTCCTTATTAATTAAATCATTTTGATTTAATTATTTAGTCCTTTATTATCTCTAGTTTAATTAAGCTAAACTTTGGGCATATAATAATTAACTCTTTTATTAATTATTATCATGCAACCTAGGTTTTACCTTTTAGGGTTTTGATCTTTGATCTCTTTGTAATATTACATTAATACACTTTTGAAAATAACAATTTCTCTTTTTACTCATCAAGAATGTCTCGACTATGGATATGAGAATTCTAGCCTCTATAGCTTTTGCTTCTCTCTTTTTGTGATAAGTGTTTGCATGCAAGTGATTCTTGGGAGCTATGGGGTTGATCTTTGATCAACTTCAACATGGCAAAAAAGCTCCAGATCTTCATGCCCATGCTTTGTACTTAAGAGTTTTGGCATCAATTTTTAGATTTGTGACATTCAGAGTATTTTTGTATTGAATTTGGGGGTCACTAAATTTTAATGCACTTTGAGTTGAAATGGACATCACTGTTGAGCTCAGAGCAACCAAAAACTTCAATTTTCATATAACATTTATCGAATTTGGACACAGTCAGAATTTGAGGCAAAATAATATTTCTTCCAGATAGGAAACGTTTCCTAAGGTAGTGATTTTTTGATTTTTGGCATGCAAATCGAGATTTTCTAGCTTGAAAATCAAGATTTTTGGTGCACAAATTGAGATTTTTTTACATGCAAACCAAGATAATTTTGTATGAAACTAGTACACTTCCCAAGATAATTTCTAGTATTGATTGGCATGCTTTCAATTGCATTTTGGCATGGATCTTGAAGTCATAATTTTTTAAAGTTTTTCCCTTACAACACTTTTTTAACCTACATGTAGCTTTTTGGCCATAACTTTCTCATCTAGACTTTGTTTTTCACAAATGAGATATTGTTGGAAAGCTAGTTTCAAGCCCATTTTGGTGGTGTAGGTTACTTTTAGTTTTGGTGCTTTTTAATGGCTATTTTTGCTGTCAAAGTCATGGGTACAATTTTTCACTCCAGGAGACATATCTTGAGAATCTGATCTCTGATTTGGAATTTCTTTATATCATTAGGAAGGTCTTTCCAAGCTCTTTCCACTTATTCTAGTTATTTTTCTAGATTATGCTCTAGGTGCATTCTATTCAGTCTTTTGAATTTTTTCATTCTAGTAGATAACTTGGTTGCTTCAGGTCCGAGGATTGGTTTTGTTGCTTCAAATGATTCATCATGACTTGTACTATCCATTGTATTAGTATTATATCTCTTTTGATCTTTGTTGATACCCTTTTATAGTATTTTTGCAAACACATTAAGATAAAGTGTCACTTTATTGCATTTTGGAATCTTGCACATCTTTGTATTTTTTTGTACTCTCACTACATTATAACGTGTCTTGGGGGGTTTCATGTTGGCCATTTTCACCATCTTCCTTTGTCAAGTGACTGTTCTTTCCATGACATTAGCCTCATGATATATCATTATATCATTATTCTTCTCATTAACAGAATACGAACATGAAGGACAACGCCAAAAAGTTTCTAATAAATCAAATATTTTGCATGGAACCCTTTTTGTAAAAAGATTTTCCAACGCCTTCCTTTTGAAAAATAGATTTAAAAAAAAAAAATTGATTTATTTTTTAATAGAAATAAATCACTGCCACGAGAAGTAGGTCAGATCTAGGGGCAATTTTTTTTTTGCCTCAAATTTCAACTATGTCCAAATTGGACAAATTTTATATGAAAATAGGGGTTTTTGGGCACTTTGTGCTCAAGGATGATGTCCATTTGGGCTCAAAGTGACCCAAAAATTAGTGATCCCTTAGATTCAATACAAAATAACTTTGAAAAATGAAACCCTCTGAAAGAAAAAGCACAGATTTAAAAGTCAAGCCAAGCCTCTGATAAATAAATTAGGGACATAAAGATCTAGAGCTCTGATACCATATTATTAGGAGTTCTAGTATTAGAGTCATATTTTCTATAGCTTGTTTAGTATTTGGAGAAAAAGAAGAATAAGGATTTGATAGAAAAATCTGACATTTTTTAGGTATTTTATTTGAAAATAGGGAGGTCTCAATTTTTGGAGCACTTTGAGGCCAAACAGACCTCATGATTGGATTTAGAAGATGCTAAAACCCCCAAATTAATATAAAAATTTTCCAATTCAGACATAGTTGGAATTTGAGGCAAAATAATATTGCTTCTAGATTAGGCACATTTCTTGAGGTGATGATTTTCTAATTTTTGACTCATAAATCAAGATTTACTAATTTGAAAATTGAGTTTTTAGCTCATTTCCTGAGGTGGTGATTTTCTAATTTTCAGCATGCAAATCAAGATTTTTTATTTAAAAAATTGAGCTTTTTTGAAACATTTTGCGAGGTGGTGATTTTATGTTTTTTAGCATGCAAATCAAGATTTTTCAGTTTAAAAATTAAGATTATTTGGTACATTTCTCGAGATATCTATTTTCTAATTTTTGGCACAAAAATTGAGATTTTTGGTCACAAAAATTGAGATTTATATTAGCATGGATCCTAATGCATTTGGTCTTGTTTTCACTCAAAGTTAGATAAGGCTTTCTAACTTATGGGTGTATAACTTGCTCACTTTGGCTCTGTTTCTCGATCTAAAAGAAGCATCAAAAAGCTCTTCTCAAGCCCTATCTAGGTTCTCTATTATTTTCATCATTATTTCTTAAAGGTACATGCGATTCTCAAAATAAATTTTTTTGCTTTCTTCTTGTTTGTACATTCCTACTAGTAGCTGGGGTTTGGTTTTTTGCATTGTGGGGGGTGTTTTGTATAATTGTTTCTGTTATTTACATTAGTAAACCATAAACATTTTCTAAAATAGTCCAACACCTTCTAAAATAATGGTCGAGACCTCTTCTTGTCTAGAACTTCTGACCCCTCATAACTATCACACATGGAAGACCTTAATGATAGGACTTCTCCAGTCAAAAGGGTTGTGGTCTTGTTTAGATGTAGTGTAGCCAATTTTATAGAGGCCTTTTGAGATCATGCAACACAAAAACAAGATGGATGAGGCAATATGATTGATTACTTTATAGGTATTTGATAGTCTACAGTTTCATCTTGATGGGTGCAATACCCCTCTAGCTATGTGGACCAAGCTTGAAGGCTTATTTGGTACAGTGAATGAGTTCAGGGCACTTCAGATTGAGGTAGAGTTTACCTCTCTTGTACCATATTATTTTCCTTCCATTGAGAACTTTTTGATGAAGTTCAGTCAACAAAGATCTTTATTATGGGGTTCTAGGAAGACCAAGACTACACCAAGTGCATTTACCTAATTTTTTCTAAGCTTTATGAAAAATTTCAGATTTTTGATTCTACCTTCTATTCCACCAAAGATTCTTTGGGTAATAGATTTACGATGCCATCCTTTGAGGTTTTCTATGATCATTTGACTTGAGAGAAAGCTAAGATCTCTTAGTTGGATTCTCTCACAGGATTACAAATTTATGCATTGGTAGCTCGATCATTTTCAGGGATGAAGGAGAAGACACATAATTCTCATTCTATAGAGTCTTAGATTCATTCTACCACTCATAGTTCATTAGGGTCACCTCCTCCCAAGGGGGCTAAACCAAAGCTAGAAAGACTGAAGTGTGCTTATTGTAATAAACCTAATCATGGCAAGTCACATTGCTATGAGAATAGGTTAGATGACTATGCCGAATAGGTTTCAGATTTGATTACTCTCCTTCAAAAGACCAACATTGATATTCCCTTTACTTCTCATAGATTTTCTTCTTCATCATCATTTTAGTTAGATGGTAAAGATATAGGAAAGGGTCATGCATTATGTACAACTACTACTCCACCCTCTTCTAGATGGTTATTGTATTTAGGTGATTCACACCATATGACATCTTCTCAGGATTTTTTCTCTTCTTTTGAGGCTTCTTCTATTCCATACATTTTGATGGGGAACAACACTATTTATGACTATATGTGGGAAAGGTTCTATTGACATTGATGATGGTATATTTCATGATGTAATTTTTGTTCCATCTATTTCCTCTAACCTTCTCTCTATTTATCATATTACACATAGTGGATAGGGAACACATTTGAGTTTGCACAAGATTCAATGCACATTAGAGATAGTGAAGCAAACAATATTTTTTCTACAAGGACTATTGATCATGCTTCCCACCTATATTCCTTCTCACATTTTGGTCCACCATCTCCAATATCAGAGATTCACTTTCCTTCTTCATGAGAGACTACTGAAGTGCAGTTAGGTTGTTTGAACTTGTGTGTTGTTCTTGCAATAAGTGTTGTGACTTCTACACCTCCACCTCCTATTTAGATTCCATCTTTCACAAATGATTACTCTTTGGGAATTCCTAATATTGCAGCTCCAATCATTAAGCCACCTACTATAGTTGTTGAGGTTATATCAGAGGACACACATCTCCTCTTAGATGATAGATTCAACAAACATATTTTCCTACCTCAATTGGAGATTCTATTTTAGGATTCTCATGCTTTATCCTTTGAGCATGAACTAGGACTTCTAGCTGCACCTTACTATTGTGGTTTCATAATGCACACCCCATTTCTCCTAGAAATGGGGACCCCCTAGTAAATTTTTTAGTTTTTGTAGACCCCTAGTCCAAGGTCTAAGTATTTTTGGGACTACTTAGAGTCTGGATCTAGCCTAGTCCTCTAACTCTAAAAACCCAAATCCCAGAAATGGGAAATTTTGGGAGAAAATTGAGTTTTTAGTGCTAAAGGTAACTCTTGGGCACCTACCACACATGGGCACCTAGCACACATGCACACACTTCTAAGGTGCACTAAATGCACAAGTATACATTTATCTCCCTTTGGAGATGCATAGGTGTGCACCTTCAAAGGGTGCACACTATCCTGGGCCTATATAAGCTTGAGACCCCTTTCTCTTCTCCCCATTATTTTTCTTCTAGCTCCTGAGACCACACCTCCACACCTTTATAGGTGCACCAAACTCTACCAACTTGCGTGCACACACACACACACACACACACACACACACACACACACACACACACACACACACACACACACACACACACACACACACACACACACACACACAAACACACACACACACACACACACACACACACACACACACACACACACACACACACACACACATACACACACACACACACACACACACACACACACAATAACTAAGTCATCAATGGTGCACATGTGCATACCTTTTCTCACATCCAAAACCTAAACAAACTAAAAAACACCTAAGTAAAAGTGTGCACATGTGCACCTATCCAAGGTGTGCATGTCCACACCTTTCAAATGCAAGACACACCTAAACAAACATTAAGGTAATGGTGCATAGATGTACACCTTGTCAAGGTATGCATCTGCGCACCATTGTTTTAAACTTAAACACAAAGACTAAGTGTAAGGATGCACACATGCACACCCATCAAGGTGTGCATGTGCACACCCTAGTGCATTTTTGAAGGCTAAGTCAATCCCTCATTGCACATAGCCAAAATGCAATGTGTGGATTAGAGTCAATGCACATGTGCACATCATATTAGTGTGCACACCTGCACAAGTGTGCAACTACACACAAATTGGACTTTTAAAGGTTATTAAGTGCATCTAGTGCACCTATCAAGGTGTACAAGGTGCACTAAATTGCATCTCATGGATTAAAGGGGGATTGAGCTAATTTTCTACTATTTTGGGGTTTTGGGTCTAATTTTTTTGGCAATTAGGGTTTGTCAGGGTTTAATTTTCATCTCTCTAGATTAATGACTTTTTGTTTTGTGTAGATAAAATGGCTTCCTCATCATCCTCACTTGTAGAAAATATTTCTCCAAAACCCATTGTTTTCAAGTTTCAAGGTGCAACAAATAAATCTTGTTTTCAAGATAATCATTCAAAGATCAGAGATACTGAGTTGGGACACATAGATTGGAATGCATTCCTAATACTCTATAATGAGCCTAAAGAGAGGTCATTGATGTTGTCAACACTTATAAAATTAGGGTTGGTGAATGCAGTATCTCATCCCATATCGGTGCAATCTTCTAAGCTTATTATGGCTCTGGCAGAGAACTATGTATCAAAGGAAGGAGTAGCCAAAAGTGTCACAAGGGAGATAGTTATGGACCTAAGACCAAGGAACATTGAAAAAGTATTCCATATCCCTAGATCTAATCAATATGTGAAGATAACTTATCATAAAGCAACAATATGGTAAAGGGAGAATGAGAAGAAGGCCACAGAGATAATACAATCAACATTTTTAATTGTTAGAGCACCTTTGGGATGAAGAGTAGGAAAGGTAGATATGACTAGAGGGTGTATGAAGGACAACATTGGTTATGCTATTGTACTTTTGAGAAAAATCATTGGTCTACTGATAGCTGGGCATCTTCACATTTGGATGGTCTAGTTCATAGAGACCATCAGAATAGCTAAAATGCCAATTGACTAGGCCCTAATACTAAGTGAAAACTTAGACGAATAGCTAGTAGGAGTTAAAGTGGACCACAAATTCTACATGACATCATATTTGATGTACTTATTGGTGGCAAGGACAACTAACTATCTAGGATTGTACAAGAAGGGAAGCATGTAAGATGCCAATGCTTGGCCTTATGCGGTATATCCTCAATTGGTAAAGAAGAAGCTCTTAGACTAGATAAAGGAATTTTGGATAGTGAATGATGCTTTTATATTTGCAATAATTTGATTCATAGAGGGTGATTATGCTAAGAGGATGTCAATGGATAGAACAACAAGGATTGTAGAGATTTACACCTATTACATCTCATTTAAAACATTCACTTACCTAAGTGTAGTTGGTACAATGGTTAATCCAAAGAAACTCCTAAGATATTCATCAGATAGGCTCATTTTTTTGGAGATTGCAAGACAACTCACATATAGATATGACAAAGCAAGAAAGAAACAAAAGAAGACATAGGTGTGGCCTATTACTATAGGTGCATTAGATGTGAAGCAAAAGTATAATATCATGACTTTTGAATCAAAATGGAATCAATATCCCTTGGAAGATTATGACTCCCCTTGTTCCTATTTTGACAATATTGGTAGAGTTTAACATTTGGTAGGGAAACAATTTGTGTACGAAGATGCCATTAAAGATCATTGGATGAATGCAATAGATGACTATGATATCTGAATAAGGGATTATTATAGTATGACTCTATATTTGGCAAGGAGCACCTTAAAGATAAAGGTTCCACTCAAGGCTATTTAGCAAGACACCCAAGATGTCTTGGATCTCTTGTATAACAGAGATAAGATATATGATAGGCCTATTATGAATGTAGAGATTGAAAAGGATGAAAATGTAGATATAAACCATAGGGCTAGGCTCATAATTTGGTTGACCAGGGACTAGATCAAGAAGCTTTTTAATCTTGATCTAGTTCCTTAAACTATCACCTTTCAAGCCACAACATAGCTAGTTAAGGGTAAAGGTGCAAAAGTTATAGTACCAACATTCCCTGATCAGTCTTCAATTAGGCTAGAAATGGTATATCAACATGATAGGGATGTTGGGTACTTTAGAGAAGATAAAGGAAAAATAAGGGGAAAAGAGATTCCCCAAAACAAGTTGAGCCTAAATTTGAAGCACATAACAAGAATATGAACGAGAGAAGGAACTAGAGTAGGAAGCACAAGAGGTGACACCACCATCTCAAGAGGAAGAATCCTCTCATTCAACTCATAAGAAAGATAGGGTTGGAACTATTGTTAGAAGGACACGAAGGAAAAATATACAAAAGAAGGTTATTCCTATCCCTTTAGTGCCTAAAACCATCCCTGAGCTAGATGAAGAAGAAGAAGAAAAAAATGTCCCCTTGAGTCAGAGGAATCATTTAGATAGGGAAAAAATAGAAGAAAGAAGAAGGATGTCAACCATAATGCTACCATCCATTCCTAAGAAACCTATTCAGGTCACTATTTTTGAAGATGAGCAATAGCAGTGGATTGATGAGTAGGAAGGGTAAGAAATAAATGTCTTCAACATATTTGATTTTAATTTTATACCCATGGGAACTAAAATGGGGGGTGATAAGATATGAGATACACCTATGAATCAACCTTTAGGAGAGGATTACACCCAAATGCCACCTCAGTCACAAGGGTTTCTAGGTACATCACCCCCACCATTTCAAGATTTTTCATTTTTAGACAAAGGTTTAGCCACTCCTCTTTCCCTTATCACTGAAGAACAAGGACAAGCAGTTCATGGAGAAGACTTGGAACAAAGGCTAGGTGATGAAGTATAAAAGGAGGGGTAGATACATGAAGAATCTCAAAAAACTTCTTAGGATACAAAGGCAAGAACTATGACTACAATAGATACAAAAACTCCAAATATAGATCTCTCTTAGAAGGAGAAGACTCTAGAAAGGAGTGATAATGGAAAAGGGCTGGCAAGCCAAACTCCCTCTTCATCCAAATACATGTCTCTTATGGGAACTACACTAGCCTAGCTGAAGAGGGAGGTTATGGTTAGACAAGTGAGGCAGCTAAACTTGAATAAAAAGGAGAGTATGGATGAGCTAGTGGAAGCTATCAAGAAGCCTAAGCCACCTACTGATGATGTATGAAGATTGGCCTTCATAATGAAGAACCAAGATTAGGACTTTTTTTCACATATTTCCATCACTCCTCCACATGCTGACATTGGGGATTTGACTCCTAATGACTACTAGATCAAGGAGCTCCTCTTAGGAAAGCCCATAGTAGACACTACTAAAGTTTTGATCACTACAGGTGTGAAGGAGGTCTTTAAGCAAGTGGACATATATGAGTTAGAGTTGGTGATGCTAAGGAAGAAAAATGAGCCCTTGAGAGGCTATTTGCATAAAATTGTGGGCCCCATTGACTTGGATAATCAACAAATCACTCTTGATGTGGTATTAGAGAGGAGAGATAGGAAAAGTGTACAATCAGATTCATTTTTGGGTGCATGTCAGAAATGGTGTGACAATTTTGAGGATAAAGGTGTACAAATTATACAAGCTAATTTGAACCTTTTACACCATATTCAAACTAATGCAGATAAACTAGTATCCATATTAGAATGGGATTTTGGGTTGATGGATGAGGTACATACCTGGGGAAAAGACCTTCAAGTGCTTCAAAGAATAAAAGGTCAAAGGTATCGTACACTCATAGAAGTGTATACAACGGATGATATTGATAAACTAGAAGATTGGATCGAAAAGATAACTATTGGGAATAAGCTAATGGGAGGATTTCGTGATGATATTCAAAAGTTGAAAGATCAAACACAAGAGTAGATTTTGGAAGCTAAGAAGTATTACAAAAATGACTACCTTGATATTTTTGAAGATGAGTCAAGGACTAAATTCATTCTAGTACAATCAATGGTTCAATAGTTTTGACATAACTTTGAAGATGCTTCATCAAAAGAAGATATTAGACAAGCATTTAGGATGAAAGAGGTACTATTGGAATTAGAAACTAAATTGGATGATTTTGCAGATATTCGTATGGAGATTAGTAACTACTATTAGATAGTTAAAGAAAAGTATAAAGTATTGGATTTTTTGGAAGCTTCCCAAGTGGCAAAGATTATAGAGAAATTCAAGAGCAAACATCGAAACATAGCTCTGGTATAAAGGGGAAGAAAACCCAGAAAATGGAAATTCAATTTTGACACATGGGAAAATTTTGGACATTTGAGCTTATCACTAAGGTGCACAAGGTGCAAAAGGTGCGCTATTCTATAGGTGCACCAACAATTAACTACCAATTCCAAATTTTGAGCTTTCCATGCACTGAAAATGCATTCTGACAATAGTCTACTTCCTACAAATGGTTAGAGAAGGTTGAGCTTCCATTTTTAGAGTTTCCAGAGACTCTTAGATCCTTTTATAACTTCCTCTTTCTTATCTACTACTTCTTTCTTTGTTTTAAAAAATGTAAAGGCTCGTGCACACATTAATTGATATAAACAAGGGTGAACTCCTACTTAGCACCATTTAGAGAGTTGGTTTGTATATAATTAGATTTATTTTATTAGTTTTAAGCATATATTTGCATGAAGATGCCTCTCACTCTCAACACAAATTGAGTAGATGATTTCTTATAAATTTAGGAATGTAACATGTATTTCAGGCCATTATGTTGATGTAATAATATATGCTATTAGTGCTCTCATTCTGAGTGTAGTTATTCTTTCTAGAGTGTTATTTTTTGAATTCTTGTTCATGATAATAATGGACACAATAGTTTTGTTGTGTTGATTTGATTGTGCGATATTTTAGTTTTGTGTTTGCCATGTGTTGACAAATTTTGTTGTCATACCAAGTTCAATAGGAGATCACCCTATTGTTCTTACACAGTTTCTTATCTCACATGAGTGCACTTTTCATGGCCTTGCAATTTGATAAGAAGTGAAACATCTTTTATTTTTTACTAAGTTTCCATCAATGATTGCATCGATGAATTTGAGGAAGTGCTGCTCCTATTTTCATTAGTTTCCTTCTTGATATTTTCGATGATTTAACTCACAAATGTAATGTCACTATGGTTTATGTTCATTAGAAATTTCCCTTTGATGCTATTTTCTTTCATTTCTCATTATCTTATCTTTGTTATTTGCTTTGTTAACCCTTGGTTAAATTAGGAATTCATATAGTTGCATTGTTAGATTGCATTCATTTTAAAAACAAAAAATACCAAAATAATATCTCTTTTGTGGTTAATTTTGAAACAACAAGCATATTGAACATCTTATTTGAAATTGGTCAGAACTAGCAAAGGCCTCCCTATAAACAAATACATTTATCTTCAACTGAGTGGATTCAAGTATGTCGTAAGATCACCTAGAACCTAGGAGTTGATCTCAGATTAGCTTTTCAAGAGACAAGTTTGAAAGGATTCCTACCATTCAGCAGTGTGCAAATAAAAACTCAATAGAAGTGGTACTAGAAGGAGGGCCTAGGGCCATTGAGAATAGAAAAGATAACTTGAAAATTCAAAATTCTACATTTTTACAAGTTCAAAATAATTTCCATTGATCATTGTCTGAAGGTGCGCAAGGTGTGCCATATTTTTTAAGAAAGTGTGCTTTTGTAGAGGTGTGCTTTTTCTAGAATTGACACAAGTTAGAAGATCCCAATCCATCATCTTTGTTTCAGTGAGCTTTGAGATCTTTAGATAGTGAACCTAAGTTCTTAGAACTTAGTCATTTTCATAAGCCTCACAGTGATAAAGGATTTCAAGAATTCTCTCACTTCCATTCAACATTTTTTCATCTTCCTCAGTTCCACCTCCAAACCAACTGCCCATCATTCCAAAAAATCCTCCACTAATGGCCTTTCTTGAAAATATTGTAGATCACCAATCAACCTGACATGAGTACTTAGTGACCTTCCTAAGAATCCTAAGAAATTTTGCCCAAGGTTCATCTATGGAGAGATAAGAACAGTTGAAGATCACATCAAGGTTTTCAAAGAAATTTGCAATTGAAAGAAAATTGCTAATGAGGATGTGGTTCTTTGGTTATTCCCATACTCATTAGAATAGGTGACCTTTAATTGGTACACTAATTTATCACTAGGATGTGTCAAAGATTGGGACACTTTCAAAAAATTGTTCTTGGAACAATTCAGAACTTCCATCAACCCAATTGTGATACATCATCAATTCATATCAATCGAAAGGGACCCAACCGAAACAATTTTATGCTTTAATCATCACTTTCATATGGCATACTGCAAGCTGGAAACACCATACACTATACCAATTGAAGTCATAATTCAAATTTATCTAAATTCTATGGACCATCTTATGGCTATTTTTCTAAGAAGATTTCCTATTGCAAATATTGACACAACGGACAAGGTCTTCTTGGAAGCAATTACCTTCACAGAACAAGCCAATCCTAACAAAGGAGGATTGATGGCCCCAACTAAAGCTATTACCACAATACCAACATATCTTGTTGGAGCACTAGTGATGCCTAGCTAGTTCATACCAGTGAATTTGACTCCACTATAATAGGCACCCGCTCCACAAGTTCTAGCTTTAACATACCCATGATATGAACCTTCAAAAGCTGCTTTCTTTGAGTAGAAGGAAGCAACATCAACAGAAATAGAGAATAATGTT
The DNA here is from genome assembly GCA_028749045.1 of Cupressus sempervirens. Lineage (NCBI taxonomy): Eukaryota > Viridiplantae > Streptophyta > Pinopsida > Cupressales > Cupressaceae > Cupressus > Cupressus sempervirens. The sequence continues at coordinate 794,697,571 of CM053787.1, forward strand.
GCATCTAAGATTGGTTAAATGAAGAAAACCATGCCTCAAATTATGAATGAGTTGACCCATTTGAGGTTGTCACAAGGACAGAATAACAACTTTCAAAGAACAAATGCTGGTCCTTACAACAACAACAATTACAATCAAAAGTACAATACAAATTTCAATAGAAACAACAATGTAAGAAATAACAATGTAGGAAACAACAATGGAGGAAACAATTCCAATCCTCTTGATTGCAACAACAGTTTCCAAAGAAAAAATTGACAATGGAACACTCGTTCGAATAATGGAACCATTCCTGCAAATAATAACAACAACAATGCCCAATATGTGGACATCAATCAGTATGAAAGTAATCAAAATGTACCAAATGATGATGACTCATATTATAATGGAAATCAACAAGTGAATCATAATTCACAAGGCAATAGTAATGAGCCCCCTATGCAATTCAATGCCATGATGCTAGAATTATGATTCTTCATAGAACACATGAATGGAACAACAAGCCAACGAAGAATTTTCTTTTCCATTCAGTCAAGAACCATATACTCAACCTAAAGAAGTGTTTTCCTTCCAAAATGATAATCAAAATACATTTGTGAAGTTAGAAGGAACTCATGATTGATGGTATCCTTCTTGCATTACAACCAACTCCTCCAAATCTGAGAGTTGGTAACAATCTAGTACCTATTAGTCCCCTATATGGAGGATGACAAAATCAAAATCAAGGAAATATGCCTACAATCTTGAAGAATCCTCCATGGTCTACTAAAAAGTATAGTGCAATGGAATATTTGAAATGAAAAAAGGCCAATTTGTCCATATTTGACATGCTACAAAACTATCCTAATCAACGGGAAGCACTCGTGAAAACTCTTGATCATACAAAGGAAACCCCTAATGCAAATACTGCCCTCAAAAGATGGTGTCTCAAAAAGATAATGCTTTAGAGGCCATGCCAACTATGTTTAAAGACAAGGTTAAGGTGCCTCCCTATTTGCTTAGCATCAAAATCTATGGGAAGAATCTTCACATTTTCCTAATTGATTCAAGAGCTTCTTGTAATGTTTTTGCACTTTTGATAGCACAAAGGTTAGGAGTCACTCCTCAACCATCTAATCAAATAGTGATTCAACTTGACAAAACTGAAGTAAATGTTATTAATGTGTTGAAAAATGTTTGGATGTAGTTAATAGTTGACCCTCAAATTCAAGACATCATAGATATACACGTGGTCAAAATTCTTGAAACATATGGATTGCTACTAAGTAGAGAGTGGAAAAAATGATTAAGAGAATGGTTTTTAATTGATTTTACTCAATAGTGGCTACCTTGGAAAGGGTTGAATAATTAGATCAAGATTAATTCTGAGCCAAAATTGAAAATGATGATTATAGAATACAATGCAAAAAATGAGGCGACATTTTTACAATTTGATTTAGGCTCTTAAAAAGTGATGGTTGTTGATACAACTTCAACTAAAGCATTAGATGATCAAAATGAAAGAACCATAATTCCAATCCCAAAAGAAGAGATCATGATGTAGTTCATGGATAGCATGGTGGAAAACTTACAATACCTAGTAGAAGAAGCAAATCCAAGTGTTTTGTTCCTTCCCATATTTTGCAGATTGCACAAATTTAGTCATTCAGAATTTGAATGTTCACATTGCAAAGAAGTGATTTCTTTTGTATTAACTTAGATAATGAAAATAAAGAGCAACCACATTCCAAATGAACTACCCATGGAAAATCCAAGTTCCACATATATATCTAAAGCCATTGGGAAAAATGGAGAAGAGGTAGAAGATCCCAATGCATCATATAGTGATACCTCTTCAAATGGTGGATGTTTGTCTTCTCCTCCACTAAGAATGATTAAGATCCAAGGAAGGAGACATTTCATAAAAGGCCAAGGTTGAACTTTGGTAGTCATTCATCCTAAGCCTAAAGTTGACAAAATTATAGAATTGATTGGGGAAATTCAAGACCAACAACAGAAAGATACATTCCCCATATCAAAGATAAATAATGAAAAATCATCAAGTCCACCACATAAGAGATTACAATGGATCCAAAAGAAATAATCCTTTAAGGTTCAAGTAAAATAAAAGCTACAAATGAACAAGCATAAGTCCAAGAAACCTAAAGAAGATCCAATCTGGACACTTAGGTTCAATGGCTCTAAATGAAAATTAGGAGCCAGTACATTAATCAACCCAAAAGGTAGGTATTTTTATGCAGCATATTGATTACAATTTAGTTCTACTAACGATGTTTTAGAGTATGAAGCCTTGATTTGTGAACTTCTCTTCATATTAGAGAAGGTAGTTAAATCTCTCATAATTGAAGGAGACTCCCAATTAGTGACTAGACAAATGAAATTAATTTATTCTTGTAATGATAAGAGATTACTTGCTTACTAAAAGAGAGTATGGGATCTAATGGATGAATTTGAAGCTTTGAACATAAAGTCCATCCTTAGAAGGAGAAATATGGTAGTAGATGCCCTAGCAATTTCAGAAAGTGCATTACAACCTATCGAGAGAGCAAAATTGAAAATATTTTTAGTAGAACTGGTTGCTATCTTGTCTATCCCAGACAACATTACAAACTTCCAAGTTTTTCAAGATGAACAGCACATACTTGATTTTATCATGTGCAATGACCATTTTAAGGGACAAGATATTGATGACACTCTGGATGACAAACCTAAGGATGAAGAACTTGAAGATGAAGATGGGATTCTGAATTTGAAAAATAACAATATTCCTAAGGGAATGGTTGAGCTAGAATGCATCTTTGATCATGATGATTCAACATTTAGCAAGAGAATCGTCAAAGAAAAAGGGATCAAGGAATGCAATTCATATAATCTGGGTACTGATCAAGATCCTAAAATGGCAAAGGTTGGAAAGGTATATAATACTCAAGAAAGGAAAGATATGCTCTGATTCCTTAGGGAGTTTAAAGATGTCATTGCTTGGAGTTATGAAGAAATCAAAATGTGTGATCCTAATGTCATCACACATGACATTCTATTGAAACCAAATGCCAAACCTTTTTGACAAAGGAAAAGACCTATTAACCCCATTATTGAATCATTGATAATGAAGGAAGTTAAGAAATTGCTTGATGTCAAGATTATCTTCCCCTTTTTCATTCTACATGGGTGGCTAAATTGGTCCCAGTGAGGAAAAGACTAGAGAGATCCACCTTTGCATGGATTTTTGCAATTTGAACCTAACATCTCAAAAGGATAATTACCCTTTGCCTTCACTTGATGAAGTATTACAAATTGTCAATGGATCCAAAATGATGTTTTTCTTAGATGGATATTTTGGATACAACTAGGTGATGGTTGATGAAGAAGATAGGCCAAAGAATGCTTTCATGATAAAATGAGGGACTTTTTCCTATAGAAGAATGCCATTTGGGTTGATCAATGCAGGGGATACATTCCAATGATCCATGAATGAAGCTTTCAAAGGGCTAATTAAAAAATGTATATTCATCTACATGGATAACTTAGCTCTCTTTTCAAAGGATTGAAGCACTCATATTGCTAATTTAAGAAAGGTATTCAATAGATGTCAGAAATATGGCATACCACTTAATACCAAGAAGTGTTTGTCTGGGGTCACTAAAGGAAAGCTCCTAGGTCACATTATTTCTAAAGTCAAAATCTCCATTGATCCAGAGAGAATTTAAGCCATTCTAAAGGTGTCACCTCCAAACAGTCATAAAGAACTCAAATCTTTCTCTAAATTTTTTTTTGCGTGTGAAAATTCATAAGTGGATTTGCTGAGATAGTTCACCCCCCTAATGATTTTCTCAAGAAGGGAGTGAAGATAGAATAGGTTCCAAAAATTAGGAAATCATTTGAAGATATCAAAGTGGCCATTTCCAAAGCTCTAGTACTTGACAGTTTGGATTATGAGCTACCATTTAAAATATACTCTTTTGCTTCAGAATATTCATGTGCTGGGATTCTTACTTAGAAGAAAGATAAAGAGGATGAAAGAGCTATTAATTTTATAAGTTATCCTCTGAAGAATACTAAGTTGAACTATTCTAATCTTGACAAATAATCTTTTGCTTTGATAAAGGCAGTCAAGAAATTCCACCATTATATACTAAGGAGTAAGGCACATACAATTGTGCTTGATCCTACAGTTGAGACATTACTGATGGAAAATGAATTGGGAAAAAGACAAGGAAAATGGATGGCAATAGTACAAGATTTTGATTTAGAGAGTCAACAAATGAAGTTGGTGAGAGGACAAGGATTGACAACAATGATAGCTGAGAACAAGATAAAAAATGAGAATAAATTTAGAGTTGATGAAGAAATCAACACAAATGACCAACAAAAGAAGATTATAGTATCTTATGTTGATATTGATCAAGGCATAATAAGATATGTTTGGTATTTAGATAATATTTACTATCTTTTATAAAATCAATACCCTAATTAGACAAATAGTTCCCAACGTAGAGGTCTTAAGATGAAGTGTGAATCTTACATGCTCCAAAATAAGAAATTGTATAAAAGGAACTATGAAGGAATCTACCTAAAGTGTTTTGGGGGGGGGGGGGGGGGGGGAAGTAAAAGAGGTTTTGGAGAAGTTTCATGATAATTATAGCATGAGACATGGATCACTAGAGGCTACGACTCATATGATTTTAAGATTAGGTTTTTTTTTCCTACAATCTTTAAGGATACTTTTGATCATGTGCATACTTGCCATATTTGTCAGATTAGTGCCAATAGAGAGACATCTGGTGATGCCATTACAACCAATTTTTGAGGTACACCCTTTTGCAAAGTGGGGGCTAGATTTTATTGGTCTAGTAAACCCACCATCTTTGACAAGACATACATTCATTCTTATAGTTATAGACTATTGAACACACTGGATAGAAGCTAAAAATTTTAAGAATTGTATGACAAAGGTGGTTATAGATTTCTTGGAAGAACACATTGTTACTAGATTTGGGATCAGATCTATGAGATTTCCACAATCCATGAATATGAGTTTTAGTTTCTGGATTTCCATAATTGATGGTAAAAAACTACACACAATCAAATCCAGAAACTAGAGCTCATAGATTTGGGATGCCATTTTTCCTAGTTTGTGATAATGGATCAGCTTTTGCATTAATTTTTCTTACCCATTGGGCAATGGATAATCAGGTTATAATCAAGTTCTCTTCAAATTACTATTTGCAAGGAAATGGTGTGGCTAAATCTACAAATAAGAACTTGATCACAGTGATAAGATGTTTATCGAAGGAAAATCCTAAAGACTAGCATACTCAACTCAAATATGCATTATGGATGGATGGAGTTAGGGTCAAGAATAATTTGGGAAGATCCCCATATCTGCTCATCTACGAACAAGATTCAATGTTCCCACTTAACCTCAAGATTCTTGTTTTGAAATTCATGAGCAGGTATGTTGAAGATGCTGGCACAGTTCAGATCAGATTAATGAATCTCTTAGAAATGGATGAGAAATAGACAACCACTTTAGATAATGTGGAAAAACATTAGGCTATTTTTAGAAGGTGGTTCAACAAGTAGGCTAGAATCAAGTCTTTTAGAATATTTGACATTATTCTTTTGTGGACAAGTCAAAAGAAAAGTTGGGTAGCCACACTAAGTTTCAATGCTTGTGGATTGGCCCTTATCAAATTGTGAAAATTTTGGGAGAAAATAATTTTAGGCTAAGTTCCTGACAAGGAGAATTGGTTTGATTTCTAGTCAATGGGTAGTTCCTAAAATATAACTTTGACACATAAAAGTGGGAAACATTTCAAAAAAAGATAAAATTTGATTTCTGCAAGTGTGTTTGCTTTTAGTTGTGTGTTTAATTTTAGTTGTGTGTTTTCTTTAAATGTTGTGTCAATCTAGGGGTTAGGTGCAATCAAGATTCTATCTTGATGCATTTCAAAACAAGTGCCCCCTACACCAGAAGCACACCCCCCCTGTCTATATATAATTGAGGTTGGGCTCTTGCTCATAAATTGACTGATGCCAATTTGATAGAGGGGCACCCAATTTGGCACTATTCCTCCCACCCATCCCCTACTTATACTATTATAAAGGGCCTAATTCAAATATTGGGAAAAGGCATTTATTTGTCAAAGCATTCAGATGATTTTGTTTCTTGTACCAACTAAAGAATGAATTTTACTTGCAGTAATAGGGGATTTCTAGTATTGAAATTAGAATTGTAGATAAATAGTTCTCAACACTTTCCAAATTTAAAATATTAACTATCTTGGTGTTTTCAAATCAAGGTTGATGGCAGCAAGGGATAGTCCAAAACTTACTAGTTCAAACAAAAGATCCTTTCAAAGGAATTACTAGGGCAATTGTTTGGTGTGTGAGTTTTCATAAAGTTATTAAAAGAGGAACACAATGAAAATCAACTAAAGAAAGAATCTAACAAATGAAACCAATGTCTTGATCACTTAGTCTAAGTGTGGTTGGGGTACAAAAAGAAAATTTTAAAAATAAATTAAAAGGTGGTGTTAAGAATGAAAGATTCCAAATGGTCTGAAAAAGGCAGTCTAACACTAGGGATATGCACTCCAAGATGGCTATTCAACATCTATACAAATTGCTTCATGGAAGAATCAAATGGAAACATGTGAAAGACATGAAGCAAAATTTAGAAGATTACCTAGGACCTCAAATGTAAAAGTGATAACTCATAAAGAGCCCTCAAAATAGGTTCTCTCATCTATTCAGATAAGTGATTGATAAACATATTTTATGAGGATTCTTGATGAATGGATTAGTGGGATGAAGGATTTTCTCCAAGTTGCTAGAAGCTCATGATTGATTGCATTTGAGACATCAAAGGAAAATGAATACACTGAACACACACTGAGCTTGAAGATTCAAGATTCTAAAGTTTTAACTATAAAAAAACTCAAAATATGCTTTAAGTATTTAGGATTCAGTTGGTATTTGACACATGTTAGAAAAATGCTTACTGATGAAGCAATGCCTTTGTCATTTCTTCCCTTTTGTTGGGACTAGCTATTGTGGTTTCACAACACATGCCCCATTTCTCCAAGAAATGGGGACCCTCAAGTAATTTTTTTGGTTTTTCTAGACCCCTAGTTTGGGATCTAAGTCCTTTTGGGACTCTACCTGGAGTTTGGGTCTTGCCTAGTCCTCTGACTGAAAAATCATAGATCCCAGAAATGGGAAATTTTGGGAGAAAAGTGAGTTTTGAGTGTTAAAAGGTGCACTTCTACACCTAGTGCACATGCACACCCTTCTAAGGTTCATAAGTGTGCTAAATGTGCGAGTGTGCACTTATCTCCCTTTGGAGATGCACATTTGTGCACATGCATAGATGTGCACTATCTTGGGCCTATAAAAGCCTGGGACCCCTTCCTTAGTGAAAGCACAAACTTGTGTCACCCTTTTGTAAAGGAAAATATTAACAAAACTATAACTATTCACCTTCAATGACATAAAACTATTATTATTATTTAGAATTTGAAAATAAAGTAAATGAATGAAATGTGTAGAAATGGATGAAGTTTACTATAATAATTTTTAATTATTAATTCTAATAAGAATAAATATATTTTCCTAATTTTTAAAGATACTTTTTTAGTTGCTGAAAAACACAAAAAATTAGGGGTCTAGTTTTCACCACAAAAGTGGATGGAAATAAACGTATTTCCCTTTGATCTGAAACTATGTCATAGATAAAATATATATCTAGAACAATCAGAAATAGAAAATGGCTTTAGACCTATATTTTCTCTTTTATAATGATTCAAATTTTAACTCACTTAAAATTGATAGTTTTCATCTCCCACCACATTTTTCAAAACAAATCTATTCTAACCAAAAGAAAAATTATACATTCGAGAAGAGGACTCTCTCCTCTAGAATGTCATAAAATATTTAAATTTTTTTGATATCATTTAATAATTTTTTTCCTTCTCAAAATTGACATCTTTTAGAGTGTTAAAATATGTTTGCTTGTAGAATTTTTTAATTATAATTTACTATATCTAGTTAAAACACTATAAACTCTATATAAGAATATTGTTGACTTTGAGCTCTATAAAATGGTGTTTAAATACTATTAAAAAAAATCATAAGAAATAATAAGAGTTATTAAAACATCATTTTTCTAAAATAATTTGATTTCTTTTGTAATTGGATACAAACTAGTATAAAATATACATTTAATAGACATTTCCAATTGGAAAATTGTGACAACATATATCATCTAGCTAGAATGAATTTATCTAGATCATATTTTAGAAAAAAATTGACTTTTAGACAAAAATACTCAAATTTAGTCATTTTGATAAGTTAGCTTGAAAGGTGAATCTCCCCATTATTTTTCTTTGAGCTCCTAGGACGACACCTCCACACCTTTAGAGGTGCACAAAACTCTGCCAACCTACATACACAAAAACAACTAAGTCATCAAAGGTGTGCATGTGCACACCTTTGCTCACATTCAAAACCTAAACAAACTAAAAAACCACCTAAGTAAAGGAGCACACATGCGCACCTATCTAAGGTGTGTATGTCTGCACCTTTCAAATGAAAAACACACCTAAAAGAACATTAAGGTAATGGTGCACATTTGTGCACCTTTAATTTAACCTTAAACACAAAGACTAAGGGTGTGCACATGCGCACCCATCAAGGTGTGCATGTGTGCACCCTTAGTGCATTTTTGAAGACTGACTCGATGCCCCATTACACATAGCCAAAATGCAATGTGTGTAGTATTACACATGCACATGTGTGCACCATATTAGGGTGCACACCTACATAGGTGTGCAACTACTCACAAAATGACCTTTTTAAGGCTATTAAGTGCACCTAGCACACCTATCAAGATGTACAAGGTGCACCAAATTGCATTTCAGGGATTAAAGTAGGGGATTGAGCTAATTTTCTACTATTTTGGGGTTCTAGTTCTAATTTTTTGGCAATCAGTGTTTGTTAGGGTTTAATCTTCACCTCTCTAGACTGACTCTAGACTGATGACTTTCCATTTTGTGCAAATAAAATGGCTTCCTCATCATCCTCGCTTGTAGATTAGATTGCTAAAAAACCTATTGTTTTCAAGATTCAAGGTGCACTAAAGAAATCTCATTTTCAAGATAATCATTTGGGGTTCAAAGATACTGAGTTGGGACACATAGATTGGAACATGTTCCTAGTACTTTGTAATAAGCCTAAAGAGAGGTCCCTGATGATGTTGACACTTATTAGATTAGGGATGCTGAATGCCACATCACATCTTACATCTGTGCAGTCTTCTGATCTTATTATGACTCTAGCAAAGAATTATGCATCAGAGAAAAGAGTAGTCAAAAGTGTCATAGAGGAGATAGTCCTGGATGGAAGACCAAGGAACATTGAGAAAGTAATCCATCTCCTTAGAGCTAATCAATATGTGAAGATAACTTATCATCAAGTAGAAAGATGGTATAGGGAGAATGAGAGGAGTGGATCCCAGATTATCTTTTCAAGAGAGGAGTTCGAGAGGATTCCTATTGTTAAGCATCATGCAAAATGAAAACTCAACACTTACATACATCAGTTTTATCATCATTTTCCATTGCCTCTATTTCCTTCATATTGGAGCCACATTTATATGTTCATCGACATGGGAGTTCTACCTTTTTTGGGGGCTATGGACTCTCAAGCTTCTTTCATGGGGGATTTTATTGTACTTATGGTCCTGAGAGATTCTCTTTAGATGTTTCATTTGTGCACCTTTTCTATCTCTTTTTTTAGTAGGGTTTTTCCATTGAATTTTCTCTATTTCTTCATTTCATAGAGATTTGATTGTGATTATGTACCTCATCTAGCCTTGTTGTGGGGACCCAAGTTTGCTTTCAGCATTTTAATTTCCTTACATTGTTTGTAGTTGCATTGTTACTCATCTTAAGGGGTGTGTTAGAGTAAAAGGTTAATTTAATTTAATTTATTAAAGTACCTTTGCTCCCTTCTTAAGATTTCACTTTATGCACCTTGCATTTTTATTTAATAATTAATTAGTAATTATTAAATGTTATTTACCTCTTAGGATTCCCTTTTTTAGGTTTTTGATCTCCATCTATAAGGATTGATCTTTTGTAAGTATCTCTCATTTTTTCAATCTGATAATATAGTTCTCATATTTTTAGAGAAAAACCTTTGCCTCTTCTTTGCTTTTTCTTCTTTTTGACAGGTTCTTGCATGTAGGTGTTCTTTAGGTTTTGTGGATTTATATTATGTATTGCTCAAATCCTTCATGTCCCTTTTTAGTTTATGAGATAATTCATTAAGTAAATCATTATATCATGTTATGATATTTATTATTCCATGTCCCTATTGAATGAGAAAAGTAATTGTGGGGTTGATATTTAGTCAAAATAAAGGTTGAATTCAAACCTCCATGGATTTTACTTCTCTCTTTCTTTGATAGGTGTTTGCATGCAGGTGGTTCTTGGGAGCTATGGGGTTGATCTCTCATCAAATTCAATATGGTATCAAAGTTTTAGATATTCATGCCCCTATTCTGTTTATGAGAAGTCTAGCTTGGCTTTCAAATATGTGCATTTTCTTTTAGAGGGTTCCATTTTTTAGAGTTAGTTTGTACTGGCTCTAGGGGTCATTGATTTTTGGGTCACTTTGAGGCCAAACGAACATCACCATTTTTCTCAGAGCACCCAAAAATCTCCATTTTCATATAAAATTTGTCTTATTTGGACACAATTAGAATTTGAGGTAAATAAATATTGCACCCAAATTGGGTACATTTCTTGAGGTGGTGATTTCATGATTTTTTGGTATGAAATCAAGATTTTTTAATACAAAAAATTAAGATTTTTAGCACACAAATCAAAATTTTTGGACACAAATTGAGATTATTTTGGCACACAAATTGAGATTCTTTTGGCATACAAATCAAGACTTTTTGGTGCACAAATCAATATCTTTGGTACATATCTCAAGATTTTTGGCATGCAAATCAAGATTTTTACACATAGATTGAGATAGTTTAGTACAAAATTAAAGTGATTTGGTAGAAATTTTGAGATATTTTTTGGTTTTACAAGCACATTTTCTAAGTTATTTTGGCACAGATCCCAAGGTAGTAAAAAACATATTTGGCCTTTCCAAAGCTTTCTTGACCTACATGTGGTATTTTGGCCATAACTTGCTCATACAAACTCTATTTTTTTACGAATGAGATATCATGAAAAAGATTATTCGAACCCCATCATGATGGTATAGTATATTTGGACTTTTGGTATTGTGTGGTTTTAGGTTTATGCAGTCAAAGTTAGACATTCTATTTTGCAGTCCAAGAGACATATTTTGAGATATTCTATTTTCTAGATTTTGCTCCATGCACATCCCATTCAATTTTTTACTTTTTTCCATTCTAGTGGATACCTTGGTTGTTTTAGGTCTCAAGATTGATTATGTTTCTTTAGATTTTTTTTTTTATGGGTTGTACTATGTCTTGTATCAGCCTTATGTCTCTTTTGATCTTTATTGACATCCTTTTGTACTATTTTTGTAAACACATTGAGATAAAGTGTCACTCTATTAGATTTTGAGATCTTTCACATCTTTGTGTTTTTTTGTACTCACACTATATTATAAAGTGCTTTGGAGGGTTTCACATTGGCTATATTTTCCATCTTCCTTTGTCAAGTGAGTGTTTCTTCCATGATATTAGCCTTATGATGTGCCAATGACATGTGTCATTATAGGTGTTTGTACTTCTTTTGTACTCTAAATGTCCCTAGTTCTTCTCTTCAGGAGATATTGCATTCAATTTCAATGTTCATGTCTTAACTCTCAACATTATAGGGGGGTTATGTTGGTTCTACTGCTTCCTTGGTTCGATGGAGTGAGCTATGTATTCAATATTTGATCCTATGTACTAGGTGATTGCAGTGGTTGGATACTTATACATTTTGGTAAGATGGATCATTTACCATATAGACATTCTTGCATGTTTTTAGCTATTTCCTAAGTTTATCTTAAGGGAGGATGTTAGAGTAATTAGATATTTCCTAATTAAGTGTAGTTTTCTTAAGGTAAACTTTATGCATATAATAATTAATTCTTTTATTAATTATTATCATGCAACCTAGGTTAATTATCTGTTAGGGTTTTGATCTCCTTTTATAAGGATTTATATCTCTTTGTAATCATATTCATTCACTTTTAATAATAGAAATTTTATCTTTTTGCTCATCAAGAATGTCTCTTCTTTGGATATATGAATTCAAGCCTCCATAGATTTTGCTTCTCTATTTCTATGATAGGTGTTTGCATGTAAGTAATTCTTGGGAGCTGTGGAGTTTATTTTTCATCAACTTCAACATGGTATCAGAAAATAAAGCTCAACATATTTTTTTCTTCTCTCTTTCAAGCCTCCATAATTTTTTCTTCTATTGGAATTACTTTAGAATAACTAAGGAGAGGGGTGGAGGGGGGGGGGGGGGGGGTGGGGGTGAATCAATTATCCAAGGTCTAGATGTATAAATAAATCTTTTCATAACTAGTGAACCCATAAAACATTCATACCCATGCATGCATTCATTAGGTAATTACCAAAACTTGTATATTACTATCAAATAAATTTGTAGAAATGTAAAGCATGAAACACAACACATTCATCAACATACTTGATACAATAATTTACATGGAAACCCAATTTGGAAAAAACTACCAGTAACATGTTACTCATTTTTCACTCTTCTAAAGTGATGCCTTGTGAAAGGCCAATCCTATTAAAGGTTACAATACACACTGTTAAATGTGAACTGGTTAAGGGATTTCAATCACCCTATTAGAAGTGAGCCTTGTTAGAGGACTTTAGGCCATTCACTTGGAATGCCAGTTAGTTAAATGATTTTCAAATGACTATTAGGTCAACTTTAATCCAAAGTATTTACCCTAGACTGATACAATTGTTAGAGAGTAATAGTAGAGCTTTGATTTGATACAACTTACAACTTCTCTTGTAGATTATAGATCTCTGTTTAGTCCTCCATTCTGCTTGGCCTTCATACTTTATAGCTTTGATGGCTTGTTCACCCTTCAAGAATTCATCTCCTTAAGCCTTCTTTCTTAACATGCCATTGTAGACTCTTTTCTTGGGTCACTTGATGAAGTACAACCCTTAATTCCTTCTCCTCCTTAGGTTCTCGCACATGACACCAACTACCTTTGCTTCATGACTAAACATTCTTATAAATAGGAAAATAAGATATTTTCTCTTTCATTTTCTATTGTCCAAATTAGGGTTTTTTTTGGATTAGGTAGGATATAATGTATTTGCCCCATATCTTGTCTTTTTTAGAAACTACTTCTAGAATCCATTAAAATTTGCCTAAAAATAGTTTACATCAAATTTTGTGCCACTAGCTCATCAACCTTATCTTCTTCCTAGTTCACAATTTTCAAGGAAATAAACTTGTTGGCTTAGATTTGGTGAATCTTCAATCTTTAACATAATGCAACAGCTTGGCATTATCATTCTTTTGATGCTTGACACATACTGTGTTGCTTAGCATCAACTATAAAATTACTTGGCATCAATTGTAAAATCACTTGGCATCAACCAAAGTTTATTGATGCTTCACATCATTACTCAATATCAACTATTTTGCTTGACATCCATTAGAATTTGCTTTCACTTGGCTCTAACTATTTTTTTGCTTGGCTTGCATTGACTTTGCTCGGTACCTACTGTCCACTCAGTCAAGCTTGGTAGAAAAACTTTGTTTAACTTATTCTTCTAAAATTTCTAAGTGTAGCCAACATTTTGTAACCTTAAGTAGATCATCAATACATCATGTCATCACTATCTTAATTGATCCTTGTACTTCATTACATAATCATAACTCAACCTTTCCTCTAGGTGCTATTCTTACCTCTTATTGATCAAATCCTCTTCATCAATCAACTAAGTGATAGTTCTAGAATCTTATAAGCAATTTTCTTACCAACAAATAGTAGGTTTGTGTAATGTCCCCTTTTAGGACATTATATTTTAAAAACCTCACTGCATAGATATTTCCTATTTTTCTCTCTCATATCCTTTTTCACTCTTTGATATTCAATATTTATTTGAGTTTTTCAAAGAGTCACATCCTTCCAATAATGATTATTATATTAATTAATAAGGTTAGTTATATTTTATTAATAATAATATTATATTAAAAATGATATAATTATATTAATTAATATATCAAGTATATATTATTATATAATACATTTATTAATATAGCATTTTCATATTAACATATATCTTAATCATAATAGTATTATTTATTATATTAGATTATTATTACTATAATATGATATATATGATATTATAGTATAATATTACTTTATAAAATATTATCATTTTAATATTGTTAGTAATATTACTTTACATATAATACTTATTTATTATTTAAATTATATGTCAAAATGGGGACATCACAGTCCTCCCCTCTCGAATTTGCTTGTCCTCAAGAAAAATCATTCACACACAAACTGCTTCATAGATACAAAACATATTTGTGAACGAAAGGCCTGGCAGATTTTGTAAAACATACATCTTTAATGAATGAAAACATAGAGCAGACATGATGTAGACAGATGAAGACACGAAGCAAACATGATGCAGAAACATCATACTTTCTTTATAATTTTCATGATAAAGTAGAGTAAAGGGAATGATTTATAATGTATAGTTTCCCAATACATATTTTGATCATAGATCCTGCAACACAAACAATTGTTACCATGTACATGTATACAATAGCTCAAAGAAGAGTTTAGTCACGATAAATTATTTCTAAACCAATATCCTACCAAGCCCAAGAGTGGAACTTTGGCCCTCTTGGCCTTGATGACAGCCATTGACATCCATCAAGGTGGTCTACTTGGCAAATTCTTAACTAAATAGAGTTGACATGATGTCAAGTCTTAATCAATCTAAGCCCAGGAGCATAATTTTGGCCCTCCTGGCCTTGATGGCAGCCAGTGACATCCATCAAGGTGGTCTACTTAGATGGTAATCTTATTCTTCTTACCTAAGCCCAAGAGCGGAACTTTGGCCCTCTTGGCCTTGATGACAGCCAATGACATCCATCAAGGTGGTCTGCTTAGGAGGTAATCTTATTCTCCTTAAATATCCTACCTAAGTCCAAGAGTGAAACTTTGGCCCTCTTGGCCTTGATGGCAGCTAGTGACATCCATCAAGGTGGTCTACTTAGGAGGTAATTTGATTTATTAATTATTAAAATTTTATCACCATTAATTTGTAGCTTATCTAGTTCTTGTCGATCCTTTGTATCTTCATTACTTTCTTGATTATGCTTAGGATTATGCTTAGATCTCTTGTTCATCCTTTCTTTAGCTCCTTTATCAAGTGTAGCATCCATTCTTTGAACTTGGCTTCTTTTCCCACTTTGAAACTTATAGTTAGAAATCAATCAATATCTTAGAGATTACATAATATAGCCTTGAAAATCAAGATATGTATATATCCATCATTTATCATATAAATAAATTATACTAATTAATATACCAATTTATTCATTATCACTTTAAATAAGTAAATAAAGTGCAAATACAATTTTACATGTATATATAATGATAATATCTACTAAATGTGTAAATTAATAATTTAATGCATTTACCTTAAGTAGTCATATTTGTTTGACTTCACTAGAACCTTTAAAATTTGTTATTTTTTATTTGATCTCTTTACCTCTTGATGTGGTTTTCTCACCCTATAATTTTGGCTTTTTCTTTTAATGTATTATTTCCACCTTACGTACAATGTATTTCCTTATTTGTTTCCTGTTCCATCTGCGTGGATGTGAAATATTGGGTGTACCTTATAATTTTGCAATTTTCCTGAACAATCCTTTGTATGACTAGTTTTATTGCAAGCACCAGTCTAAGGCAGAGGCTACAACACTCGACTATATATGTTCAACCTGCTTCAAATTTGTTGATATTTTCTATATTTGATGCTTGAAACCCTTTGTTATTGCAAACCAAGAAATCTAATTGAGTTTCCTGTCACTGATCTCTCAAAGATCTTTGGATTTTTTGTCACGCTGTCACCTAATGTATCGCGGTCTGGACCTCAATGTGGGGCCCATGCTGATCTTGATGCATAACCTGATGAAGTGGGGTGCGATCTTGACACAAAACTTGTTGGAGATGTGTATATGCCTGGTGCTTATTCTTCTTTCCACACCTTAAAGTTAAAATGCATGATTACTACTCACTATGTGTCCAATCATGAAGCTTTTTGTGATTTATGTGTTGAGATTATGTGCTTCTAGCTTTGCCATCTTCAACTCTGAATGTCTTCTCGCATGTTGAGGTTCCCAATAAGAAAGAGTGTTTGCATCTGTGTGAAGAGTAACAAATAAGAATGAAAGCTTGTGAATGGTTCAAAATGTCAAAGCACTAATTGCTCCAGTGACCATTAATTGCTTATTTTTCCAACATTCTAGATTTTACAAACTCATTTTTAAAACTACATATAAAATAATTTGATTTTGGGTCTGCTCTTGTTATCTATTTCAGACTTTCATTGGATATTTGTGTCAGAAAATTTAAACTGAAATTTATAGAACTCAGATATTATATATCTTTGTTTCCAACAAACATCAACTGAACTCAGAGCAATTGCTTGTCACTGGCAATAATCTGTGACAGTAAATTGATTTTACGTATTCTTCTCCAATTTCAGTGCTCACTTTGTATTTCCAATGCACTGTCCTAACAATTTGAGTATGGAGGTGATGGAATAGGCTTCTTTCTCTTACCCAAAGGAGACACTTACAATACTCCACAATTTACATATGGAGGGTTTTTCTTTTAGTCTGATTGGTGATAGGCTTGACAAATAAATTAATTAAAATAGGTGCCTTGAGTAGGTCTCTCTGAGAATTACAAGCTGGTAGGATTTGGGCTCTGATACCCCTTGTAATGTTCCCTTTTAGGACATTAGATTTTAAAAACCTCACTGCATAGATATTTTCTATTTTTCTCTCTCATATCCTTTTTCACTCTTTGATGTTCAATATTTATTTGAGTTTTTCAAAGAGTTGCGTCCTTCCAATAATGATTATTATATTAATTAATAAGGTTTGTTATATTTTATTAATAATAATATTATATTAATAATGATATAATTATATTAATTAATATATCAAGTATATATTATTATATAATACATTTATTAATATAGCATTTTCATATTAAAATATATCTTAATCATAATAGTATTATTTATTATATCAGATTATTATTACTATAATATGATATATATGATATTATAGTATAATATTACTTTATAAAATATTATCATTTTAATATTATTATTAATATTAATTTACATATAATACTTTTTTATTATTTAAATTATATGTCAAAATGGGGACATCACATTTGACATCAGTGACAAAATAATAATTGAAACACATAGTCTTATTCAACAATTCTCCCTCTTAACAATCTCTCTTATCAATGATCTTTTCAATCAGATTTCAACAATCTCCCTCTTTGGCATTGATGGAAATCCAAACTGATCAACCAAGTCAATAAAATGATGATCATCTTGTTCAACCAATCCAGCTGGGTTAAAACAATAAGGCAATACCAAAAATAAAACTTGGATTGAATTTTCTCTCTCTATCAACAACTTCCATCTTTTGATTAGGTTACAATTTTTTTTCTTATAACTCCCTCTGAGTTCTTTCTTGCATCTCCCTCTTACTAGGTAGATTAGGATTTCTCCCTCTAATACCAGTCTTGTTCAGCTTCTTTGACAACAATCTCTTGCATTTTCTCCCTCAACATTTATAAGGAATATCTCCCTTTGTGATTAGACTTTCTTTCTTTGACGTCTTTCTCTCTTTCTAATAAGCAAATCTCTCCCTCTTTGATAGTTTCAATCTAATTTCTCCCTCTTTGTTTTGGCAGTTCTTGATCAGCAATACTCTCCCTCTTTGAAAACAATGCAAAAGACATATACCAAAAAAATTTCATTTAAAAATATGCAGATATAAGCTTTTGTAGTTTCTTCAGTTTCTCCCTCTATCACCTTGCTTGTGACTAATTTGAAATTTCAGCTTTGTTATTACTGTAGGTAGCTCCTAAAGTAAGATCCTCTACATCAATGTGTATTATATGAACATCAACTTGTTTGATGCAGGGCACTCCTTCTATTTCTTAAATAGCCTTTGATATGGGTATGACCCCTAGTTTACCTCTTAGATTCTCACGAGCATCTTTAAGTAATGGTTTTGTGAAGATATCAACAATTTTCTCCTTTGAATTAATATATTCCATCTTCACCTCTTTGTCTTGAACTAACTCTCTCAAGTAATGATACTTGATTGCAATGTGCTTTGTCTTTGTGTGCATCACTGGATTCTTTGATATATTGGTAGCACTTGTATTATCACAATAAAGTATCACTAGTTCTATGATTTCTTCCTTCATTCTTTTCAATAGCTATTTGATCCATACAATGTTTGTTTAGTTTACAACAACAACAACATATTCTACTTTGGCAGTAGATTGTGAAGTACAACTCTCTTTCTTGTTAATCCATGTAACTAGTCTTTTTCCTAAGAAAAATGCTCCTCCACTAGTGCTCTTTCTGTCATCAATGTTTCTAGCCCAATTAGCATCAATGTAGGCTCTCAATTCAAACTTTTCATTCTTCTTGTAGTATAGACCAAACTCTTCGATTCCTTTCAGATATCTCATTATTCTCTTCACAACCATTAAGTGATTTTCCCTAGGATTTGTAGAGAATCTTGCAACTATCCCTACAGATAATGCAATATCAGGTCTGCTATGTACTACATATTGCAAATTTCCAATCATACACTTGTATAATGTTTAATTCACCTCAGTAGAATCATCATTCTTTGACAACTTGTGTCCTATCACCATAGGTTTACTTATCGTTTTGGAATCCTCTAATCCAAAAGTCCTTAATATTTCTTTAACATACTTTAACTAAGTGATGTATCTACCAACCACCTCATAACTAGACATTCCTATAAATAAGAAATTAAGATATTTTTATGCTCATTTTCCATTGTCTAAATTAGGGTTTTTTTATGGATTAGGTAGGATACAATGTATCTACTCCATATCTTGTCTTTTATAGAAACTTCTCTTAGAATCCATTATAATTTTCCTAAAAATGGTTTACATCAAATTTTGTGCCACTAGCTCATCAACCTTATCTTCCTCTTGGTTTACAAGTTTTAAGAAAAGAAACTCGTTGGCTTAGATTCTACAAATCTTTGATCTTTAACATAAACTAGTAGCTTGACATTATCAATGTTCTAATTCTCAACACATACTGCATTGCTCGACATCAATTGTAAAATCACTCAGAATTAACTAAAGTTTACTGATGCTCAACATCAACTAAACTTTACTCAGCATCAACTATTTTGCTTAGCATCCACTAGAATTTTCTTTCACTCAGCTCCAACTAATTTTTTGATCAACTTGCACTAACTTTTCTTGGCACCTACTATCCACTCCGTCAAGCTTGGCAAAAAAACTTTGTTTAACTTGTTCTTCTAAAATTTCTAAGTATAGCTAGCAATTTGTAACCTTAAGTAGATCATCAATACATCATATTATCACTATCTTAACTGATCCTTCTACTTCATTACATAATCATAACTCAACCTTTCCTCTAGATGTTATTGTTACCTCTTATTAATCAAATCCTCTTCATCAATCAACTAAGTGATAGTACTAGAATTTTATAAGTAGTTGTCTTACCGAAAAATAGTAGGTTTGATATCAGTGAAAAAACAATGATTAAAAAACATAGTCTTCTTCAACAATTCTCCCTCTTAACAATCTCTCTTATCAATGATCTTTTCAATCAAATTTCAATAGCTTCTGTCTTTTTCTGACAGGTGTTTGCATTCAAGCCCATAGCTCTCAAGAATAACCTACAAGAAAAGAACTATAATAGAAAGAGAGAAGTAAAATCTATGGAGGCTTGAATTCAACCTTTATTTTTATTAAAGATCAAGCCCATATCTCCTAAGAATCAACTATATGCAAACACATGTCACATAAAGAGAGAAGTAAAAGCTATGGAGGCTAGAATTCATAGATCCATAGCTTAGACATTTTTTATGAGAAAAAAGAGAGATTGATGTTATCAAAAGTGAATTGATTAATTACAAAGAGAGATCATCCTTATAAAAGGAGATCAAAACCCTAGCAAGAATCTAACCCAAGTTGCATGATAATAATTCATTAAAGGATTAATTATTATATTCCTAAAGCTTATCTTAAGTAAACTAAAGATAATAAGTTACTTAATAATTAGATTTATATGATTTCATTAGTAAGAGAATACTTTATTACTCCAAAAACCTCTTAAGATAAACTTAGGAAGTAGCTGAAAACCTAGAAACTACTACTAAAAGTAAATTTGGGTCCCAATAACAAGGCCTGGTGAGCTACCCAAGCACAACCAATGATCTAAAAAGAGGAGAAATAGAGAAAATCACATGGGAGAAGTCCTACTCCAAAAAGATATAGAAAGAATGTTCCAGAAGAACACGACTAAAGTATGAAGTTGCAAACACTACCAAACTATTGATCTGAATAACCTCCATTATATAGAACATGACCAAGTAGAGAAGACTAAGCGTGACAAGCTGATTAATTAAAGATGGAAGGTATCTTCATGGCATCCAAAAATAGGAATGAAAGAATGTCTATATGGTAAATGATCCATCTCACTAAAATGTATAGGTATCTAGCCACTACAATCACCTAGTACATAGGATCAAATACTAAATACATAACTCACTCCATCGAACCAAGAAAACAATAGAACCAACATAACCCCTATAATGCTAAGAGGTAAGACATGAACACTGAAACTGAACACAATATCTCCTATAGAAAGAAGAACCAAGAACATCGAGAGTGCAAAAGAAGTACAAACACCTATAAAGACATGTGTCATTGGCACATCATGAGGCTAATGTCATGGAAGGAACACTCACTTGACAAAGGAAGATTGTGAATATGACCAAAATGAAACCCCCCAAGGCACTTTATAATATAGTGCAAGTAAAACAAAACACAAAGATGTGCAAGATCTCTAGATGTAATAGAGTGACACTTTATCTTAGTGCATTTGTAAAAATACTACAAAAGGATGTCAAAAAAGATCAAAAGAAACATAAATATGATATAATATATGGTACAACCCAAAACAAATCATTTGGAGGAATAATCAATCCTCAAACTTGAAACAACCAAGATATCCACTAGAATGCAAAAATGCAAAAAACGGAATAAGATGTGCTTGGAGTAGAATCTAGAAAATAGAATGTCTCAAAATATGTCTCCAAGAGTGCAAAATATAACCTTTGACTTTGACTACATAAAATGGCAACCAAATTGCACGAGAAGTCCAAATAAATTGCACCATCATGATAGGCTCATAATTAACTTTTTGGTGATATCTCATTTGGAAAAAATGGAGTCTGGATGAGCAACATATGCCCAAAAACCACATGTAGGTCAAAAAGTACTAAAAAGGAAAAAATAATCATTGCCTTGGGATCTTTGCTAGAATACATTAGAAAGCATGACCAATAGTACTACATATTACCTCAGGATTTGTGCCAAAGCACTTTAAATGGGTACCAAATTGTCTCAACTTATGTCCAAAAAATCTTGATTCGCACACTAAAAATATTGATATACGCATAAAAAAATCTTGAGATGTGTGCCAAAAATCTTGATTTTTACACTAATAATATTAATTTGTATTCCAAAAATCCTGATTTGTGTGCCAAAACTCCTAATTTTTATACAAAAAACTTGATTTTCGTACTAAAAATCTCAATCCACATACAAAAAATTTGGATTTCAAAGTGCCAATTTTTTTGATATGCATGCAAAAAATTAGAAAAATCACCACCTTAGGAAATGTGTTCAATTTGGGAGCAATATTTATTTGTCCTCAAATTTCAACTATGTCTAAATTGGACAAATTTTATATAAAGTTAGTGTTTTTGGGTGCTCCAAGCTCAATGGTTATGTCCATTTGGGCTCAAGGTACACTAGAAATTAATGATCCCCCAAATTCAATACAAAATAACCCTAAAAAATGAATCCCTCTAAAAGAAAAAGTGCAAATCTAAAAGCCAAGCCAGACCTCCCATAAACAAAATAGGGGCATGAAGATCTGGAGCTTTGATACCATGTTGAAGTTGATGAAAGATCAATCCCATAGCTCCCAAGAATCACCTACATGAAAACACCTATAACAGAAAGAGGGAAGCAAAAGCTATGGATGCTAGAATTCTTAGATCCATGGATTAGACATTCTTAATGAGAAAAAAAAAGAGATTTCTTTTATCAAAAGTGAATTGGTTAATTACAATTAAAGATCATCCTTATAAAAAGAGATCGAAACCCTAGCAGGAATCTAACCTACATTGTATGATAATAATTAATAAAAGAATTAATTATTATATGCTTAAAGTTTACCTTAAGTAAACTAAAGATAATAAGTGACTTAATAATTAAATCAATATGATTTAGTTAATAAGAAAATACTTTATTACTCTATCAAAAAGTACCTAAGGATCTCTTGCGTACTCTTAGGTACGAAGGATAAATTTAAAATTTACAAAAAGATGTAGAGACTAAGAAACACAAAGTTTTCTCAGAGTTGGACAGGACTTTGGAAAAATTGAGATATCCTAAATGCATCAAATAACATGATAGAAAATAATGATAATTTAAAACGGTAATAAATATCATAGAATAACGGACACAATGATCCACAAAGTAACCATCCTATCCAAGTTCAAACACAAAGTCTTGAATTATAATATGTATTGAAAGATATATTTGAAAGATATATAAATGTAAGTCTTGAAGCTCAAAGTCTTAAAACCAACATTCAGATTACCCTCATTACTTTTAATTGATTACCATAAAAAGGATAAAATTCCACACTACTATTAAATTTATCTTTTTCTATCTAAAATCTAACCCTTAATAATTTTCATGTTCCAGCATATAATAGTTTCAAATTCTAAGAGGACTATATCAAAACCCAGCCATCTCGGTTATAAAATAGCTATCAAACTTAAATGGTTAAAATAGTTTTTTAAAATAAAACTCCAAAAAGATAATTGCTACACAACTAATTCTCCTCATCAAGGTTATCATCCTCCGATGTGGCCTATTTAACCAATTTCCAACACTAAAACATGCTTGCAAACTCTTGGGCAGGATGAGAATGTGGATTCTTTAGGTTGGGTAATTTTGATTTGTAGACATATTTACTTAAGTTCTTTAATCCTTCTCCTATGTTTGGGAAAGAGTTCTCTGTTCAAGCAAAACATAGATTCCATGTTGTTCACCATATTAAAACTATGAGGAGTAGGGGTATCATTGTAATTGATCTTAAATGTGACATCTTGTAAATTTTTTAATTTTTTTTTTTGAATCTGTATTTCCCTCCTTGAACTATAGAATACCAATAGGATTGATTATCTATATGTCTTTTAGGACCCCTTTATGCATTTCCTTGATTTTTTTCTCAATCACCTATATTTCTTCTAAGGTGGCTTTCTATAAGGAAACCTTCCAATTCTTGTTGCTTTTAGTATGAAAAGAATACATGGGTCCACATTTTTTGTGGGGTTTTCAAAGAGGAATTTTATTACTCCATATTTATCAATCAATTACACTTGAAAGACTATTGCCTGACATCAACAGTCATCTACTTCCCACATAGGCAAAAGGGTTCGGATTTCTCCAAGTAGCACTTCCCCTTCTACATATGTAGTGATAAAATCTAGAATGAATTTACCTTGTTCCTCTATAAAAAACCCAATCCAATTGTTCATTACTTCTAAAAAGAGCTTTCCTTTCTACATTTGTTTAACCAATTAATGGTTTTCAAAAGAACTGGGTCAAATGATTGGGGAACTTGGATTAAGAGGAGTGTGCCAATGTTCATCAAGGAGTTGATGTATTTGGCCATAATAACGACTATCTTCTTTAGTTCTGTCTTCTGACTGATCCAATATGTGATCAGCCAAGAATTTAAAAAATATGATTACCAATATCCTTTTTGAGGACCCCCATGTTGATGATTATGACCTTTAAATCTTTAGCTTCCACTTCATGCATGTCTTCTTTCTATTTATAGGTAGCTATCTTTGTAGTCACTTTCCCTATGGTAGGATCTTTGATTAGGTGAGCATAATTTTTCACCTTCTTTTTCTTATGGGTGTGAGTGGCATATCTATTTACTATGTCTTTAACTAGCATGGAGACAAGCTTGAGGCTACATTTCTTGTTCATTGACTTGGATAATCATGGAGATATAGTGCTTGCGACTATCACCCTTTCATCAGTTTAGTGGAAGTCATGAAACTTGGTTGAATCACATTTTTAGTGCCCACCAATTCTATATCCATCTTGTGATTGTCTAATAGTGTAAGGTTGTCCTCCTTATCTAGCTCTAAATACATAAGATCAGGCTCTTGAACTATCATCTAGATTAGCATTGTAGACCTAGTTTTAGACCTCATTTTGGGACCTGTCAGACTATTTGATGATACCACTCTTTTCTCCTTCTTAGCTATAGAGACACCACCTATAAATAGTTCAAAACCCAAAATACTTCTCTTTCTTTTCCCATCATTGTTCTCTTGATTTTTCATATAATAGAATGAAAATAAGCTCAAACTTGGTTTAAGAAAGACTTTGCATATTGGGGGATAGTACCACTAAATAATTAGGCTTTAATGATGATATTATTGTAGGCTAGTACACACACTTCAAGAAATCATGATGTACTTTTATTAAATGCTCATTTGAGGAAAGTGTCCTAACCATAATTAATATACTTCTAACAACCTAGTTTTAACCTTTGATAAAAGATATATCTTTCCCACTTACATTGCTAGCTTATCATCTATACTTAGTGGTATTGATTCCTAGGAGGTAGTACATCGTCATTAGGATGTCACCTTTTACACCTTTGAGACAACTATCCTATCAAATATTTATTTTAATTTTTGGCATTGATTTTTAGTGTTAGAACTTCTTTGAACCTCTTCAAACCTCAACACAAAGTGGTTCTAAATGGGTCATAGGTAATCCAATGATATATTTGGTAGGTCTTGCATTCAAAACAAAAGTCAATCCACAACCTTTGATTGAACTAGTTTGAACTACTTTGAACCTTGGTTCAAAGAGGTTCAAAATGGTTCAAAAGACTTGATCACAAATATTTCACAATAGGGTTAAACTCTATACATCTAATTCAATGAAATACCTTGAGAGCATTGATGAATTTTCTAGGAGGTAAACTCTATTAAGTGAGGAGGAAATGTTTGAAAGGAAAAATGGGTTCAATGAGGTAAACAAAGAACTAATAAGGATGACTCAAAAAATCAAAATAACACAAGCTCTGACTAGGAACTACATGCTTGGAGTGCGTAGAGATCTTAGATTGTTGGGAATAAAAATTTACTAAAAGGGAAAGAGACAAAAACAAAAAGGAAAAAATAGAAAGAAAAAAAAAAAAAACAATTATGCACAAGAGGGAAGGACACAATAGGGGTATTACAACTCGAATAATTTTAGGTCCTTCCCATTGTAGGTGAGGGGTAGAGGAGTACCTTCTGAGATGATGAAAGGACCCTTCCACAAAGAATCCAACTTTCCATGTGGTCCCTTGGGTTCTTTTCTCCTATCCCACCATAAAACTTCATCTCCTTTCATGAAATTGAGAGCCTAGACCTTCATGTTAAAAATGTGTTTTACTTTCATTTGATGTTCAATGATATGATCCACCAACTTATCTCTCTCTTCTTCAAGTTTGGTGAGGTACATAACTCTTCTTTCTAAGGAGTGCTGAAAAAAATGGAAATCTAGTCACTGATTATAAATTTTTAGCTGATAGTTATAGTGGTAAGGACACTTGCAATCCTACTCCAAAGACCAATTCAAAAGGTGCCATTCTGATAGATCCTTTTGGTGTAATCCTATCAGCCCATAACACTTCATACAATTTCTTGTGCCAATTTTGGGTATTGTCTCTCGCTAACTTCTTCATTATTGTGATCAGATTTCTATTGCTAGATCTTGCCTATCTATTTCCTTGAGGAAAGTAATTTGAAGAGTGAGCCAGAGATATCCCATGCTTATAACAAAATATTGAAATCTCTTCAAAGGAGAAATATGTGGCATTTTCTGTAGCTATCTTCTGAGGGATCCCAAATCTAACAAAACCAAAATTCATCAAGAAATCACACACTACTTGAAAATTTTCTTTATTTGTAGGAATCATCTCCACCCATTTGGTAAAATAATTGGTCATTGTTAGAATATAACCATGATCAACATTATATGATGTGTTCAAGGGTCCTATGAAATCTATGCCCTACTGTCGAAAAGACTCATCTATCACCACATATTTTATTGGTAAAGCTACAAGCTAAGGATGACTGGTGAAAAATTTACATTTCTCACAATTCTTGACATATAAATAAGCATCTTTGAACATTCCTGGTCAATAGAAACAATTCCTCAAGATTTTGAAAGCCATCATCATAGATGAGAAATGCCCACTACAAACATTAGAATGATACAATTTCAATAATTTTCCTTTTTGCTCTCTGTCAATACACCTTAGGAAGGTTCCATTAATTCCTCTTTTGTACAATGTTCCTTGTGAAATCACATAATTGGTTGCCTTTAATCTAAGGTTGCATTTCACCTTATAATTCAAGTGTTTAGGACATTCACCATAAGTTAGGTAGTATACCACATTCAATAACCAAGGATTGGTTGAGCTGACTAACAAGACCATGGGAATGATGTGCACATCTTCATGTATCAGTTCCTTATTTTCTACTATTAATCTATTAATCTACATAATCCCCTCCCTTTGACCAAGTTAGTGGGTTTAATGGTGAGATCATATTCTTAGATCCTAGCTATCCATATTGCCCTTTTATTTACTCTAATTTCCTATTGATTTAACGAGCTTTTAACTATAGTTTTTGGCACATATACAGTCGAATGTGAATGTAATATGTAATACCTGAATTGTTTAACTACTTTACCTATGACAAATGTATGTTTTTCAATCTAATAATAATTTAGCTCATGTTTTTTCAGAGGTAAACTCATGAAAACAATAGTAACTTCTTCATCTTGGTCATTTCTTTAAGTCATGATGCTTGACAAGGTGTGTTCTGAGGTGTAGTAGTATATGATAAAATCATTTTTGAAGTCAGGGTTGACTAACATTGGGGCTTGGGAGATGGAAGTTTTCATATCTTCAAAATATTTCTTTCCCACTTCAAGAAATTTTAAAGGACATTTTTCACTGATCATACTCAACACATGTCTTACTCTTTCTAAGAATTCAGGTACAAAACTCCTCACTACAACATTTGGGGTCAAATTGCAACAACAATTTGTGATGGTAGTGTAATTTGTGTTAATTTTCATTTTCATTTTTTGCAATTATCCTAGATGTCGTCACAATACCAATGTTTACATCATAATTGTGATGCCCACATGTGTATTTATATAAAAAACAAAACATAAAGCATTCCCAATTTACTTTGATTGATTGTGGAGAGTTGTGCATGAAAGAGGGTGGAGAGCTTTGAACGAGGGTGGAGAGCTCCAAACATTTAATGCCCTTGCTCTACATTTCATTGTTGTGCCCTTGCTCTACATTTCATTGCCATGCCCTTGTGATCTCTTCATTTCATTGTCAAGCCCTTATGATTTTTCCATTTTTTTGTCATGCCCATGTGATCTCCATGCCCTTGGTCTACGATTTTCTTCAAGGGATATGTAAATGTTCTTTTCTTTTCCTTCTAAACATGTATGTCTTTATATTTCTTTCTAAACATGTATGTCTTTATATTTCCTTCTAAACATGTATATCTTAGAGATCTTTTCTAAGGTGCTTATTACATCTTAGCACAATAGAAAAATTGATCCAACTATATACATATTCTATAATCCAAATAATAAAATAATAAAACTCACTCAACCCATGCTAATTGACTTACCTCAAGATCCTACACAAAAATAATGCAGACTAGGAAAAATGGGTAGAGTTCACAAGATATTTTAGAAAAAACATATCATAGTAGATATTTTTAGAAAGAAAGTAGTCATAACCCCATTAAATAGGTCTAGTTTCTAATTAGCTAGCTTAATTACAAATTACTATAGAACTATCATCAAATTAGGTACAATAAAATGAATAATTAGTTAATCCAACTACTAGGATCAAATACATGCATCACTTGCATGCTAGGAATGAAGCATGTTCCCCAATTTATAATGAATGGTTGAATATAAAGGATCCATATGCTAACCCAACAATTGAAGCCAAGGATGTAATCATGCATGTATTGGCACACTCTCCCTATGAGAATCCGAAGTATCTACTATTGTTGTTCATTTGGGCATCACTATATGATCTAGAATATTATGAAGTATTGAAGCTGGTAGTAACTTATCCCATGTTTCCAAAAAATGTAGCATAGGTTTAGGGTCCCTTGGTTCCCAAGAATTTGTAGCAACTATTCTCATTGTTGGAATAATAACTTTAGTGAAGAGTTGAGTGTAAGGAGTTGAAGAAGCAAATTTTTCTTTTGTGTAAATCCCATAATCATGAGGTTCATTCCTTTACAAAAGCCTCTGCCACAATGACATTACCTCTAAACCATTCAAAGGATGTTGAAGTGGTTTCCAACCTTGAAATACTCTTATAAGCAATTGATACTTAGGATCATTATAGGGAGACTGTATTGATACTTGAAACACTCTTATAAGAAAATGCAAATGCAATACATGAAAAATTGCACAACTTATAGTCCTCCTAATATTTGGACTATAAATTAACTCAAAGACACTTACAAGTGATTACAAT
Source organism: Cupressus sempervirens (assembly GCA_028749045.1). Classification (NCBI taxonomy): domain Eukaryota; kingdom Viridiplantae; phylum Streptophyta; class Pinopsida; order Cupressales; family Cupressaceae; genus Cupressus; species Cupressus sempervirens. The sequence goes on from CM053787.1 coordinate 794,726,600, forward strand.
GTCATAGTACCTACCGCAAAACTTTCCTAGATTCTATCTAGTGGCTCCCATAATATCCTCTATGTTGTCTAGTTGTTGTTTCTTTTGCATAGTCTCTTTCTAAAGCCACTCCTCCTTCTCTTTCTAAAGCCAATCCTTCTCCTTTTCTCTCTCATGCCTTAAATTTTGATTATCAAAATTTTGAATATTGACCTCTACCATATCTAAAATTAACTTCACATTGTGTTGTAACTCTAGCATAGGTGTTTTATCATCGATAGCTTTCATTTCAGAATTCAAGTTTTCAAGATTGGTCAACACCCTCACTTGTGGACCTCTCATGTCGAGTACTTTCTCTACTATTTCAACACCATTTTCTTGCTTCTAAGCTAATAGTTCTTCATGTACATTTTCTTGTTAAACATTAATTTTTTTGAACAATTGTAAACTCTTAGAAAGTGTATATGTATGTGTGTGTGTGTGTGTGTGTGTGTGTGTGTGTGTGTGTGTGTGTGTGTGTGTGTGTGTGTGTGTGTGTGTGTGTGTGTGTGTGTGTGTGTATGTGTGTGTAGTATGTATGTATGTATGTATATGCATATATACACACAATATTAATCATTCCCCATTTGTTTTGATCAATTTTGGAGAGCTATGCATGAAAGAGGGTGCAAAGCTCTGAACGTTGGTTGAGATCAATGGAGATCTAGGATTTTCTTTTTGTTCCCTTGTGATTGCTGCATTTTGTTGTCATGTTGTGCCCTTATGATCTCTATGCCCTTGCTCTATGATTTTCTTCAAGGGGAGAAGAGGTAGCTATGTAAATGTTCTTCCCCCCCTTCTAAACATGTATCTCTTGTTGATATATAATAGCTTTGGTTAGATTCAAGGATAATTGATAATGATGATTGTATACATATGTGCATGTATGTATGTATATCAACTCACTATGTGAACTACTTTGCATGCATACACACACACTTGCATAGTACTTTTGCTAAATTAAATTAATCATTCATGTATTGAATTCACACAAGCAATTATCCTTGCATTCAATCAAAACTTTTCATACCAAACTAAGTATGCATAAATATGTACTTATAGATTATATTATCTTGTGGTGATTGAGTAAATATCTCATGCATAATATCATCCATGCAATGATCACATGCATTCACATTAATTCATAATAGGATTGAGCAAATGATCCATTTATGTTTATATAGATCAAGGAGTTAATATAAATCAAGATTGGTTGAACATTAACTGAACTAATTAGTATATGGTTAATAATTTTTTATATCAATAGTAATGTCATGAGTGGACATGAGACATGTCCTCTTGTGACCTGCTTTTTGCATTTTTTCTTTTGAAACAATACTTATACCCAACTAAAAAACCAAGAGAGGCATTGCAATTAATAATTTTTTTGCCCTTTGGTGTGTAGTAACTTCAAATATAAAGAGCAGAGATTGCTAATAATTATGTTCTAAAAATAGAAAAGACATTCGTAGTCAAATGTGTAAGAAATCTAATCACCTTCAAAAAATCTTTATATTTCCCTCAATAGGTGAAGAGAGAAGCTTCTCTTTATGTATATGTATGTGTATATATACATACATACACACATATGTGTGTGTCTATGTATGTATGGATGTATATAGAGAAGCTTCTCTTTATGTATATGTATGTGTATATATACATATGCACACACACAGATGTGTGTGTCTATATATGTATGTATGTATATATGCAAAGAGATATTTTTTAAGGTTCTTATTACATCTTAGAACATCAAAAAAATTGATCAAGCTACATAGGTATTACAAAATCTAAATAATAAAACAATAAAACTCACTCAACCCAAGCTAGGTGACTTACCTCAAAATCTTGTACACAAATAATGTAGACTAAGAAAAATGGGCAGAGTTCACAAGAAATTTTACAAAAACATATCATAATAGATATTTTTTTGAAAGAAATAAGCCATAACCTAGTTAAATGGGTCTAGTTGCTGATTAGTTGCGTTGATTACAAATTCCTATAGAATTGTCATCAGATTAGGTACAATAAAATGAATAATTAGTTGTTCCCAACTAGTGGGATCAAATACAATTTTCCAAAGTAATAAAATTGCATATGTAGATGTATGTATGTATGTGGATAGAAAGAAAATAATGTTTCATCTCCTAACCCTATTTTCAATAGGGATGATCCAAATTGATTAAGTACAAGAAAGTGATCAATGCAGAAATGGATCATGTGATGGAGAATAGGGAGAAAGAAGGTTTAAGGGTCTTGCTATTATGAGGTGTAATGCCCCGCCAAGGGATCCAAAGAATTAACCTAGAGTTTCACTAAGTTTAGAAGCAAATTTTTTTTTGAAAGTAAATACCACATATAACTTATACACAATAACGGAAGCAATAGTAATGTCCATCTGAAAGTAAACATAACATACATAACATATTACATTCTTTAAGGATCCCTTAACGTGAATTACATCTAATTCAACTAACATACATGAATCCATCTAGCACAACATCCACATGAAATAATAATGATACATCCAATATACAAATGTCCTTTCTGAATTACATTCCAGAATGCACAATCATCCACTGTACATGTCACAGGGTATGATAGGCACAAAGAATATACATATGTAGAATAAGGTACATCATCCTATTCTAATCCATGATACATCAAGTAAAGACAATCACATGATACACCATCATAGAAGATATAAACATCCATCATAAAGATCAAACATAATAAACTAAGTGCATGGTTCCTCCCAACCATTAATAGCATCATTAGACCATCGTGGATCCTAGCCATCCCTCCATGTGTAACATTCCAAATCACTGAAGAGATCATCGGTACTAACATAGTAGGAATGTCACTCCTAATATATACAAAATCATATGTAGAAAGTAATCTAACATGCAAATAAAAGCATAACATAACATCATCTAATATATGCTAATCATCAATGAAAAATGATACATATCCACCATCATGAAGGATGCATCAACCACGATGTCTCAATGAATCTCAAAATGATAAGAGTGGAAAATACACTACCACCCGACCGCATGGTACCTAAGTGGTCCAGTCCCATCGTGCTAAGGAGATAATCTCAAGTCCCAAATAGGCTATCAAAATCATATAAAACATATCTCTATAAGTCCAGGAATACTAAAAGTATACTAACTCAAAGGTTCCAAACACAAAATCTGACATCTAATCCCAGAGGCACACAATGACATGTAGGAACCTACGATGCAAGCGGGAAAGTGTCAGCGCAATTATCACGTACAAGTTACCCTGGCCACTAGTATCCTCTCATACTGATGAGGCATACTACGAAATGCAAGGTCGCAACCATGCGTCTCACTACTCCCATCCTAGCCTGTACAAGCACTCAAGGCATGGGCGAGAACAAAACACTTATCTTTTTAGATTCATTTTGTTAGTATTAGGTGTGAATGTTATCACTTATTAATCCAACTTACAATGAGTTACCCTGGCAGCCTCTTAGGGCCCCGGCCCCCATTGCAAGCCACTTCCCATCACTACATGCAGATATCCTACCCTAATGCTCATGGACTCATAAATCTCAAAATCACAAAAGATAATCCATAATAAAATCATCAAATATGCATAAAAGCATCAATTCTCCATGAGCAAACATCCATAGAAAATCATGAACACAATAGCTCTCTATTGGCAACTGAAGTATCACTGATAATCAAATATCCAATGGTTCCCAATAACCAAAATATATATCTCAATCATACTGATCGAAGACTCCAAAAATGGTTGAGTCAAACATGTCACAACATGACATCATCAAGACTAAATCCACATCTCAATCCCATCATGGTGACTAGAAAATAATCAAGGATAACTGATTGATGACCAAAATAATGGTTAGGTCAAGAGTCTCATACACAAGATCTCAACTATAACAATCAGTAATCACATCCAATACATAGAGCATTTCATCACAAACCATGGTTGGGTTTATAAAGATCGAGATTAAAACATCATCATGACATCATAATCACATAACCCCCAAGCCTCTGGTAGATGTCCTATACTGGTCAACACTGGTCAACCCAAAACCCAAAACAATAGCATAAAGAATACACAGTGTAAACACATGTTTTGGTTTTGCTAAGTTTTCAAATTTTAATTTAAAAGTCTTAGTTTACGTTTTTCCAAATTATATTAAGTGGAGAAATTTCACATTTTTCCTAACTCATGTATTTAATTGATAGATAAAAGTTTCTCCCCAAAACTATTAGACTCAATTTTCTAACTGATCTAATAATATTTTGTTTATATAAAATTGTTTGAAAATTGACACTCTCAATGAATCAAAACTTTGATTATATATTCTAATAACTAATCTTAATTAAACTGAGTTTAATTAAATTAATTATTAATATCTTTTCATAATTGACAAGTTCAATATCAATATTTTAAATCATTAAAAGAGTGATCCATTAATTTAGAACTTAATAATATTCATTTATAATTAATTATATATACATATATACTTACACACACACACACACACACACACACACACACACACACACACACACACACACACACACACACAAATATATATAATAACATTTAATAATTAATGATATTGCAACAAAATTGAGATTCATATCCAAATCTCATATGAAATAACGTTGCAAATAAAACTTTATATAATTTAAAACCAAACTCAAATCGCAATGCAATTTTAAAATTGCGTGGCCCAATACATCCGCACTGCAGGTACACTGCGGTCGCAGGTACCCTGCGATCTCGCAAGCCTGTAGTGGGTGGGGTATATAATACCCGCCTAACATCATATTTATTTATTTTTAACATGATTTTCAATAATGTTTTTTATAAAAACGTTCCCATGCGATATGAAGGATATGTATGTAATGCATCCTTCTATCTCTACAATCTTACCTTGGGGCACAATTGTACCCCAAAATGTTGACCTTGAACTACACTACCCGAATACAATTTTTTTGTGTGGATCCAACAAGTTCAACAATAAGGGTATCTGAATCTGCTCTTCAATTCACTGTTCCACACTTGTATCTACAAGAAAAATGGTTTTGTTTGGATGAGGGGTTTTCCTTGGTCAAAACTTGGTTTGGAATGAACCTTAATAATAAAATTGAAATAGAGAATGCTAGCAAGTAGTAGAAGCCAACCTAATAATGAAGCAATGATAATAGCTATGCAATTGTACTTAAAATGTAAACAAGTATATGGATATAAATGTAAGGAAACTCAGGTGCGGAAACAACTTCCTACACTAATCTCTCAAGAGAAGTATGGTGCAAATCCTATTAAAAACTTTTACACTTACAGATTCAATATCATGTAAACAACAATATTTCAGCCAAGCAAGAATAAAGAAACTAGTCAGAGAAAGAAACACATAACACAAAGATTTGTCGGTGGGGAAAAACCTTTTGATAAAACAACCCCACCCCTCCAGAACCTGCACAATGTATTATCTTCAACACAAGGTTACAATACACTTGCAATGCAAGTTCAACAGCGACAACAGAAGACTCCAGTAGCAACACACAGTACCAACAGTACTCAAATTTATCAATTGCCACATGTCTTCACCTATCATTGAATCTTCCTAACATAGCTCTTACGTGTCATAGGAATCTGTCATAACCGTTTTAGCTATGATTTCTTTATACACAATTCAAGATGCTGACACATCAACATTATTTGCAAGAAATACATTTTACAAAACAAATAATAAGAATAGGAATTATCCAAGGTTGAGACACCTTATTCCTAACAATAAATGATTGAACATAACATTAACAAGTGTAAATCAAAACCCCCATGATTGTATGCTTAGAATCCACCTTAATAGAATAATGAATCAATCTTGAAGATAAAAAAAGGATCTTAAAGGAAGATCACACCATCATAATAGCTAGATCTGGGGTTTAAATGATGAATCTTGAATGCTTGAACCAAATCCCTTCAAATACTTGAATTCTTGATAGAGTACTTGATAATATCTCCTTATGAATAGTAGGTAGTCACTCATAGATCAAGAATGTGCTTATGAATCATGGATCATAAAATGAGGGAGGAAGGCTTCCTTACATAGCAATCTAGGGCACAAGCTCCTAGAGAAGGACAAAATGGGAGTATTAAATCCCAATAAACCTTAACCCCTAGAAATGGACTTAAATTAAATATAATTTAAGAGTCTACCATTTTGGAACTTGAAACAACCAACCTGGAAGGAGGAAAATAAACTTTTTAAAGCTCAATATCCTAAAACTCCCAAAAATTGAAAATGAGCCATGGGGTCAAGGACATGGTCAACCCTACCCTAGGTTAGGGCTGAGGTCATCCTTGACCAAGAAGTCAAAGTCCTTAGTTTCATAGAGTAGGTTGCAAAAAATAGGTTACAAATAGAGAGAGAGAGAGAGGGAGAGAGAAATAGAATAGGGGGAAACTATTAGATCCATGCAAAGACCCATTCAAGGAACTTGACATGACCCAAACCACTTATTTGAAGGGCTAAACACTCTTAACATAGAAGTGCTCCCATTTTAAGATGATACATTTAGTCCCCACTTTAACAAGAGTATGGACTCAATGCAAACTCTTGGTAAAGGAAGAGAAGAAAGAAGAGATTCAAGTGGATTCATAACAAGATAAAATAACAATTAGTGTTATCACTAAAAGTTGCATCTTGATTGAAACCACAAACTCTAGTATTCAGTCACTTTGAGTAACATGGAAACACTCCTAGGTTGTGGGAAGTACTTAAGGTAGGAGTGAATCTTTGGTTTATAGGCTAGCTTCCCTTGATGTCTCACTAATTTACTTCTTCAAATAGGAAAATAAACTTAAAGGGGAAAGGGATAGAAGGATGCTTGAAAGTGAATATTGAAAAAGTAAAATGGGGTGATACACCACATGGTAGGATGAAGATATTGCAGGCTAAACTCAATGAAACACTTCTAGACAACAAACAAGAGCACAATACTGCAAGGGGTCATTCACATATAAATACTTTGTAAGAAGGATGTGCTTCAAACAAGGAGTTGAGGGGAATGACAATATTCACAATGTCACAACTTGAAAGAAAGTAGAGTATCTTGACTTGCAACCTATATGAACAATTCAAGACCTTTCTTGCAACTGAAATTGAGACATAGCCCATGGTTTCAAGAACTAAATCATGAGAAGTTATATCAAATTAATTACTAAAGCAATAAGGAGATACAATTAGGGTTCTAAGATTGTTCCTTTATTTAGATCTCAAAGGCTATTGAACAACATTCATCCAGATTGACTGTAAAGTATAGTGATTTGTAGAGAAAAGCATGAAGAACTCTAGGGAGATCTCAATAATGCTATCTTGGATAAAACTTCAAAATGCTAGCCCCTTTCTCCACATCTTAGGAATCCTTAAATAGACTAGGATTGAAACAAGATTTAAATGGGAGGGGCACATATCATAAATCCATTGGAAGAGTTAGAGATTTAGAAAATTACATTCACATTTAAGTTTCTCATCTTCCCATTATGGGTAACACTAGGAGAATAATCATTAATTGCTAAGTGCTACATATTGGAGTACCTTAACTATCTTTTCCTTCTTTTTGTGTCCAAAGATCAAACCTACAAGTACCCCCTCCAACACAATCATTAATAGTTACAACTACCTTTGCAATGAATCATATTTCTTAGTGATCGTCCCATGAGATCAATCATATCTAGTCTCCATCCTCTTCATACTCATATGCAAATCAAATATTCATTAAAACTAGGCCACATTGACTACCAAATCACTCCTTTAATCGATGTCAACCCACAAATTACACTATACCCTGTATCGATATATTATTGCCACCCTAGAGTCAAAATATCTGACCACCAAGTCAAACCCACATGTCAGCACTAGATAGATTAGACCCACCATATTTTGTGTATTTATGTGTATATATCATCATGCTGACTAGGTTGACCCATGATATAATGATTTATGATCTTATGATTAGGAGACATCCTTGCTTCCTTTTAAAAATGTGTCATGTGTCGGTCATTAATTTGCTTACTCCCACTGGCCTGCTAACTAGGTCCACTAGAACACGTGTCACCTCCTCTCTTTGTTGCCATGGATAGCAAATGTGCAACTCTTCAAAGTGATAAAGTGATATCCACACATTTTTTCTAAGATCTATGGACATTGACACTTTGATAATTGCTATTCTTAACTATGATTTTGGCTAGCCCACCTATCCACATGTTTGTCTAGCACTTTGTCACTATAGATAACCATCATGCATTTTTCATTAGTGACAAAGTGATAATCATAGATCTGTTAAAGATCTATGATGGAAAATATTATTGAATCTTCTCTGTGCTCTCAGAAACTTTGGCCAATGGGAATGCATCTATATGCCAACCTATTCTAACATCACTTTTGTCATATCATGGCCCACCAACTAAAGTCAACCCCACATGTCCACATGGAAAGTGCTCACTATGTCACATAAATTAAAGTACTCAAAAATTTCCATTATGAAATAGAAAGGATCATTGATCTTGGGAAGATCAATCGTTGGGAAGATGCATGATGATCTCTACTAGAACTGAGGAAAGGAAGGTCCAACATGCTATGTCTCCATTCATCACTTTGTTGCCAAAAAAAAAGAACTTACAACTCCCTAAAGTGACAAAGTGACAACCCCTAATCAGCTAAAGATCAAGAGCTATTGTGATCCTTCTGATATTGTGACATAAAATGGGACCCACAGAACTCAAAGATTATAATAAAATTTTGTGTAACCATAAGACATGCAGATTTAGAATATTGAAACCTAGGGATATGATGATAAAGCATGGTCAAAATTTTACATATCCCCTAATTACATGGGAATCTAATGAATTGAAATATTTCATTGTCACCACTCTAAGAAATATGATTGGACAACCTATCTATTTTGTGCATGGTGATAAAAATGGGCAACACTTTTGGCAATTTCTATTGAATGTTTGCCTACTAGAAATCAAAGCAATAGACTTAGGCAATCTATTGGGTACAAAGTCACCAAGGAATGATAATAGACTTTAAAATGGTAGTTGCACATGCTCAGATATATGTATTTGGATCAAGCATTTCCATGGAAGGATACTAAGCATAGAGACATTCTATACTAGTAGATGTGTAACAATTTGCTTGTTTAAACCTTTGGAACCTTAGGAACTTATTGAAAGTAGGGAAGACTACAATTAAACAAACTTGTTCTAGAATGCACTTAGGGAAAACAAAAATAGGGAATATATATAAAACATATAGGATACATAGGAAAATCATACCTCAAAACAAAGCTTGAGATGTATCCCATTTGTAGGGATTGGTAGAATTTCTCCTTCCATAGTTGAGAGTTGGTAGGAATTGTGTTATTTACATTCTAAGATCATGAATAGGCCAATCCACATATTATCAAACTTATTATGATGGCTTGGTTTGCTTTTAAGAACATCCCAGTACAAAACCAGATCTCCTTCCTTAAATACCCTGAACTTGGACGTCATGTCAAACACCTTTTTGGTCCACATTTGCTGGTGTTCCATTATCTATAGTGATCTGCTCCTCTCCTCTTCAAGTTCCAACAACTTGGCATGCCTCAAATTCAAAGGATCATCCTCCTTAAAAAGCATCAGAGTGTCAACAAGATCTAATGATGGAAACTGTACAGAGATAGGTAGTTTGTCTTGTTTCCTAAAATCCACTTGGGAGTGATTCTATCAAGACATAAGGCTAATCTTAATTTGGAATGCCAGTTCTATTTTTTGTCTGCTAAAGTATTCTTCAATATCCTTAGCAAGTTTTTGTTTGTACTCTCAGCCAATCCATTACCCTAAGGATAATAATTCAATGAAGTGTTGAGGTATACTCCATTTTTCAATGCCCATTTAGTTATTCTTGTTCCTACAAATGCCATGGTATTGTCAGATATAATGGAGTTAGGAACTCCAAATCTACAGATTCGATCATCATAGAAGTTGAGCTACTACCTCTGTCCAACATGTAAAATAATGTATGGCACTCAAAATCTATTTGTAGCTAGCACTAGAATTTGGATTAATAGGGCCCACAAAATCTATACCCCACTTCATGAATGGTTGATTAATCAAAATAGGATGTAGGGGTAAGGAAGCTAGCCTTTTCTTCCCAAAAAATAATGCACATTATTTTCACTTTTTTGCCCAAGCATGAGCATCCTTAAAAACAAGTTGGGCCAATAATATCCAGTTGGAGAAAAGTGACATCCAGCATCATGAAACTACTCTAGAAACTTGCTAGTATCGTCATTGTCAATACATCCAAGGAGAATTTTATTCATATCCTTTCTAAACAAAAAGCCATCCACTAATATGTAGGGTATAGATTGTATTATGAAATAACTTCTTTTAGCCCCGTCAAGTGAGGGGGGACATTCTTCGATTTGTAGAAAGTGTGTCATATCATGTAGCCAACCTTCTTGTTGACTTTGTTGGGGAGAACCTTGATTAACTAGAATAATTTCTACCATGTCATTTGTGATATAAATCTTCTTATTAGCTAACTACTCATATAAACCTTTCCCTTTGACAAGTTTAGTCACTTGAATATTCACATCATATTCCATGACCCTTGTTATCCAACCGACTCCCTTCTCATTGAGCTTCTTGCTTAACAAGAACTCCTTCACACTAGGATGAGCTACCAAAAGATGGTTGCTGTTAGATACAAAGTGTCTAAATTTCTTTAGGCCTTTTACCACATCAAGAACATGCTTCTCAATGAAGCTATATCATTATTCATACCCTTCTAAGCCCTTATTGAAGAAAGTAATAGGCTATTCTATGTTTTGTTCATTTTGTTGAACTAGTATTATAGACATTGTATCCATACCACCATATGCATACAAGGTAAAGTATTTTGAAAAGTTAGGATTTACCAAGGTAGGAGTAGCAGATAATGCTTCCTTTATGGCCTCAAAACTATGCTTGGCTTCTTTTGACCAGCTAAAAACTATGTTCTACTTAAGCATTGAGGTCAATGGCTTCAACAGGTTAACAATATCTAGAATAAAGCATCTAACAAAGTTGATTCTTCCAATGAAAGTTTGTAATATCTTCTTATGATGTGGTAGAGGCAGTTCTAAGATGGTTTCAACCCTCTCAAGATCAATGGTGATGCCTTGTTTGGATACAACATATCCCAAAAACTCCCCTCATGGAAAAAAAACACACACTTCTTTCGATTAAGAGATATGCCAAATTCTCTGCACCTCTCTAAAATTTTCCTTAAATGTTTGATGTGGTCTAAAAAATGCTTGGAGAAAATAGTGATGTCATCTAGATAAATCAGCACAAATTTGTATATCAGATTGCTGAAAGTGATCTTCATGGCCTTTTGAAAGGTTTCCCTTGCATTAGATAAGCCAAAAGTATCCTCTTATAAGCCATAGTACCCCATTTCATGGTAAATGTAGTTTTGAACTAGTCTTCTTTCTTAACTAGAACCTAATTATAGCTAGAATATCCATCATGGACTGAAAAAATTTCTAAACTTGAGACATATTGGAGCATCTAATCCATAGATGGTAAAGGATGACAGTCCTTCAATAACACCCTATTTAGGTCTCTAAAGTCAACACATAATCTTAGCTCTCCATTCTTTTTCTGACAAGAACTAGATTTGATACCTAGTTGGTGTGTTTGGTAGGAAAACAATTTCCACTCTCAATGAGCTTGAAAACCTCCTTTTGCATTAAGGGTTCCATCTTTGGATTAATAGGCCTTTTCTTTTTCCTTATGGATTTGGAATTGGGTTCCAACTCAATTGTATGTTGGGCAAGGCATGGATCAAATCCTTTAAGATCAACATATCCCTAAGCAAAAACATCATTGTATTTTTGGAAGAGCTAGACATAAGACTACCTTTCTTCAATAGGAATTACTTTACCAAAATTTAATTTCTTTCCCTCTACAATCTCAAGATCTTCATAATAATCCTATTGAACTACCAAACTAGTTTTATTCTTTTTGAATTAGTCATCTATGTTAAAGATAGACTCTATAGTAACCAAGCCCTTGGGAAGTTTATTAGAACTTAGTTATATAATCTCATCACCATATTGCTCCTTCATTTTTTGTTGATTAAATGTTGAATGCAGGTCTTCCTCTTGTAGAAAATTTAAAATTTGCTCATCACTATCAAAGACTTTCCAATTAAAACCATTGTTAGGTATGGAGGGTTTGACCAAAAATTTGACATGTTTTTGTACATCTTTTTTTCCAATGTTATAAACTATATTAAATTATTCTCCTACAATAGCTAACCTATCAGCATGTTGATTCAACATTCTAGGGACAAAAACTATGTTAAAATCATAAAAATCCTCAACTATATCCCACATTATTTTCTTATAGCCTTTCAATTTATCATCCTTAGTCATGTGAAATCCTCTTACTTGGTTGACAACTAACTCACTATCTCTAGACACCTTTATGCATTGTCACCTCTCATCCTGGCCCATTCCAATGCTTGAATTAGTCCCTCATATTCAATTGTATTGTTGATGTATGCAAAATTGAAATGAAAGGCTTTATAATATCTATTCCCTTGAGGAGAGATCAACATTGATCCCCCACCTGAACCATTCTTGCTCCTAGAGCTATCAAAGTATAACACCCAAACCTAATTTTGTTGTTCATCAAGATGATTAGTTGTGTTTTTTAGCAGGTTTGGCATTACTAGCCCAACTTCTCAAAAGAGATAATTCCCTAGGCCAACATATGTAATGTCTTCAATGCTAATGTCATTGGTCTCATTTCTTGGGGGGCTTTTTGTTTCCCACTAATATAGTAAGACATCAGAGATACTATCAACTTGTGTATTTGTATTTTGGGTGACAAGGTTTTCTTCTTGATCAAGTGCAATACAATTAGCATTGATCATACTAGTTGTGTAAGTCTCAATGTAGTTTTTGGAAAGTAACTCAAACTTAATCATTACTTTAGTTCCATATTTGGTCCTAAATGGCATATGAGACCAATCTATTGATAGATACCTCCTATCTTGGCTATGAATTATCTTGACAAGCAAAGGAAAAAATATGGGTGCAAATCTATCACAAAGATATCTTGGGGAATAGAAAAAGTAGGACATGCATGGAGTGTTAGGCTTGCATTCTTTATGATACCTAAGGTGTTAACAAATGAACCATTTAATTGGACCACACCTTTCTCGAAGGGTTCATATTTTAAACCTAGCTAGTCTGCTATTTTCTTGGGCATGATAGAGCTTGTAGCCCCATTATCCACCATACAATTATGCACCAAATTGTTTCCTAATGTAAATGAAACATAGAATGGTGGAGGCTTAACATCCTTACCTTAGATTTTATTTCTTTTCTTGTTGTCATCTTGGGTAGCATCTCCTTAATTTCTAAATATAGCCTTCAATGGCTCATCAACAATTTGGCTTGGAAAATTTGTTGCCAAATCTTCCTTCAACAAGTTAGCTTGTCCTAGAATAGCTAGAGAATCCCACATAGACATGGTGATACTCATCCTTTTCATATTTTCCATAATGCTAAATAACACAGTATCATGTACCCTTGTTTTAACTTTAGGGACAACAAGGGGTACTGGCTGTTGTGGATTTTCTTAAGTGGCAATAGGAGTACTTCTTTTTTGTTATTTCCTTACTTGAATTGAGGATGGCTCTTTAATTGGTACATCTTTACCTGTCCCTACATCATTGTCTAGGGCTCTTTTTTTGCTCTAGTGTAGACACCATTTGTGATCATATCTCTATTCACATCATAGTGTTCTTCCACTTGCCAGTTCATGAATGTAGTATCCATAGGACAAACCTCTAGTTGTCTATTGACATTAGAATCAGATGTAGGTTGTGAGATAGAAACACCTTGCACCATTAAGGCTTGGTTCATTATGCCATTGGAGCATGTAGCTTGATTATGTTGCTAATTACAAGGGTAACACCACTCATATTCTATTGCTAAGTTATTTTGAGCAAGGATCATATCTTTGGTAGTATTTGGAGGAGGAGAAATATTTAGATGACTTGGATTGTAAGGCCTAAAATTCTCTAATTATAATTTTTCCTATTAGGTTGGTATTGACTCTAAAACTACTATTTAGTAGGCTAATTCAAAAATTGGTTGTGATATTGAAATGTTTTCTTGGGTTGATAGCCTTCTTTCTAAATGTTCACCACCTCATTTGTAAGGCTTTGCATGAGACTTTCCATTCTTTTTAGGCTATCTCTTAGCTCCTACAATTCTAATGAAGGATCTACAATTGCTACTTCTTGGCTTGGAATAATTAGTATTGGATTTAGAGGTGTATAACTAGGGGTATATTAGGCTGGATATTTGGATATATAGGCATTGGAGGCCTAGGGGCAATCTTAGCCACTTGAATATGACTATTCTCAGCTCTTATGGCTATGCCATAACCTTGCGGTAATGAGTAACCTCCCATATATTATATCATAGCAGAGATATCACAATTCAAGCTTCTTAAATAGTGCAAAAAAACATGCTCTTCTAAAGGCCTTACCTGAACTAGTATTTTGCTCCATGTTATTTGAAACCTATAGTTAAATTCCATCATTTACTCATGGGGAGCCCATTTTATGGTAATGAGTTGCTCAAACAAAGATATAAAGTCTAACTTATCTTCAAAGTGTTTTTTTTGGACATCTTCCAATGCATCCATGAAGTGATTGTGCCTAAAGCAAGGCTTGAAAACCATTTTAGAGCTTTCCCTTTGAATGAGGTTGCAAGCAACTTCACAACAACATCCTCCTCTATATATGATGCACATTACATAGTGTAGCAATGTCTCTAATATGCTCAAATGTTTTTATTTGGCCCTCTCTAGTGAAGTCTAGTAAAATTTTTAGGGCAGCTACAGGAATATCATGGTGCTAAGAAAAAAGTAGTGTGCTTACTTGATTAAAAGGAACAAAAGAAAACTACCTTGCTATTGGCATTTGAAAAATCCTTCCTCTTGGGACAATCAATTTCCTTATAACAAAAACAAGACTTGATGGTGGCAGAGTAGATCGGGCACTTCTCATTTGAATGAGGGTATCCTAAATTCTTTCAACTATTCTACCTCTTCTCCTAGGTGGGGATCATTCTCTATATTCAAAACTTGCATAGTTGCTTCTTGTCTGCACTTTTCTCATAAATCATGTGCACTTGTCTCTTATAGTTAGAGTCACTAGATGTGTATATTCTATGCCTCTATATAGTTTTATTTACTATTGTACACACCAAAAACAACAAGAAAATAATGAGAAAAGGAATAAAACTCTTTTCTCTTTGTCCCATCGAGTGTGCCAGAATTGTTATCTCTAAAAGTTGTCCCTTGACTGAAACCACAAACTCTAGAATTCAATCACTTTGAGTAACATGAAAACACTCCTAGTTTGTGGGAAGTACCTAAGTTAGGAGTGAATCTTTAGGTTATAGGCCATCTCCTCTTGATGTCTCACTAGTTTACTTCTTCGAATAGGAAAATAAAATTGAAGGGGAAAGGGATAGAAGGATGATTGAAAGTGAATATTGAAAAAGTAAAATGGGGTGATACACCAAATGGTAGAATGAAGATATTATTGGCTTGACTTGATGGAACACTTATGGATAGCTAACAAGAGCACAATATTAGAGGGGATCATTCACATATAAATACTTCACAAGAAGGATGTACTTCATACAAGGAGTTAAAGGTAATGGCAACATTCACAATGTCACAACTTTAAAGAAAGTAGAGTATCTCAACTTGCAATATGAATAATTCAAGACCTTTCTTACAAATGAAACTAAGACATAGCCCAAGGTTTGAAGGAGTAATCATGATAATTTATATCAAATCAATTACTAAAGCAATAAGGAGATACAATAAGAGTTCTAAGACTATTCCTTTATTCAGATCTCAAAGTTTATTGAACAACATTCATCCAGATTGACTGTAAAGTAAAGTGATCTATAAAGAAAAGCAAAAAGGACTCCTGGGAGATCTCAACAATGTTATCTTGAATAAAAATTCAAAATTCCAACCCCTTTGTCCACATCTTGGGAATCCTTAAATAGACCAGGATTCCAACAAGCTTCAGATGGGAGGGGAAAATGTCAAAAATCTATTGGAAGAGTCAGAGATTCAAAGAATTACATTCACATTTAAGTTTCTCATCTTCCCATTATGGATAATACTGGGAAAATTATCATTAATTGCCAAGTGCTATATGCTATAGATTACCTTAACTATCTTTTACTTCTTGTTGTGTCTAAAGATCAAATCTACAACCACCCCCACCAACACCATCATTAACAGTTAGAACTGCCTCTACAATGAATCATATTTCTTGGTGATCATCCCATGGGATCGATTGGATCTAATCTCCATCTTCTTCATACTCAACTGCAAATTAGATATTCATTAAAACTGGGTTGCATTGACTACCAACTCACTCCTTTAATTAATGCCAACCTGCAAATTACACTATGCTCTATATTGATATATTATCACCACCCTAGAGTTAAAATCTAACCACCAAGTCACACCCATGTGTTAGCACTAGATAGGCCGAACCCACCTCCTTTTGTGTATTTATGTCAATATATCATCGTGTTGACTAGGTTGACTGATGATATAATGATAAATGATCTTACAATTAGGAGACACCCTTGCTTCCTTTTGAAAATGTGCCATGTGTCAGTCATTGATTTGCTTACTCCTACTGGCCTACTAACTGGGTTTTCTAGGACACACGTCACCTCCTTACTTTGTCAACATGGATAAAAAACATGCAACTCTCCAAAATGACAAAGTGACATCCACACATCTATTCTAAGATTTGCGAACATTGACACTTTGATAATTTTTGTGCTTAACTATGATTTTGGCTAGGCCACCTATCCATATGCTTGTCTATCACTTTTTCACTATAGATAATCATCGAGCATTTTTCGTTAGTGACAAAATGATAACCATAGATCTATCAGACATCTATGATGGAAAATATCATTGAATCTTCTCTGTGCCCTCAAAAACTTTATCTAATGGGAATGCACCTATATGCCAACATATTTTGATCAACCCCACATATCCACATGGTAAGTGCTCACTATGTTGCATAAATTAAAGTACTTGCAACTTTCCATAATGACATAGAGAGGACCATTGATCTTAAGAAGATCGATGGCTAGGAAGATGCATTATGAACTCTACTAGAACTAAGGAAAAGAGGGTCCACCATGCTACATGTCCATTTGTCTCTTTGTCACTAGAAATAAAGAACTTACAACTCCCTAAAGCAACAAAGTGACAACCCTTGATCAACTAAAGATCAAGGGCTATCGTGATCTTTCTGATATTGTGACATAAAATGGGACCCGCAGAACTCAAAGCTTATAATAAAATTCTATGTAACCATGACATGTGGATTTAGAAGATTAAAACCTAGGGATATAAAAATAAAGCATGGTCAATGTTTTATGTATCCCCTAATCGCATGGGCATTTAATGAATTAAAATATTTCATTCTTATCACCCTAAGAAGTATGACTAGTCAACCTATCCATTTTGTGCATGGTGATAAAAATGGGCAATAGTTAGCTAAGGACATAAGCCCCAAAGCTAAGATCTCTAACTCAACATACACACACGAGGGTGTGGAAACCAAGAAAAACAAAACAAAGCAACATAAAAGAAAAAATTTTAATACTAAACAAACCTAAATCGACTAGCACAAGAAACCTAGCTAGGAAATATTTCTCATACTAATATCATATTTGGAAAGCTATCATAAAAATATAAGTGATTGCATAAGAGAGACAAGAGAAACACTATAAATAACATAGCTTCATGAATCAGTCCTACTAGCATGAAAAAAAAGAAAGAAAGAAAAAAATGAAGTGATTACCTCACCTAGTAAGATGCCCACCTTACCATGAATCACCAAAAGAGAGGGAGAGCCAAACAGGTGGCCAAACCTAATAAGTCACCCATAAACTATGCTTGTAATTATAAATGTGTCTTTTGATGGCTTCTAGAATATCTGTAGATCCACCTTCTTGTATCACCATGAATACAAAATGTGTTTCTTCTTAGGACTTAGCAACTTATGTGCATTACCTTCGAAAGATTTAGCATATTGAAAATTTAAAAAGTGTGTATCTCTTTTGGATTTAGTGACTTATTTGTGTTACCTTCAGAGGATTTAGCACATATATATAAATATATAAATAGAAAAATGCATGTCTCTTCACGATTTAGCAACTTATATGCATTACCTTCCAAGATATAGAATATAAAATAAAAACTATAGTACAAGGGAGACCCTATATATGCCCCCTCCTTATTGTGGTTGTCTATTAGACATGATAAGGAAGAGGAGGAGGATACCTACTTCACAAGGCAAGGAAATATCTTGTTTAACAACAATGTATGCCATATTCTTAACGAGGGATATTGGCCCCTACATTGAAGAACATAGATAATCATGAAAAGGATATTCACTTATGGAAAAAGGATCCTCAAAGAAAAAGATCTTATCAACAAGACCCCCATCATAGAAGAGTGCTTTTAGGTAAAATATCACCTTTTAAAGATAAACCAAGCAAGAACAAATATTCAATCATCAAGCCCCCTATAAAGAAGAGGAAAAAAATCTTTGGAATGAGGAAAATAACTCTAACACCAAAACAAGGGTAAGAGTTTATAAAGAACATAATTTGCAACATAAAGAAGAGGTGATGACCTAGGACAATAACCTCTTATACAAAGATTATCCATAGTCAAAACATTAGTCTGTATGAAGAAATAATATTGCAATATAAACAAATGCCACTAAGCTAAGGAAAGTAGTTCCCTAGACAAAGAGAAAGAAGGAACAAACTTTCCACCTAGGGAGGAAGATAAGGGATACCTTTACAAAACAAATGTCATAGAAAAGATATATTGAATAGAGCATAATAGAAAATAGCAAGAGAGAATACCAATTAAGCTAAATAAAAGGCCTAATGAATCCTAGGAGACTAGATGAAAATACACCTCTTGCTCCCCAATCCAAAGACAAGAGGAGAAGAAATCTATACTATATTAGAATGAGGAGAATCCATTATATCAAAATTATGAAGGAATTGTAAAAGTGCATGAGAGTGAGATATAATTCCTAAAGCAACTCCTTCACAAACATACAATTTAAAATGTCAACAATCAACAAGTGTGTATTATGATAATGAAAAGGAAATTTGTACTTGGATAAGGCATCTTTTGGTATAGGTTTAAAGATTTCCTTTTTGGAATTCATTAATTCAACATATACCTATTTAGCCACCTCTTGACAAATATCAAAATTATCCAAGGTAGGTATAGGGAGAAGTTTATGAAGAGGAGGATGATGATTAACAACACCTTCCTTAACTTGAGATTTCAAACAACCAACATCATGAAAATCTAGTTTAGAGGATATATGAACATGATAATTAATACCATGCTCATTAACTCGAAGACCTAATCCTTTATAACCTTCTTTAGTGATCATTGTAAATCATGTAGTGTATATATCATGTAAATCTTCTATAGGAGATGATTGTTTATCATGCTCATAAGTAAAGGTTATGTAAGATGGAATGATAGGTTTAGAAGAAGTGTCTTTATCCTTTCCCTTAATATCACCATGAATAAAAGGAGAAGGTAAATCAAAGAAGGCTTGCCGATATGTATCCAAAACTATAGCTTGAATACCATAATTAGAAGAATGAGGATTAACATATGAAGAATTAGGAATTAGATTAGGAATAATAGGATTTAGATTAGGAATATTAGGATATGGTTTATTTTCTACCAAATCCTTCACATAATCCTAAAGAACAATAAGTCTACCACATGAATCTTTAACAATAGTTTTGAATGTAGGAAGACTAGTATTGATTAAATTCACAAAAGCACAGGCAAGAATAAAATGAATGATCATGAACATAATAAAATGAATGATACTCTTATAAACATCATAATTATGGTAAAGAGATACTAAAAGAAGGGTAGTAAAGAACATAACCACACACTAAAGCATCTTCATAGTAAACTTGAAATGCAAGAAATGTTTTTGTATTTTATGGAATATATAGATTTTTTTGTATTTTTTAATTTAAAATGCAAGAGCATAAACTAAATCCAATCTTAATGTAAGAAAAGATCTAAAAAACATTAAATGAAATATAACACTACAAAACACAATAGGGCATCTAATTTTACAAAAGATAGGGGGTAAGCATGTCAGGTTCACCAAAATGAATAGAAAGAAAATAGGTTAATAAGATTTCCTCCCTTAAACCTATTTTCTTTTAAGGAATGATCCAAATTGATTAAGCACAAGAAAGTGATCAATGCAAAAATGGATCATGTGATGGTGAATAGGGAGAAAGGAGGTTTAATGGTCTTTTTATTATGAGGAGTATGTGCTTAAATCCTAAAATAGATAAAAGACAAATACTAACCTTGAATCTAGAAAGTGTTATTTTCTAATGTATGCATGTAGTTTCAGGGATCTTTGCAACCTATTTCTAACTGGAAATGTTGAGATGAAGAAAACCTAGAAATATTTTGTCTTTTTGAAGGGAGGTCAACCTTGACCCTAATAGTGGGAAACAATCTTACCCTGAGGCACAATTGTACCCCAAAAAGTCAACCTTGACCTGCACTACTCTAACAAAAATTTTGTTTACGGATCTCGCAAGTTGAACAATAAGGGTATTTGAATTTACTCTTCAATTAATTGTTCCACACCTATTCTGCAAGAAAAATAGTTTCATTTAGATATTGGGTTTGCCTTGGTCAAACCCTGGTTTGGAATCAACCTTAATAATAGAATTGACATAGAGAATGCTAGCAAGTAGTAGAAGAAAATCCAACAATGAAGCTATGATACTCAATTGATATGAAATTGTATTGAAACATAAACAAGTATATGGATATGAAAGCTTGAACATAACATTAACAAGTTTAAATCAAAACATCCATGATTGCATGCTTAGAATACATCTTGATAGAAGAATGAATCAATTTTGAAGATGAACAAAGGATCTTGAAGGAAGATCACACTAGCATAATGGATAGATCTAGGCTTTAAATGATGAATCTTGAATGCTGGAACCAAATCCCTTCAAAGACTTGAATACTTCAATCCTTGATCTTTAATGGAAAAATTGAATGCTTGATAGAATACTTGATAATATCTCCTTATGAATAGTAGGTAGTCGCTCATAGATCATGAATGCACTTGTGAATCATGGACCATAAAATGAGGGAAGAAGGCTTCCTTATATAGTGATCTAGGGCACAAACTCCTAGAGAAGGCTAACATGGGAGCATTAAATCCCAATTAACCTTAATCCCTACAAATGGACCTAAATTAAATATAATTTAAGAGCCTACCATTCCAAAACTTAAAACAGGGGACTCAGAAGTAGGAAAAGAAACTTTCCAAATCCTAAGATGCAAAAACTCCCAAAAATTGAAAATGAGACTTGGGGTTAGGGATGAGGTCGACATGCCCTAGGTCAAGGTCGAGTTCATCTATGACCTAGGTCAAGATCAAGGTCGACCTTGACCCACCAGGTCATCCTTGACCTAGAAGTCAAAGTCCTTGGTTTCATAGAGTAAGTTCCATAAATAGGTTGGAAATAGAGAGAGATAGAGATAAATAGATAGATAGATAGATAGATAGAGAGAGAGAGAGAGAGAGAGAGAGAGAGAGAGAGAGAGAGAGAGAGAGAGAGAGAGAGAGAGAGAGAGAGAGAGAGAGAGAGAGAGAGAGAGAAGCAAAATAGGGGGCAAAATAATAGATCCATGCAAAGACCCATTCAAGGTGCTTGACATGACCCCAGACCACTTAATTGGAGGGCTAAACAGTCTTAACATAGAAGTGCTTCCATTTTAAGATGATATAATATGTATATATGTATATGTATCTATTTGTATGCATGCATATATGTATGTATGTATATATATATATATGTATATAATCCATATTATATATATATATATATATATATATATATATATAATATACATATATACATATATATATATATACATACATACATATATGTGTATGTATGTATGTATGTATGTAAGTATATAGAAAAAGAGATCTTGTGGATTGTGGAGATCTGAAGAGATCTAGGATTTTGTTGCCATGCCCTTGTGATCATTGTATTTCATTATCATTCCCTCCTAATCTCTGCATCTTATTATCATGCCCTTGTGATCTCTGTATATGTATGTATATGTATATATAGATATACATATGTATATGTATATATGTGTATATATATACATACAAATTCATATGTGTGTGTCTATATATGTATGTATGTATATAAATAGAGAGATATATGTATATATACATTCATACATACATAGACACACACATGTGTGTGTGTATATACATATACATATACATAAAGAGAAGCTTCTTTATATATACCTACATACATACATAGACACACACATATGTGTGTGTAGATATATATACATAGACATATACATAAAGGGAAGCTTCTCTAATCACCTACTGGGAGAAACATAAAGAGATACATGTTTAGAAGGAAAAGAAAAGGATATTTACAATATAGGCACTTCTTCTCCCCTTGAAGAAAATCATAGAGCAAGGGCACATAGATCACAAGGGCACAACACGACAATGAAATCACAGAGCAATGGCACAAAGATCACAAGGGAATAATAATGAAGTGTAGAGATCACAAGAGCACAACAATGAAATACAATGATTACAAGGGCACATCAATGGAATCCTAGATCTCCACCGATCTCCACCAAGGGCATGAAAATGAAATGTAGAGATCATAAGGGAATGAAAATGAAATGCGATGATCACAAGGGTACAAAAATGAAATCTCCACCAAAGTTTAGAGCTCAAAGTGCTCCACCAACATTCAAAGCTCTCCACCCTTGTTTGGACTCTCCACCCTCTTTCATGGGCATCTCTTCATAAACAATAAAAAAAAAAAGGGAATGATTTATGTCATGTTTTCTTTCTTTCTTTTTGTTTATGCTTAGGCGGGTGTTGCGATTGTGATGCAAACATTAGTATTGTGATGACATCAAGGAAAATTGCAAAAAAAAAAGTGAAAATCCACAAATTACATTGTCATCGTAATTAGACCCCAAATGTTGTAGCGAACTTAAGTATTTTTAAGACTTTAAGTTTGAAGATATAAAAACCTATGGTTAAGGTTCCTATTATTGAAAGACAATCATCTAATCTTGTGATTATGATTAGAGGAAGAAGAAAGAAAATTTCTAATCAGATCAAGGTATTTTTTAGTGGCCAATATTCATAAATTGGCTAATTTTAGAATTTTTTGGCTAGTGATTTGTCTAATAATTTAAGATTTGATACAAACTAAATCGCCATAGTTTTATAAAATATAGTTCTAGAATATTTAAAATCACTCAATAATTTATTTTATTAAAAAATTTAAACTCAAATATTCACCATAATATTTGTTACATGATTAGATTTGAGTCACCTAAATATAATATTATTGGATAAATTAAATTGAACTGACCAATAATTATCATAATTATTAGTTACTTTAGGGATATATCGCCAATATTTAGTCTTCACTATTGATTTAAAGTATATGTAACAATCCTCATAATATTCCACGAGGTAAAAAAAAGTTCAATTTTGATTTGTAATATTCCATGGTGATTAATGAACTCCCTATTATTATTGAGATTTGTCAATATTTTATATAAAAAAAATTATGATTCGAAAATAATCACCAATATTAACAATATTTAGTATAAAAAATTGAGATATCAACCAACATAAATAATTTTGTTTTCTCAAAAATATGAAAGATTCGCCAATATTTTATATTTTTTTTGGAGGCAACTTTCTTAAATTTTACCCTGAATTAGATGAAGGCTTGCAACAAGTATGATTCATTTGATCATGGTAGTTGTAGTAGCAAGAGAAGAGCTAATATTTTTGATGACACAGTTGGTTGTAGCAGTAAGTTTGGACAAACTTCTAGGATGATTGATGAAGAGTACTTGTGGATTAAGAGTGTGCATGGGATTTATATTTTGAATTTCTTTAGATGTTAATAAGTCCTTATGGGACATCTTGTTTTTGAAACTTTGGGTGTCTAATGTAGGTGCATCCTTGGGCTATTGAAAATATTTCATCTTTTTGCTATATTACCTTAATCTCTACTTATAGTATCCCCTTAGGAGAAGTCATAGAATCATGGACCACTTTGATCAAGATTCCTTTTCTCCTCTTTTTAGGAACCTTAGTGATCATATGGTTTCTCATGACCCTAATCCTTCTATGGAGCATGAATCTTCTAATTCATCTCATGACGAGGATGAGGTTTCAAGGGTTCCTCCTAAACAAGTTCATAAGATTGCTACTGAGATTGATAAAATGCATGATTGACTTCTTCAAGAGAATCACAATACTGATACTATGGATTCTTTTGATGCTCTTAAGAAAGTGATCTGTAATGATGGACATTGATATTTTGTATGGTCTTACTCACCTTGTCCACACTAACATTAAGCCTTCTTCTCAAGCTACATCTAAAATAGGAATGGATTTACATATCACTACTATTAAACCTACCCTGTCTCTTTCCAAACCTATCTCTAGCATTCCTTCTTATGTTGCTCCTATTGTGACTACTTATATTCAACCATTTAATCCTCATATTCGTAGTCTTACTATTTTTTCTCTACCTATGGGTGTTCCACCTACTTCATTTCTTATCTCACAACCTTCATTCAGTAGTTTTCCTTACACTTATCCTAATCCTCTTACTATGGTTCATAATGTCCCACATGTAGCACCTTCTATTCCAACTAATTTTTACACTCTTCCTAGTGTGTTGAATGTGTCATTGTCACCTATTTTCTCTATTGATTTCACTATCATTAGTATTGCTCAAATTATGTCTTCCTTACAACAACAACTTACTTCCCTTACTCAATCCAAGTTTAATGTGCCTACATGCGATATGGGTAGTCCTACACAAAAACAATTCAGACTGGGAAAAATGGGTAGAGTTCACAAGAAATTTTACAAAAACATATCATAACAAATATTTTTAGAAAGAAAAAAACCATAAACTAGTTAAATTGGTCTAGTTGCTAATTAGTTGGGTTGATTATAGATTCCTATAGAACTGTCATCAGATTAGGTATAATAAAATGAATAAACACTTGTTCCCAGCTAGCAGGATCAAATACAGTTTTCCAAAGTGATTAAATTGCATATGTAGATGCATATCTTGCATTTCAAGCATGAAGCACATTCCCCAATTTATAATGAATGGTTGGATATGAAGGCTCCAAATGCTAGCCCACTAATAGAAGCCAAGGATGTAACCATGGATGTATTGGCACACTCTCCCTATGAGGATCCCAAGTATCTATTGTTGCTATTAATTTGGGCATCACTAAATGATTCAAAATGTTATGAAGTATTGAAACTGGTAGTAACTTTCCTATGTCTCCTAAAAATGTAGCATTGGTTTAGAGTCCCTTGGCTCCCAAGAATTTGTAGTAGCTATTCTCACTACTAGAAGAATAATTTTAGTGAAGAGTTGAGTGTAAGGAGTTGAAGAAGCAAGTTCTGCTTTTGTGTAAATGCCATAATCATCAGGCTCATTCCCTTGTAGAAGTCTCTGCCACAATGACATTACCACTAAACCATGCAAAGGATGTATGTATATATGTATGTATGTATATGTATGTATGTATGTATGTATGTGTATATGTATGTATGTATATATGTGTATATGTATGTATATATATATATATATGTATGTGTGTATATGTATGTATGTATGTATACACATGTATATTTATATATGTGTGTGTATATATACATACACACAGACACATATGTGTGTTTATGTATGTATATATTGAGAGAGATATCTTCTGGAGTGTGGAGATCAATGGAGATCTAGGATTTCATTATCATGCCCTTATGATCATTGCATTTCATTGCCACCCTTGTGGTCTTTACATCATGTTGTCATGCCCTTGTGATCTTTGTATATGTATGTATGTATGTATGTATGTATGTATATATATATATATATATACATATATATATATATACATATATATATATATATATGTATATATATATACATATGTATATATACATATGTATATATATATATATGTATATATATATGTATATACATATATATATACATACATATACATATGTATATATCTATATATATATATACATATATATATACATATATATATGTATATATATATACATATGTATATATATATATGTATATACATATATACATATATATATGTATATATATATATATAGATATATACATATGTATATGTATGTATATATATAGATATACATATGTATATGTATGTATATATATATATATATACATATGTATATGTATATATACATATATAGATATATACATATGTATATGTATATATACATATATATATACATATGTATATGTATATGTATATATATATGTATATATACATATACATATGTATATATATATATGTATATATACATATACATATGTATATATATATATACATATAGATATGTATATATATATATATATATATACATATACATATACATATACATATACATATACATATACATATACATATACATATAGACACATGTGTGTATATGTATGCATGTATGTGTCTAAATAGAGAGATCTTGGCACAACTGAAAAAGAATAAAACTCTGTCAACACAAAGCATGGCCAAAGATGCAATGGCAACACCTATTGGTAAGTAGATTCCTCTTTCTCTCTCACTTTTTCATGTGTTTATTTCACTTGAACTATTATTTGTTAGAGGCATTTTGTAATATTGGATTCATTTTATGTAGGAGCTGATGAGAACATTCCTGGATGTACTCATGTTAGATGTATGAGAATCACTAAAGAATTTTGATCATGGACTTCCTTTGAGAGTAGCAGGAAGTGATGAGAACATTCTAGGTACTTTAAAGATGGATCCTTTCTTAAATATTTTAGATATTAATGTGGAATTTAGATGTTGTTGTTGTGGGGGGGGGAGAAGGAGATGAGCGTTCACCTTCATGTGGTTGGTCCTGATTAGTAGAGAATATTAAACTATTATCAAAACCAAGTGAAGCTCAACATTAACCTACGATTGCATGAAAACTAACTATGTGAATCTCTTGGTTTCAATAAATGCAAAAGGAGGCCATAGTTCAATATGCAATCTCAATTCATATACATACGACATTAGCTTTTGTTGAAAAATGCAATGGGTTTACATTTTTGTTAGAGGTCTTTAATTAGGTATTTTAAGTTATAGAACATCAAAAACATTATAGCTTTGACACTTATAGGAAAAGGCAATGTCCTCAACATGCAAGAAAATTAAGACTTTCTATGTGCTAGCTTGTTGAGGACATTCTCTTGGCTACCTCTAGAGTTCTAATGTTCATGATGGTCTATAATTTTAAAAACTTAATAGACCTATTGAATCAATGTAATCTTGTTGCATTTTTTTAGTTATGCCTATTTTCCATACATATAGAGTGTAGCTGCACATGCATTCTTGATTCAGAGTGGTAGAATCTTATTTTGGATGAGACAGAAAAATGATATGCACTAGAAGATGGGAAAATGATGTCACTTTTTAAGGTCTAGAATCTTTTTTTGTACTTTAAAGATTAATCCTATCTTAAAGATTTTATATGTTAATGGGGAATTTAGATGTTAGCAGAGGGGGGGTAATGAGCTTCCACCTTCATATGGTTGTCCCTAATTAGTAGAGAATATTAAACTATTCTTGAAACTAAGTGAAGCTCAACATTAACCTATGATTGTGTGACAACTAACTGTGTGAATCTATTGGTTTGAGGTAATATAGAAGGATGCCATAGTTCAATATACACAATTATATGTGAATGATAACCAAAATAGATTGATTTGGTAATAAAAATGTGCATCCACATAGATGTCACAACTATAAAGGATACACTGGTATCAATTGGAACTTGTATAAAAATTATTACAAATAGCCATTTACAAATATTTGTAAGACATGTCAAATCTTCATCCCTTGTATAAAATTTCTTAATGACTCCTCTCTCAAGATGATCTAAAGCTAAACACATAGTTGGCTCCTTTTGCATATGGTCTTCAAAAGAAAATGAGCACTCAAAGCCTGTTTGCAAAACCACCTACAAAAAAGGTATAAGCTACTCATTAGCATATACCCATTGAATTTATAGGTTGGTCATGTATAACCAATCTTTGTTGTTGCAAAAGAGAACTGGTAATCTTCTCAGAAGTAAAAGGACCTCTATGGACAAGTAACAATTTTTTTTGATAAAATAATCTGGCTACCCATCACAATTGTGCTGGCCTATTTCAATGGATAGCCATCACTCCCACAACATAGTTATCACATACCTGTCCCAAGTGCAATGCTTGACTAAAAGCTTAAGCTGTCACAATTATGATTGTTTACTATCACGATTGGGATAGTGTGAAGATGAACTTTTTCCCTTTCCTTCTTCCAACTTATGTTATCTTTATCCATCACAATTTCAATAGATGCCCTTGCTATTGCAATTTGTAAAAGCAAAAGTCTAATGCCCATCTGACAAGATCTGATTCATGGTAGTGTTGCTTGTACGATAGGTGGCCATCACAATTGTGATGACCTGTCATCACAATTTGGGCCCAAATATAGTAGTCCTCAAGGAATTGATCGAGCCAAAGAAGGATTTTAGATCACTCCTATTTATAGAAAGAGCGAGTTTTTAAATCACTTTGATCTTGTATGGATCAATCCTTATCCCCTTTTTTGAAAAAATATGTCTTCAAAGTTTACCTTCATTTATAAAAAAAACTAATTTCTTAGGATTTAAAGATATGCCATGTTGTCTACATCTTTGTAGTACTACTTCAAGGTCTCTTAAACTCTTAGAATAGACATACATGTCATCCAAATAGATCATAATGATCTTGTCCCACAAATCTTTGAATCAAGAATTCATTGCCCTCTGGAATGTTGCCCCTACATTAATCAGCCCAAAAGGCATTCTATTGTAAGAATATGTGCCCCAAGGTGTGATAAAGACCATTTTATGTTGGCCTTTTTGATATACACTTATTTGGTTATATCCTAAATAGCCATTAGGCATTGACATACCTTCATATCTAGGTATAAACTACAAAAGATGCTCCATTACTGGAAGTGCATAATTATCTTTTAGGTTGGCTTGGTTGAGATTCTTGAAATCTATGCGAATTCTAATTTCACCATTTTCTTCCTTACAAGAATAATATTAGCTATCTAGGTCGAATGATGAATAGGGTAGATCGTTCTAGCCTTCAACATCTTCTCCACTTCCTTTAGTATGGCCTCAGATACCTTCAGATTGTAATTCTTGAGTTTTTGACGATATGATGGTACGCTAGGTTTTGGAGGTATATGATGTTTGAATTATCTATTTTTAAAATTCTTAAGGTCTTCATATCCCCAAGAGAACACATCTCTATACCTCACCAACAATATTTTTAGATTTTCTTTCTCTCTTGTAGAGTAGGTCCTACTGATTAAGATCCATTTAGGGTCACCTTCCTTGCCAATATCAATTTTATCATATTCCTTCAAAACTTTATTATGAGTTATGTCTCTCTTAATGGTGCTATCATATTTTCTCTACAAAAGGTATTCAAGAGAAACTAATCCCTTTGGATTTTTTTCCTTTAAATTGTATCACTTCATAAAATTCATTGAGTTCCTCACTAACATCCTTACCATCTCCTCTAGAACCTTCAAAAAACAAGTCAACAAAACTTTGGATTCACCCAATAAAGTTCTTCAACTATGAGTCATTGTCAAAAACTTGCCAATGATCAAAATTATTTGGTACACTCAGCCTATACATAATTTCTATTCTATAAGCATTAGTTTTAAAATCAAGTTGAGTTAGGAGGAATGAAGTGAAAACTGCTAAATAGTTAGCTATAGAATTTTGAGACTGAGGAAAAAATCCAATTGAGAAATCATTGAAAGATTCTAGTTCATCCCAGACCAAATTTCTAAAATATTTTAACCTATAATTCTTGAAAACAAATTGGTTCCTTAGCTAACTTACTATTAATTCAACATCACATTTAGCTATTAGCTTCCTTACTCCCTTTGACTTGGCTTCTTGTAGTCCCAACAAAAAATCTTCATATTTTGTTATATTACTTGTATTTTTAAGATCTAATTTTAATGAGAAAATAATAGGCTCTCCTAAAGGAGGAATCAAAACTACTCCAGTGCCAGATCTTGAGTTGAACCAACTATTATTGAACTCCATTGTTCATAACTTTTTTTTCTTTAGAATCATCAATAGTTTTTTCAAGTTTATTATTAGGAAGAATCATATAGTTCCCAAATTGACATTCTTCATACAATATTTGAGCTTTAGGATTGTTAGAAGGAACCATGGTGTATATATATATATATATATATATATATATATATATTGTTATGGTTCTAATTTTATCTTCTTCTTGCCCACTGGGATCATTGCTTCTTACAAATCAATTTTAATTTCTCCTCTCAT
This sequence comes from Cupressus sempervirens, assembly GCA_028749045.1. Lineage (NCBI taxonomy): Eukaryota > Viridiplantae > Streptophyta > Pinopsida > Cupressales > Cupressaceae > Cupressus > Cupressus sempervirens. Next base: position 794,757,351 of record CM053787.1, read on the forward strand.
ATCTTTGCAAAAGACCCTACCAAGTAGCACGCCATAGCTTGTAGGAATATCAGCCACCAATATTAATAATTTTAGCCTTTTGTCTAGACATGCAACAAGAATAGCTTACACAGCTTTAACTTGTCCCATGAGTGACACTTGTTTCATGTCCATGGAATAATATCATCCAAAGGTTTTTGTAAGGGGGAGGCTAAGAGCTTTATCAATAGGGAAAGGCACAATGCTATTAGAGGCTCTTGAGTCTATAATATAGTTTCCAAGCTTCTAACCATTTAACAATAAAGAGATGTAAAAAAGATTAGGTTTCTTTTCTTCTACTTCACTTTCCACAAAATGCATACAAGATCTAATATTAGATTCTTGTGATGAGCCTTTTGATACAAAAGTAGGATTTTTAGGGGTCATTGGAACTTCAGCTATATTACATTCACTAAATTGGGCATTTGAACTAGGTTCCCTTTTCATGTATTGAACTAGTTTTCCAGCTATTTAGGATTCATCCTTAGATATTTAGTCGAGGGAATTGAAATGGTGGAGGATTTGTATAATTCAACAATGTCAAAGGTAGAAGGATTGGTGGTTGATTCTATTCTAGAAAAAATCCTAAAATCTAAACCTTTAGCAATTAGGGGGTGGGGGTGTTGTGTATCTGATCTTTCCCTTTAGAATTTGTGCCAACAATGTTAGCACATGTGTTAATTTTATGACCTCTCTGATTTCATGTGAGAATGAAACATGTAGGTCTTGTAATGTTACTAAAATATGTCCTCTTCTATCTAAGTCAAATTCACACTCCAAGAGATAAGACCTAGAGCCTTCAGTCTTCATCCCTTCATTTTCCACTAGGTATTCTTTGAAGATGGCATCCTTCATTGCATTAATTTGAATGTGTCTCAACCAATTAGGACATGTATAACCATCATGATCTATGGTTAGATGAAAAGGACACATAGTTTCTTTAGGAACTTCTTCAATTTATGGCCTTTGTTGAGGTTGGATCAGAAAAGGAGTTTCTCCATGAGTTAGGTTGTGTCATCTTTAGTTAATGTCTTGGTATGGTGAATGATATAGCATGTTGGCTTTATTTTTTGCCTCTTAAGCATGACCATATCAATCATTAACCCCTGCATGAGAGGATCAATAGGAGTAGATGTAGAGGAAGATCTAGATGATTACACTTTTCTCTTTGATTTACCAGTCATAATTAAAGTGTCTTCCAACTCAATTTCCAATCCTTGAGTAATGACTAGATAAAATATTAAATCTTTTAAAAAAGAAAAACTTATGTCAGGTGGAATGAAATTAACAAAAAAAAATCTTTTCATTTTCACCATTAGGCTTGTAGGCTACAGGGATTCTTTGTAACAACCTATTGGACTTGGCTACAAACTTCCTCATAGGTTCATGAATTTCCTTTTTCATTTGACTTAATTGGAGCAATAGGGTACATTTGTTATAGAGTTTTAAATCTAGTTTCAAAAGCTACTTTTATATCATTCCAATTGATTATGGAATCTTGAGGCAAATGGTTGAGCCAGTCTGCCGCTACATCATTGAGCATCTAGACAAAAAGTCTCACTACTATCTCTTGAGTAGGTATACTAATAACACCAATTTTTGTGTGAAAAGAACTCAAATGATCGTCTATAGATATTTTTCCATCACCACTAAACTTGGGTAAAATCCAAGTTGCACCCTTTGGCAATACAACAAGATTCACTCCTAGGTTGCGAAGACCTATATTTTGCCCTAAAAATTGATTAATGACCATATTTGGAAACTTGAAATTCAATGGTTGGATGTTAAAATAAGAGGGTATTAAATTATTTGGAGGAATGAAAGCTTGTACAAGAGGTGAGATAGGAGAAGTCTTTGGGAGAAGTAGGTTGACTGCAAGATTTAGTCCTTATTTTTCTTAGTGTGTCAAAATTAGGAATGAAGTTTAGATTTTTGAGAGGTTCAAAGTTTTCATTGAGAACTTCTTTCTCTCCACTCTTAGGTATCATTTTTTAGCTAGGCTTGAATATGTTGAGTTGGCTCAAGGTCTTGTTGAGGTTTGAGCGAGTCTATCCACCACTATTGCTTCTTGAGCCATGGGTAAACTTCTTAAAACTCCAGCTTTCTCTTCTTCTCTCTCTAAGACTCTAAGGACTTGTTGGAGTTATTGATTGCTTTGCTGATATTTCTAGGTGAGAGAAGTTATGTCTGAGATTATATTTTCTTGTGTATCAACAAAACATAAATCTAGTTGCAAAATAAGAAAAACATCATTATGTGAAAGAACCATTATGTTTCATTACCAATTTGAAGGGTTTAATCTTTTTCTTGAGACCTTCCCCAGTCCAGTCACCAAAAATCTATTGGCAAAAAGATTTTCTTCCCTTTACAAATTTAAATAACTTGCTATATGCCCAAGATGGGAAACAAATGAAGTTCACAACAATTAGGTAAATTTTTATTGATTTTTCTCTAAATTCTGAGAGGTACAACTCCCTCTAATAAGACTATCAATGAATTTAGATTTCAAGAAAGATAAACACATGTACATACTTTTACTTGAAAGTACCTAAGGGTTTCTCTCATACTCTTTGGTATGGAGGAAACATTTAAAAAATAAAAAAATATGTAGAGAGTAAGGAACACAAATTTTTCTCAGAGTTGGACATGAGATACCCTAAATGCATCAAATAACATGACAGCAAATAATGACAATTTAAAATAGTAATCAATTTCATAGAATAACTAACACTATGATCCACAAAGTAACCATCATATCCAAGTTCAAACACAAAGTCTCAAACTATAATATGTATTGAAAGATATATAAATGTAAGCCTTCAAGCTCAAAGTCTTAAAACCAATATTCTGATTATCCTCCTTACTTTTCACTAATTATCATAAAAAAAGATAAAATTCCACACTACTAATAAAACTATATTTTTTCTATCTAAAAGTTAACACCTAATTAGTTTTATACTCCAACATATATAGTTTCAAATTTTGAGAGGCCTTCATCAAATCCTAGCCATCTCGGTTACAAAATAGTTATCAAACTTAAGTAGTTAAAACAATTTTAAAAAAGAAAGCTTCAAAAATATAACTTCCACACAACTAATTCTCCTCATTGAGCTTATCATCCTCTAATGTGACAATTTTAGCCAATTTCTAGCTTTGAAAGGTGCTTGCAAATTCCTAGGTGGCATGAGATTGTGGATTATTTAAGCTGAGTAATTTTGATCTGCAAGTATCTTTTTTCCACTTAAGTTCTTTAATCCTTTTTCTTTGTCTAGACAAGAGTTATCTATTCGAGTACAACATAGATTCAATGTTGTCCATTGTAGTAAGACTTTGAGGAGTAGGGGTACCATTTTCTCTGATCTTAAACATGGCATCTTGGAAATTTTTTTATTAAAGTTTTCGTATTTCCATCCTCAAATTAAAGAATACTAGTAGGATTGATTATATGTATGTCTTTTAGGACCCCCTTATGAATTTCCTTGATTTCATTCTCAATCACCTTCACTTCTTCTAAGGTGGCTTTATATAAGGAAACCTCCCAAGTCATATCTCTTTTCAGTATGAAAAACATGCGTGGGTCCAAAAATTTCATGGGGTTTTCAAAGAGGAATTTAATTACTCCATACTTCTCAACCTCTTGTACTTGAAAGACTATTTAAAAAAATCAGCCTTCATCTATGTCCCACAAAGTCATAAGGGATTGGATTTCTCCAAGTAGCACCAAACCTTCTGCATATGTAGCAATAAAATCTAGAATCAATTTACCTCCTTCCTCTATAATAGACTTGATCCAATTTTTCATTGCTTCTAAAAAGAGCTTTCCTTTCTACATTTTTTTGCCCAATTATTGGTTGTTAGAAGAATTGGGGTCAAACAATTGGGGATCCTAGATTAAGGGGAGTGTGCAAATGTTCATCAGGGAGTTGATGTATTTAGCCATAATAATGATTAACTACTTTAGTTCTCTCTTCTCCTAGCTATCCTTTTCTGTCTAATTCAACATGTGGTCATTACTAGTATCCTTTTTGAGTACCCCAAAGTCCATGATTGTGACCTTGAAATATTTAGCTTCCACTTTATGCGTACCTTCTTTCTATCTATAGGTAGCTATCTCTATAGTTAGTTTCCCTGTGGTAGGATCTTTTATTAGGCAAGCATTATTTTTCACCTTCTTTTTCTTAGGAGTGTGAGTGGCATATATGGTGACTATGTCTTTAACTAGCATGGAGATAGGCTTGGCGCTATGTTTCTTGTTTGCCAAACTAGATAACCAGAAAGGTATAGTGGTTGTGACTGTCACCCCTTTGTTTGGTCTAGTGGGAGTCATGAAACCTGGTCGAATCACATTTTTAGTGCCCACCAATTCTATGTCCATCTCTTGATTGTGTGACATTGTAAGGTTGTCCTCTTTATCCATCTCTAAACCCATAAGATTAGGTTCTTTAACTATTGCCTAGACTAGGACCATGGACCTAGTTTTAGACCTCACTCTACGAGTTGTTAGATGATTTGATGATTCTTCTTCTTAGCTATAGAAACCAAAAATAATTCTCCTTCTTTTCTCACCATTGTGTTCTTGATTTTTCATATAATAAAATGAAAATAAGCCCAGGCTTGGTTTAAGAAAGACTTTTCATACCAGGGGAAAGTACCACTAAATAATTAGGCTTTAAGGATGAGATTTTTATGGGCTAGTACACACACTTCAAGAAGTAATGATGTACTTTTATTAAATGTTCAATTGTGGAAATTGTCCTAACCATGACTAATACACTTTTGACAACCTAGATTTAGCCTTCAATAAAAGATTTAGCTTGCCCATTTACACTGCCAGCTCATCATCTATGCTTAGTAGTATTGATTTTGAGGAGGCATTACATCATCATTATGATGTCACCTTTCATACCTTTGAGACAATTGTCCTATCAAATATTGATTTTACTCTCCAACACTAATTTTTAGTGTTAGAACTTCTTTGAGACTCAATACAAAGTTGTTTAAAGTGGTTTAGACGTAATCAAATGACGTATTTGGTATGTCCCACCTAAAAAACAAAAGTTATTCTAAAATCTTTGATTGAAATGATTTGAACTACTTTGAACCTTGGTTCAAAAAGGTACAAAGAGGTTCAAAATGGTTCAAAAGACTTGACCACAAACATTTCACAACATGGTTCAACTCTATGCATCTAAGTCAATGCAATAACTTGAGGGGATCAACACATTTTCTAAGAGGCATACTCTGGTGAGTGAGGAGGAAATGTTTGAAAGGGGGCAATGGTTTCAAGGAGATAAACGAAGAATAAATAAGGGCTACTCAAAAAATTAGACTAATAGAGAGATAAGATGTGGATTCCCATAGTGATAAAGTGGGACAACATAATAGATATGATGAGACTAATGAGAGATGGGAGACTAGTTCTTACACAAATTGAGATGTTTAACCAAGTGTTGATAAAATGTTTTAGTTTAAAAAATGATTGTATTAGACATGAGACTATGTACAAATTACTTCTAGATAGGGATTAGATCAGATAGAGTAATAGATTAGCAAGTTTTGATGCTCTAATAGATAGTTTTAATACAAAATCAGACAAGGGATTTCTTCACCAGACAAGTAAATATTGCGTTCATATAAGGAGACACATATCTAGAAAAAACATTTCTAGACTCATACGACCATTTAACAAATTGGGGAGATTTCTTGGTTAATTTTGAAAGTAAAAAAAAAAGACTTGTACAAGTTAGGATGATCCCTAGGATGAGATAGAGGAGTTTTAGTTTTAGGAAAGTCAGAAAAGGTCCTAAAATCCTAGCTCATACTTGTAGATTTTGAATTTTTTGAGGTAAATTTAATAATTTCTAGAATGTTCAATTTGTTCAACTGAATTTGTTTGCTTGCATTTAGTAGTGTAATATGTAGTACTCATATAAAATCCAACCAAGGAAAAAATTATTTGGAAGGATGGGGGAGTTTTGATAGACTTGGACTAGTTTAGACATGACACACTAAAACAAAAATATTAGCCCTAGAAAGAAAATGGTAGAAGAGGCAAAACTTTTGTCTCACATCCTATGTCTATACATAAACCTCATGTAATCATGTCCCCTCTAAAGGGTGCCTCCATTTTTGATGTTATCAAGGACTCAATAATATATGCTCAAAGGTTACCCAACAAATTAGATGCCAATGTCATTTACAACATTCAAGTGTCTAGGTGTATACTTATTATGAGAATCTACAAGAAAGATTCTTCCCCCTTCTTGGAAAAATATTATGCCCTCATGTGGAGGTGAAGCAAGCAGTCTCTAACTATTAGTTTTTAATTGGTTCTCATTCACATTAACCCTCAATGTTCATGGAAGCGTTAGAAAGGCTTTAGAAAAACTGAGGTGGGGGGGGGGGGGGGGGGGGATGAATCAGTTATTCAAGGTCCAACATGTCCAATTCGAACTTTTTCACTAATTTTTGTGAGCCCATTCAACAAATCATTCATCAAGCATTAAATTTTCTAATCAACAAGTTACTATAAATCAACATGCAAGCATAACACATAAGAAATCAACACATAACATAGTGATTTACATGGAAACCCAATTTGGGAAAACCCACTAGTAACATGCTACTCAATTCTCACTCTTCTAAAGTGATGCCCTATGAAAGGCCTGCCCTATTAAAGGCTTACAACACACTATTAAATGTGACCTTATTAGATTATTTAACCGCCCTGTTAAAAGTGGGTATGGTTAGAGGACTTTAGAACATTCACTTGGAATGCCACCTTGTTCAAGGATTTACAAATGGCTGTTAAACCAACCTAAGTCCATAAGATTTTTCCTCTATCCTAATTGATACAATTACTAGAGAGTAACAATTAGGGTTTTTGACCTGATTGTAGAATACAACTTTACTTGTAGATCTCAAATCACTTCTCAGTTCATACCATTGCCTGGCTTTCAATCTTTGCAACACTAACAGCTTGTCTCCCTTTCAAGCTTAGTCTCCTTGATTCTTCATGCTTAATGTACCAATTCAATCATCTCTTCATGATCACTTGTAGAAGCAGATCCTCTGTGCTCTTCCTTCTCTTAGACGTCTTCTCCTTGACACCCTCTAACCACTTCGTAATTTGGCTCCTTAGCAGTAGCAACATTAGCAACTTTTACTTCTTGGTCTATGACTCCTTAAATAGAAGTCATGGAGTTCCTTTCCTACTTAATTCTTCCATTCTTTAATTTCAATTCATATGGATTAGGTAGGATTCATTGTATCCAACCCATATTTTGTTTTCTCTAGAAAATTCTTGAATAATCCTTTTTGAATTTGCCCAAAAATAGTTTACGTAGAATTCTGTGCCACCAGCTCATCATCCTTATCTTCCAACTAGTTCACAAAATTCAAGGTAACCACTTTGTCAGCTCATATTTGGTGAATCTTCATTATTTAAAATAATGCAGCAGCTCGACACTATTGAGATACTGGTGCTCAGCACATACTGTGTTACTTGACATCAACTATGTTTTACTTGATGCTTGGCACTTGAAGATCACTTAGCACCAACTAAGATTTTCTAATGCTCAGCACCTGAACTTCACTCAGCACCTAAAGATAACTTGGCACACACTAGAATTTTCTATTACTCAGCTCCAATTGAGATTTTTCTCAACTTCAACTAACTTTCTCCGTACCCACTAATGAACTTAGTTTAGGCATTGCAATCATCATTGTTACAATTTATTCGTCCAATGTTTCTAAGTGTGACCAACCTCTATATCTTTAAATATGTTATTAGTACATCATTTAACCATTGCTTAACTGATCCTTGCACTTCATTACAACATCCTAGCTCAACCTTTCCCTTAGGTGTTCTTGTTACATCTTATTGATCAAATTCTCTTCATCAATCAACTAAGTGATAGTACTTGGATCTTATAAGCAAATTTCATTCCTACAAATAGTAGGTTTGACATCAATGACAAAACAATGACTGAAAATATTTTGTTAACAACAATCTCCCTCTTTGATCTTCAATAATAAGCTTTTCAATCAAATTTTCAACAATCTTCCTCTTTGGCATTGATGGCAAACCAAACCGATCAACCATCAAACTAAACTATTCAACCACAAGCTAACTAGGTTAGAACAATAGTCAAATGCCAAAAATTAATTGTATTACTATTAGTTCTCACATCTCCCTCTTATCTATTGTATCCTCTCTCTCTCTCTCTCTCTCTCTCTCTGTATTCATTGCTTATCTTCTACATTTTCTTGGTACTCTTCTTTGACATTTCTCCCTCATACTTTTGATTACATTTTTTTGATCAATTTCTTACAACTTCTCCCTCTTTGCCAACAATGCCAAAGATAGATTAGCATCTTAATATGCAAGTGTAACTTTTACAAGTTCATTCAATTTCTCCCTCTGTCACCTTGTTTGCAACTAATTTGGAACTTTAGCACTTCAACTACTTTAGTCATGAATTCTAAAGTAAACATCCTCTACATCAATGTGTAAAATCTTCAACGATCAACTCATTTGATGCAGGGTAGTCTTGCTTTTGCTTTAAGTAGCCTTGGCTAGGGGTAACACCCCTAACTTACCTCTAAGATACTCAAAAGCATATTTAGGTAGTGATTTTATGAAGATGTCAACAATATGTTCTTTTGAACTTACATATTCCATCTTCACTTGTTTATCCTTCAATAATTCTCTTACGTAGTGTTACTTGATTGCAATGTGCTTGGTTTTAGCATGCATTACAAGATTCTTTGACATGTTGATAGCACTTGTATTATCACAATAAAGTATCATAGGCTCATTTAATTCTTCATTCATACCTTGTAGCAAATGTTTGATCCATACAATATTGGTGCAATTTATAACGGCTGCAACATATTTAGCTTCAGCAGTGGATTGTGAGGTACACCTGTGCTTTTTGTTGGTCCATGTAATCAATCTTTTTCCCAAGAAAAGTGCTCCTCCACTGGTGCTTTTTCTATCATCAATGTTACCTCCCCAATCTATAGTAGTGTAGGCTTTCAATTCAAACTATTCACTTCTCTTATAGTACAGACCAAATTCATCAGTCCTTTTAGATGCCTCAGTATTCTCTTCATTGCCATTAAGTGATTTTCTTTATGACAAGCAAAAAATCTTGCCACTATTCCAAGAGCTAATGCAATGTCTGGTCTATTATGTACAACATATTATAGCTTTCCAATTATTGATTTATACAATGTCTGATTCACTTCAGCTAATTCATCATTCTTAGATAACTTATGTCCTGTTGCCATTGGTGTGCTAACTGGTTTTGACTCTTCTAATCCAAATGTCTTAAGTATCTCCTTGATGTATTTGGATTGGGTCACAAATATGCCATTCTTCAATTGATGTACTTGCAATCCAACAAAGAATTTGATTTCTCCAAACATTGACATCTCAAACTCATGCTTCATTTGATCAGAAAAATCTTTGTATAGAACTCTTTTCCTCCAAATATTATATCATCAACAATTATTTTTGATATCAAAATGTCTTTACCTTTTTCAGCTTTGATATACAAGTTGTCATTGTCATCTGTGCTCTAGGTGCTTGCTTCAAGCCATAAAGAACCTTGTGCAATTTGCAGACCATATCCTTATTTTTTTCATTAACAAATCCCTCAGGTTGTTCTATGTAGACTTCCTCTTCCAATATACCATTCAGAAAAGTAGTCTTGACATCCATCTAGTAGACTTTGAAACATTTGTAAGAAACATATGCAAGTAGTGTTCTTAGTCATTCCATTCTTGCAACAGGGGAAAATGTTTCCCCATAATCTAGTCCTTCTTATTGTGCATAGACTTTGCAAACTAATCTAGCTTTATTTCTTGTTATCTCACCATTCCCATCAAGTTTTTTTCTAAACACCCATTTGGTATCAATTACATTCTTGTCAGCTAGCCTAGAAACTAGGGTCCAAGTTTTGTTTTTCTCAATCAGATCTATCTCCTCTTCCATAGCTCTATACCATCCATCATCTTGTAGTGCATCCTTTACTATTTTGGGTTCAACCTTGCTTTGTAGAAATGATTCATTCTTGAGTCTATTCCTTGTCATTGGTCTAGCATCCTTGTCACCAATGATTTGATCAGTAGGATGATGTCTTCTTACATATTTGGATAACCTTGGTTCTGTCCTTCTTTCCATGTTTGATCCTTTAGCTTCAAAGGTATTTTGTTCTTTCTCATATAGTACTTCATCATTTCTCTCATGTGTACTATTTTTAGAATTATAATGTGCATTTCCTACATTCTACATCTATACTTCTGAATGCAGCTTGGCATTCATTGGCTATGACTTGGCTGATACTAAAATTTGTTGCTGATTCCCAACTTGATTTGCAACATTGTCTTCAATAGTCATTCCTTCATAGAAGTATACAAAGGATTTATAATCCTCTCATTGCTTAGTTCCATCAACTTGAACTTCTACATGCTCATCAAAATTTACATTTTCACTCTCCACAATTTTGTTGGTGTTAGTGTTCATACACTTATATGCCTACATCTAGTGGAGTTTCCAAGGAATATGCCTTCATCACTTTTTGCATCAAACTTTCCATTTATAGTATCTTTAAGAACATAACATTTACAACCAAAGACTTTGAAATGTTTAACATTAGGTGAGTGACCATACCATAATTCAAAAGGTGTTGCATTTGTACCTTTCTTGACTTGAACTCTATTCAATATGTAGACTGTAGTGCTTACAACTTCTCTTCAGTATTTTAGTGCAACATTTTTCTCCATCATCAAGGTTCTAACATAGTCAATCACTGACCTATTCCTTCTTTCAATAATACCATTATGTGGTGGAGTCCTTGGTGTTGATGTTTTCCTTTTGATGCCTTTTTCATTGCAAAATATCTCAAACTCCTTTGACGTAAACTCACCTACTCTGTTTGACCTTAGGCATTTTAAGCTCTTTCTTGTTTCCTTCTCAACTCTGGCCAAATACCACTTAAACATTTGAAATGCATCAAATTTTTTCTTTAAAAACATAGCAGTCATCATCTTGGAATAGTCATCTACAAATAGCATTATGTATTTGTCTCCTAGGTAGCTTTGCACTTCTATTGGACCACATAAATCTATATGGACCAACTCTAGTACTTCTTTGGAAGTGTATGTTTTACTTTTGAAACTAGACCTAGTCATCTTCCCTAGTTGACATTGTTTGCACATTGTGTTTTCAGGTTTCTTCAATTTTGGCAATCCTCTGACCTTCTTCTTCTTGCTGATACTAATTAGATTATCAAAATTAACATGACATAGTCTTTTATGCCACAACCATACATTATCAAGTCTAACAACAAGACATGTTGCATCTTCCATATCTAGGTAAAATAGATTACTCCTAGTTTGTTCACCTTTTCCTAACAGATTTCCATCAGTATCATAGATCTTGGTAGTTTCCAAATTCAATTTTGCAACCTACATTTCCTAACTACATGATACACTCAACAAGTTGTAGTTCAATCCCTAAACATAGTATGCATTATCACATGAAATTTTCTCTGTGACTTTAATAGAACCTTTTCCTTTGATCTGATATGGAGCATCATTACCAAATCTAACACTATGTCCATCATATTGAGTAAAGGTAATGAAATTACTTTTATCTCCTCTCATGTGATGTGAGCATCCACTGTCTATGATCCACTTGTCATTCTTGTTCACACAGGTTACCAATGTTGTTGCTTCATCTTCATCTTTATTTGATTTATCCTTCATGGACACATAGACTACTTCATCATTATTCTCATCAAAATCTTCTTCAACAATATAGCATCTTTTGCCTTTCTCCTTGTAATCTTTGCTATCATCTTCTCTCTTGTTTATGTACTTATTTCCTTCTTTTAGTTCTTTTCCTGTGTGCATCTTGTAGCAATATGACCTACTTCATTGTAATTGAAACATATGATAGGAAGCTTACCTTTGAATTTACCTTTTCCTCTATGGAATCTCCTAGCCAATAATGCTTCTAACTATTCCACATCTTCCTCATCTATGCTGCTATCACTGGATGCATGTTTTCCTTTTCTTCTTTTATTGCTTGATGTCTTCTTCTCAGTGTCTTTTATTGTCATCTTGTCTTTGAAAGTAGACTCAAGGTTCTTAGGTCTGTAGTTATCAAAATTGGACAATTGAAATATAGTAAGTCTTACCACAATTCCTTCAAAGGTTAGTGTGTTCCCTTGTACACACCTCAGCTCTTGGATGGCTGAAACTCTAATAGCATAGATATGAAGCATAGTTCTTAAGTATTTGCTGATGACAATTTCTTCTTCCAATTGACCACCTAGAATTTTTATTGCACTTACCACTTCTTTTATTCTAGTAGCATATTGAGCAACATTTTCTCCTTCCTCAATTTTCATGTCATCAAACTTTCCATTGAGGATTTCTCTCTTTGCTCTCTAGACATTTTGATCTCCTCCATAGATATCTAATAAGGCTTTCCACATCTTGAATGTAGTGTCACAATCTTTGCTATCATCATATTTTGCATAGCTGAGTGCAGAGGCAATCTCCAACATTGCTTGATTGTGCTCCTTCCTTTTGCTCAAATCATCTGTATTAAGAGGTCCAGTTGGATTTACATGTTCTATTCTAATTAAGGTTTGTGCATAGTCACCTATTAATATAAGGTACAATTTTATTAGACTCTGCCATGCAACAAAGTTATCTTTGTTGATCTTGATAACTTTTCTCTTGGACATCTTGATCTTCCTACTTCTACCTTAAAACTAAATCAGTAGATGGCTCTGATACCAATTGTTAGAAATACTTTAGAATAATTGAGGGGGGGGGGGGGGGGGGGGGGAGAGTGGAGGGGTGGGGGGGGAGGTGAATCAGTTATTCAAGGTCCAACATGTCCAATTCAAACTTTTTCACTAAGTGTTGTGAGCCCATTCAACCACTCATTCATCAAGAATTAACTTTTCTAATCAACAAGTTACTATAAATCAACATGCAAGCATAACACATAAGAAATCATCACATAACATAGTGATTTATGTGGAAACCCAATTTGGAAAAAACCACCAGTAACATGCTACTCAATTCTCACTCTTCTAAAGTGATACCCTATGAAAGGCTTGCCCTATTAAAGGCTTACAACACACTGTTAAATGTGACCTTGTTAGAGGATTTAACCACCCTGTTAAAAGTGGGCCTGGTTAGAGGACTTTAGAACATTCACTTGGAATGCCACCCTGTTAAAGGATTTAAAAATAGATGTTAAGCCAACCTAAGTCCATAGGATTTTTCCTCTATCCTAACTGATACAATTACTAGAGAGTAACAATTAGGGTTTTTGACCTGATTGCAGAATACAACTTTACTTGTAGATCTAAGATCACTTCTTAGTTCATACCATTGCTTGGCTTTTAGTCTCTGCAACACTGACAACTTGTTCCCCTTTCAAACTTAGTCTCCTTGAGTCTTCATGCTCAATGTACTTGTGCAATCATGTCTTCATGACCACTTGTAGAAGCAAAGCCTCTATACTCTTCCTTCTCCTAGATGTCTTCTCCTTGACACCCTTCTAACCACTTCACAATTTGGCTCCTTAGTAGTAGCAACATCAACAACTTTTACTTCTTTGTATGTGACTCCTTAAATAGAAGTCTTGGAGTTCTTTTCCCACTTGATTCTTCCATTCTTTAATTTGAATTCATATGGATTAGGTAGGATTCATTGTATCTAACCCATATTTTATTTCCTCTAGAAAATTCTTGAATAATCCTTTTTGAATTTGCCCAAAATTGGCAGCTCATCATCCTTATCTTCCAACTAGTTCACAAAATTCTAGGTAACCACTTTGTCAGCTCAAATTTGGCGAATCTTCATTATTTAAAATAATGCAATAGCTTGGCACTATTGAGATACCAGTGCTCAGCACATACTGTGTTACTCAACATCAACTATGTTTTTCTTGATGCTCAGCACTTGAAGATCACTTGGCATGAAGATTTTCTGATGCTAGGTACCTGCACTTCACTCAACACACACTAGAATTTTCTATTACTCAGCTCCAATTGAAATTTTCTTGTCTTCAACTAACTTGCTTGACACCCACTAATGAACTTGGTTTACGCATTGCAATCAGCCTTGTTACAACTTATTCCTCCAATGTTTCTAAGTGTGACCAACCTTTGTATCTTTGAATATGTTATCGGTACATCATTTAGCCATTGTCTTAACTGATCCTTGTACTTCATTACATTATTGTAACTCAACCTTTCCCTTAGGTGTTCTTGTTACATCTTGTTGATCAAATCCTCTTCATCAATCAACTAAGTGATAGTACTTGGATCTTATAAGCAAATGTCATTCCTACAAATAGCAGGTTTCACATCAATGACAAAACAATGATTGAAAATATTTTATTAACAACAATCTCCCTCTTTGATCTTCAACAGTAAGCTTTCCAATCAAAATTTCCAACACAAAGTGGGATTGAAGCCTCTCAACCACATAGGTAACTGCTAGTGTATACCCTTGGCAAGAAAGGCTAGGAGTAGCACTGCTCAGTGGAACATACACTCTATCCTCAAGATATGTGATATTAAGAATCGAGAGGATGGAATTAACATAGTGTTGGAGTCTTTGGACTCTATACAACTTCTGTATTACAATGAATTAGAATCATTGAAAAAAGCTATGTACTCACTAAGATTGTTCTCAGAGAGCTTTTTACCTCATCTAATAGGCCTTTTAAGGGTGACTCTTAATATTGATTGATTTATATTGAAGGATTCAAAGTTTTTTTATTCTTTGAAAGGAGAAGAGCACACTTCTTTAACATTTTTTCTTTACCCAAATATGAAAAATATATTAATTACTAAGATAGATCATCCTTCAACAAAGTATAAAAGTTTCTAGTTTATTTATTTTTCTTCTTAGGAGAAAGCATAATCCTCTCACTAAAAAACCAAGTTAAAAGAATTTCTACATTTCCTTTCTACCCACAAATTCAATCTCTTAGAAATTTCTAGATTTTTTATTCTTTCATGGAAATGACTTCCATGTAATGAAGAGCATAATCCTATATTTCTCTATCAAGACCCTAGAAAAAGTTCTAACAAGACCTTGTTTAGACTATGTTCCTAATGAAATACTAAACAAGAACAAATTTTGATTGAGATTCACCTTTAAGGCAACCTTCGTCCACTCATTAGTAGTTTTAGTGAATTTGAAAAATAGTATTTGACTAGAAAATTATTTGACAAGTCTCCTATAAAAAATATGTCACTTGTTTGTGTTAACGAATCTTTCATAAATGTCCTCCAAGAATGTGTTATGTTGTTAAAAAACAGGAATAGGTAGAAAACCAAGACAACATTAGCATTGATAATATGCTAAAATCCAATTAAAATACGTTGTCAATATACTCTCTATTTGTAACATGAGTAAATGGATTGATATCATAACTCATATGACCCATAATGTTGCCACACAAGGGATGTGAATTTTTTTTATAATACAAGATTGATTCTCATATGATAGAAGATACTAGTTCAGGACTCATGCAAGAAAGAATCACCTATTGTATGGCCAAACAAAAGGATTTTATGAGGAAAGAACTTCCTAGATGAGGATTCACTATGATGAACAAAAAACCAAAAACCAAAAATTACTAAAATAATAGAAAATGAGGCCAAAAATTGTTTTCTATGCCATGGTGAGCATCAGAAATGTGGGTGTTAAAATGTTTTTAGTCAATGAATCACCACATTTCAATAAGTCATTGTTTGTACAATTACTCGCAAATGGATATAGGGTAATCCATCATGAATAACTAAATGTAGGTTGACCTATTGCCTTCTACCTAGTAAGAGTATGGATGCTCTTAGAACTAAGGCATTCAGTGACTACTAGAATGCAAGATTTATGAGCATGCAATCTAATCTACATTTTTTTGTTTGTATATTCTTGATGCAAATAAGAGGAATCTATTCTAAAATAATATTCAAGTCAAGTATTAATCTAGACAAGTAAAGATAAATCTAATTTAACATGAATGCAATTAGGAAAATAAAGTGAGAGTAATTAACAATATAAAATATGTTTCAATGTAAAAAAAACTCTAAAATAAATTCAACAACATTTTCGTACTCAAATTGCAACTATCAAATGTGAGAAATAAGGTCTTCTTTAATAAAAATCTAGGTGAACCAATGGTTGAGATTGAGCTCGATGAATAGTTGATATGAAACCACAACTGAGTTCAAAATTAGAATTTTCTATTTAAGTGGATGCTTTTGAGAGATTTAAGGAATTAACAATTCAAATGAGATTGAGCCAACTATTTTGTTTACTATTTCTTATTTATTTAACTAATTTATTTCCTTTTCTAAACTCAAATTGATTTGCTCATATTTTGGAGAATATTTAAAGATAATTGAAATTTTCATTGATTTTCCTCAATTAATGAATAATTAAATCTAATAATTAATATATTGATAGTTTAAGTTCAATTATAATGACTTAATTCCTTTTCCTATCGATTTGGAAAAAGGAAAATTAAATTAATTAATTTAAACAGGTTTAGATGCCAACTCTATCGATATTTATGAATTAAATGATGTTTAATGATTATTGAAAATTGAGGATTAAATGCAATTTGATCTACTAAGATCTAGTAGAAAAAATAGTCATGCCTAGTAAGTTAGGACTTTAGGTGATTGCCAACTAGTAATTAAAATTAGGGGCAACTGGTATAGTGGACTAATTTTAGGGTATTACACCTTAAATCCCTAAACTTAGGCAAGAAATCACTAGCACCAAATCAAGTTGATGCAACACAAGAGTTCATGAGAGAAAAATTGATACCCAAAGGTTACATGAACAAACATGTCTCAAGAATCCAAGGAAGGAGTTCCAAAAGATGTCCACCACCCTACCCTAGATGGACTTCATTGAATCCATTCAAATTTGTATTTTCTTTCTTTGTAGGGTCTTTGGGGAACCCCATGCTAGATAACTCATTCCTTGGATTTACTATTCATATTTATTATGACTATCCAAGTGGAGTTTAACTAGTCAATTCTCATTTCTTGGCATATCCATCCTCAAGTGAAGAGCGTAGAAGATATTAGTAATCTAACTAATGTCTTGATGGGAGGATATAAGTAAAATAACTAATATCTTAAGGGGAGGTCTAAGGGGATCCATTTGGTTCCTACAGTGTTTTAAAGTTATGATAACTAAAGGGGATTTCTTAAGGGGATCTAAATTTGTGATGACTAAAGCGAATGTCAAAATGATATATATTGAGTGGATTGTGCCTTAAGGGAATGTTTTAAGAGTATTCCTTAAGGAGATCCATTAGGGGAATGTTTGAATCTTTAATTTTGATAATATGTTTGTTCAACTACAACTAAACCAATTGGATATGAGTGTCCATTACCATCTACAATTTCTTCTAGCAACTTGTATTTTTCTTTTGTGCATCTTAGTAAATAATAGTTAATATTTTCTCCATTATAAAGTTCTACATGGACAAAAATATATCTCCTACATACACAAAAAATAAAAGTTAATTTTAAACTAAAAACTTAAATATATAAATTGATTTGATCATCACTTGTAATATAGAAATTATAATTAATCTTGGAAGGACACCAACTAAATTAGAAACACACTCATAATCAGTTGAATATATAGGATCATTAATATCAATGTCAATATTAGCATCTTCAATAGGAGGCTTTTTGACTATCTACTTCATATCCCATTGTGAAACATGTCCATTTGCAATATTTTCACAATCACTCATTCGATAGTCCTTAATGCAATCATAAAAAAAGTATGATTCTCTCACTTTAATCACTAGAGGTTTGTGGTTTCCTACAGTCATCACTCTATGTAATCTTCTCATACTAACAATTTTTTGAAAATTATAAAGAACTAGATCGATCTATACTTGTTACAAATATGAAATAGAAATTATAAATAAATGCAACACTTTTCTAAATACAATAAAATTTTATGTGATAATTTTAAGTGAAAATATCATTACACTTCAAAATAAATTTTAAGTTTGAATTTGAACTACACACACACACACATTATCTTCCACTTCCCAAAAACAAAATTTCTTGTGTCAGATCTCTCAATTAGCAAAATGAGCTTTGCATCATTCAACAATTTAGTTTGCATTCTCTAGCCTATTACATGTACATATAATTTATATGAAAGTTAGATCCTTTTAAATTCAAAGAAAATGGAGATTTAGAAGAGATATTTATGTATGTATTGAACATTATAAATACATATATACCTATAAGTTTATGTTGTTGAAGCACATGCTTCATACAGGCTCTTTTCCCCTCATGCTCCCCTTTTCCATATCCATTTTTGAAGAAGTTCCACAAAATCTTAACTTTGCTTCTAGAATGTTACATGACCAACTAATTAAAGGCTCTTGTGGATTTAAATTGTCTTGCAAGAATGAAATAGTTGAACATCTATATAAACTTTAAATAAAAAAAAAAAAACATGGAAATATGTGTAAGTTGTAAATTTAAATTTCAACAATTGAAATACATGTGTACTAACTTTCACAACCATTAGACAAAAATATAGTGCTTTGAAATATTTAATCCACAATTTCTAAGATATTTAGAGAAGATTGCAAAATAATGGGCCACATAGCTCATATCAAGAACTTTATCACCACTGATATATAAATGATCCTCCTTAATGACAATGCATTCATTTTGGTCAAAACTTTTCATCTCATCCAAATTAAATTGTGAACATTTATAGGTCACTTGAAAAAATATTGTATCTCATTTTGAATGATAATATTGAACTTGAAGCTTAGTTTGAGGAAAAATGTATAGTTCTTAGAGGAATATACAATTGAAAGAATACAACTAGGTCAAAAAAAATAGAATCATGAAACTATTTAGCTTTCCATCTTACATGATAACAATGTTAGACACATGGATATATCATTGGATGAAATTTGGTCATAAACTCATCATACAATAATTCACTCTCCTTCATTACAATATTTTTGGATTCATTTCTTGTTTTAGTTTGGTATTTTTCATATTCATATCTCTTTTATAACACTAGTGTTGATTTATCAACATTCTTAATTTATAGTGAAAATTTATGAAAATATTTACAATCTTCACATTTATTTTTCATATTTTATACTTTGAACTCATCTACATCTTCTAATTATTACATAATATAAACTTCATAGACTATGTCATAACACTAGGGATGATCATATTTGGATTAATTACCGCCATAATGTTTTTATATGATTGTGAGTTGTTGTGATTTCACAACATAGACCCAATTTTGAGTCCAAAATGGGGACCCCCTCTTTTCTTTTAGGATGTGGAATCCCACCCTCTAGAACTAGGCACCCAGTCAGGTGCCTCGATTAATAAAGGTCTCCCTCTAAGTCTAGGTCACTCTAGGATGTCTGACTAGTTAGTACCAAACAAATAAATTGGTCAAGAGGGTAATTTTTGTCTAAAGGTTTCAAAAGTGAAAATATGCACACCAAGTGAAAATGTACACCAATTGCACATGCACATCAAGTACACATGTGCAATTAAGTGCACATAACTCAAGACCCAAAGTGTGTACATATGCACATGCCCACCTTTGACAATGCACTATGGGAACCAAATGGCCTCCCCACCTATTAAAGTGAGAACCCTCCTCTTGAAACTCACTTGTTTTCATCATTGAGACTCCAAAGCTCACAACTTTGCACCTTCACAACCCTATACCTCCACAACATCTACATATCCACATCATCAATCCTCAAGTCTTCAAAATTAAATTCTTAGTATGTAGAAGTACACTTGCACATGTGTGCACTCTTAAATGGTGTATGTTATACAAAAGGAAAAAGTTCATAAACATGCCCGCTTACACATCAAAGTTGACATGTTGCATACATGCACTATGTACACAACATGCACAATTCACTAAATGAGTGCTTTCCCAAAAAAGACAAGGAGACTAGATGCACACAATACACACTTTGCACATATTTGCAAGTGTACCTTTTTCACATGGTACACGTGTGCACATTTCAAGCATTATATAGGTGTTTTCTAATTCTCATTAGGTCAATTTATTTCTAGTCTGGTCATGATTGTAAGAATGTCTGTTGGTTTTCTCATTAATTATTTACTGACATTTGTATTTTCCATAGATCAATAATGTCATCTTCATCTTCTATGGTTCCAAAGATCAAACCCAAACAAGTAGCTTTTGAATATCAAGGAGCACCAAAGAAATTTAGATTTGTACATAAACACTTAAAGATTTGAGATATTGAGTTAGGTCACATCAATTGGAATGCATTCCTACTAGTATGTAAAATTCCCAAGGAAAATCAACAATAGTGTTAGTATTAATCAGGAGCAGGCTAGTGCATGCAACTTCTCATTTAGTATTAGTCCACTCATCTAAACTAATAATGACTCTAGCACACAGCGACATAGTAGTAGAGAAGGTGGTCAAAAGTGTAACATGCAAAATTGTGCTAGATATAAGGCCATGAAAATTGAGGTGGTCTTCCATCTACCTAGGGTGGATCGATATATGCAGATCACTTATGACATGGTAGACCATTAATGGTATAGAGAGAATAAGTTAGAAGAAAGTGAGCTAGTACAAGGAAAGTACATCATCACTATGTCACCATTGAACCAAAAGGTGGGAAGATCAACATGACTTGATTATACATGATCAACAACATTGAATACTCTATAGTCCTTTAGAGTAGAGTCATGGGCCTTCTGACAATAAGTCACCTAGAGATATGGATGGTAAATTTCATCAAAACCATTAGGACATGAAGGATGCCAATATATTTGGCTACGATAGTGGAAACTTGGATGAGTATCTCATCTTAGTAAATAATGACCCACAATTCTACATGGCATCCTATGTCATGTATCCCCTAGCTACAAGGCCAATGCATTATCCTAGTTTGGTTAAGAGAGGGAGTATGCAAGAAGCAAACACATGGATGTACATAGTCTACCCCCAACTTGTGAAGAAGAAACCTCCTTCTAAAATTCTTGAACATAGATTGATTAATGATGGATTCATCTTTGCTATCATTTGGTTTGTTGAAGGAGATTATGCTAAAAGAATATTAGTAGAAGAAACAACTTGAATATCATGCTTAGTTCATTCAATTCAACACACTCTCTTATATTAGGGTATTTGTTACCCTTTCTTTGACCAAAACATCTCCCTTGTTATCCATCAAATCAATTGTTACCATTGGAGATAGAAAGGAAATTGGCCTCAGGTTATGATAGGGTGTGAAAACAACATAAGAAGACTTAGGTTTGGTTGATCACCATTGGAGCCTTTAAGGTAAAAAAAAGAAGAAGAAGAAGCATGGACACTTTCAACTCTTAATGTGATTAATAACCCTTAAAGGATTATGCACCACCTCACCCCTACTTCAACAATATTGGGATGATACAACATCTTGTAGGGAAAATGTTTGTACCAATGATGACAATTGAAGATTACAAGATGAACTGTGTAGATGACTATCATATCTAGATTATGGACTATTGTAGGATGAGATATCTTGTAGAAAAGGTGTTTAATTTGGAAGTACCCCTAAAAGTGTGGAACAAGAAAACTCCTGATCTGATGAATCCACTATAAAATAGGGACAAGATCTGTGAATGACCCATTATGAATAAAAAAATTAGTCAAGAGGAAAATGATGATATCCATCACAAGGCTCAACATGTTATACAACTAACGTAGGAGTGGTCATGAAACCTTTTTTCTTAGATCCAGTTCCCCAAGCTCTAACTTTACAAGCCACTGCCCGACCAAAGAAGGGTAAAGGAATGAAGGTTATATTTCCTACATATCCCACAAAGTCACCCATAAGGCTTGGGATAGTACATCAAAATGAGCAAGAGGTGGAGTACTTCTAGACCAAGAGGGTAAAGAGGAAAAAGGGGGAAATGGTTACTCGAGAAAGAGCCCAATAGGAATAGGTCCATCTAGAACCAACCTAGCAAGAAGGGGCTCAACCTAAGCAAGAAGAGCCTCAATTTAAGTGAGAAGAACCCCAAATAGATGTCACCTCATCAATACCAAAAAGAGCTCAAACTAAGATGACAATGGTGGGAGAGAAAAGAATGAAGTTGAAGAAGAAGAGTACTCCATCCCCTTAGGTTTTGGAGACCATACCTAAGGCTCAAGATGAGAAAGAGGGAGATAAAATTGAGTGTATCTCACTCAACATGAGAACCAACTTAGGAAGAGATACAAAAGAAGAAAGGAGGAAGAGTATAACCTAGACACCACCTTCCATCCTAGAATAGCCAATTTAGAAGGAAGCCTCATATCAGGAACAGGAAAATGGATAAAAGAGATGGGAGGGGAGGGGATAAATTTTTTCAACATTTTAAACTTTGACTTCATGCTAGTGGGCATAGAGATGGTAGAGGAAAAGATATGGGGTATCCCTTTGAATGAGCCACCAGGAGAAGATTGGGAATAGTTTCCTCCGTTACCTAAAGGGTCACTTCGTATACCTCCCCCAACATAAGAAGACCTTCCATCTATACCTCCTCAGTAAGAAAAAGAAGCAGTTTCTATACCTCCTTGAGTAATAGAGCCAAAAAGATAGAACATGGAGGAAGGTGAGTATGTCTAGTTACACAAAAATGAAGTATCAAAAAAAGGACAAATTGTTGAGGAAGAAGAACAAGTTCCTCCCAGTGCAAAGACTAGGTCCTCAATGTAGGCAAATAAAAAAGATCTCAATCAGTAGTCCTCCCATAATAAGATAAGACTCCATAACAAGGTGATAAAGAGAAAGGGCCAACTTTAGATTATGAGATATATGGTTTTAACTTGACAAAGGATCTATATGGAGTTCACAAAAGAGGAGGGTATGATAGAGTTGATAAAGGTAGTCAAGGTAATAAAACTTATCAAAGTGATGCTAACTAACCTTTATAATGAAGAATCATAATGACGATTTATTGGTGCACATTGTCATCCCCCCCCCCCCCATGATGATACTAAGGAAGTGTCTCCAAAAAACTATCAAATGAAGGAGATGGTGCTTGGAAAGCCCATTGTTGATGTGATAAAGGTTTTGATCACCATAGGCCTCAAGCAAGTGTTTACACACTTAGAACATGGTGAGTGAGAGGTTTTGGTACTAATGAAGTTGAATGAGCTACTAAGAGGATGTGTAAATAAAATAGTAGGCCCAATTGACTTCAACCATCTATAATTTTCTCTAGGGATGCTTTAGAGAAGAAATAGTGAGGATAAGTTGGAAAGGAAAGTGATTCATTTTCGGATGCTTGCAAAAGTTGGCATCATAATTTTGAAGATAGAGGAGCATAGATAATTGATGGTAATTTGAACCTTCTACACAACATCCAAAATGATGCCGACAATTTGGTTATAGTAATATACCAAGATTTTTGGTTGATGGGCATATTAGAGTAAATAATTAATTCATTGTTAATTATTTATTCTATTGCTTAAGCTTACTTAGGTTAATGCATGTAGTTGAGGTTAGTTGTTGAGAACACGGGAGTTTGTTCCCTTTAGCATACTTATCTTTTCCATGTTTTGTGGATGTGTGTTGAGTTGTCAACCTTATCTTCTACCTCTTTTCAGCTTGTTCTACAAGCTTCCATGAGGCCTTTATAAGCGATCTCTCACTCATTGTAAATTCATTCCATTTTACATTTTCACATACCAATTCTAATTTTCTATTGTGAAATATTCTTGTGCGGTATTTGCTTCAAGCTCTTTGCTCCGTAGATTTCTCTTCAACAAGCTATTTGCACTGCAAGTGATCTTGGTGCATTATTGGAGTCAGATTCTCAACTCTTACATGGTATTAGAGCCTCCCTACTACTTCTTGTTCAAAGGATTTTTGAAGCCGTAATTTGGAGTCACAAACCCTAGTTTGTTTATGCAATTTTTCTTCAAATCAGGGGTAGAAATTTTTTTTGGAGCATTTTCAGCCCAAATGGATGCTACCATTAGATCCAAAACACTGTTTACAACTAAGATTCATATAAAAATTTTCATTTTTGGCTTCAGGAATTTTTTTGGAAATTCTTTTGGCCTCCCAAGTAGACATACAGACGAATAGAGGGAAAAAAAATTTAAAAAATTAAAAAAAAAGGGTGCCACCATAGCAGCACTGAGACGCCACTCGGCAACCACCCAACGACCACCCGCCAGTCGCTCAAACTCTGCTCTGCTAGCGGCTAGTGCCGCAATTCCACTAGAGGCCACCGCATCAAATGCGTCGCAAGTGCCCCATTGCAGCTCTGCCAGGGAGCCACCTGCATCAGCGGTGCCGCCGGGTTTTCCTCCTAGGCACCACTGCCACCAAATTGTTTTTCTCCTCTACCACCCTACAACCACTTCGGTGACTGACATCATCAACCTGATAGGTGACATCATTTTCAAACAGGCTGACGTCATTTTCTACTAGCTCACATCACTTTTTCGTACACTTGTGCTAACTTCATTTTTTGTCAACCTGATGTAATCTTTTCATTTTCTCATGTCATCATTTTGGTAGATGACATAATTTTTTGGTGATGGTCCCATGACGGCTGTACAAGCATCAAATTTAAGCCAGTGACTGTAATTTTCTAGCAAGGTGCATTTTTGGAGCAGTAGTTGGTTTTTTGTCTATAACTTGAGCATACAAAGGTCTTTTTCCGATCCAAAAGAAGTGTCAAAAAGCTGACTTAGAGATGGAGACATTGGTGCTAGTTTTGTTAGATTTTGAGTTCATTTGAACTCCCATTTTTGGCATCAAAGAAGAGGCTTTTGTTTCCTCCTATTCTGCATCAACAAATCTAGGTTCTTTCCCAATTTTTTGCTTTCTATAGATGTTTTTGTGGTATTTGGGAGATATTCTTGTACATTTTTTGGGGGGGGGGTGTCTTTCTTTTCTATAATTTACTTCAATTAAAACCGTTCTACTTCCATCTTATTCTTTCTCTCAATGGCAGATTCATCTATAACCCGTCTCAGACCACACAACTACAACACCTAGAAGGCACAAATGACTAGGCTTCTCATGTCAAGAGGTCTATGGCCTTGTTTGGATGAGAATCAACCTACTCTTACATGACCTTTTGAGGTTCTACAACACAGGAACAAGATGGATGAAGCCATGGGGCTGATTGCACTCAACATTTTAGACAGTCTACTATTTCACTTGGATGGTTTGAGAACTCCACGAGCTTATTGGCATAAATGTGAGACTTTGTTTAGACAGGTAAATGAAATTTGAGCACTTCAGTTGGATGTAGAATTGACTTCTTTGTCACCAAACAACTTTCCCACCGTAGAGGACTTTCTGATGAAGTTCAAATCCCTACGTGCAATTTTATAGGGATGTGGGATGAACAAAATAGATAATGAGTGCATATTTTTGATACTCTCAAAGCTGAAGGGGCAGTATCAGGTCCTTTCTTCTAATTTCTACTCCACCATGGATGCCCTTGGAGATAGACATAGGATGCCTACATTTGAGACATTTTGTGATAGGTTGACTAGGGAACATGCAAAGATCCAGTAGGTGGATGGCTCTTGCTCTTCCAGCCAAGCATTAGTTGCTCAAAATTCTAAGGGGAAATCAAAGAAGAAAGGAAAATCAAAGAAAGACACATCAAAATCTGATCCTCCAGCTAATCCTCTAGCAAACCCTCCCAAGGGTAAAGATTCTTCAAAGTCAGGTGAGTCTACCTCCAAGACCAAGAAGAAATCGAGTGAGAACTGCAGCTTTTGTGGGAAAGATGGACATTCAGTTTCCAGGTGTTGGAAATTATTAGTAGCTTTAGAGGAAGCCATGAAGGAGCATCACATTTTAGCTCCTTAGTCTTCATCTCCACCTATAGGGAAAGGTCATGCTCTTTCTGCACAAGCTACGAATTCAGCGCCTTTATGGATTCTTGATTCTAGGGCTTCTCACCACTTAACAAACACTCCTAAGATGCTTACTTCCCTTGCTCCTTGCACCACCACACAGATTGCAGTTGGGAACTCTTCACAACTTTTAGTTTTGGGTTCTGGCACTGTTGTTTTGGCTGGGGGTTCTCTATAGGATGTACTTTGTGTTCCTAATATTTTGATGAACCTTCTGTCTATCTATCAGATTTGCCACTTTGGCTCCGGGAAGACAGTCAAGTTCTCACCACCTAATGTGGTTATTCAAGACTTGCATGATCTAGAGATGATCATGGCCACTAGGAGTGTTGACTTTGCATCATGCCTCTATAGATTTGATGGATTTGAGTCTTTTGATGACACAGGTTCATGTTTAGTGGCAGATGCAAATTCAGTAAGTAGATTTTGGCATGAATGTTTTGGGCATGTCAATTACAGCTATCTACAGCAGATGAGCACATAGGCACTTGCTCTTGGGCTTCCCCAAATTTCCTATCCAGATGGTGTTTGTCAGGGATGTGCACTTGGCAAGCAACATAGGGATTCTTTTCCACATGGACGAGCCACTCATGCTTTAGCACCTTTGGAGTTGATTCATAGTGACATCGTGTCATTTCCTACTCCATCTTTTTTAGGTGCTAGATACGTGCTTACATTCATTGATGAATTCTCCAGATGCACATGGGTGTACTTTCTTAAGTAAAAGTCTGATGCCTTCAACTCATTTCAAGATTTTAAGGAATTTGTAGAGAAGCAATTTGGACTTTCTATTCAGTGCATACACACAGATAATGGGGGGAAGTATGTGAAATATGCTTTTAGATATTTCTATTCTAAGCATGGTCTTTAGCATTAGCTTTTACTTCCCTACACTCCTCAATAGAATGGTGTGGCCAAGAGAAAGAACAGAACCCTTTGAGAGATGGAAAATTGTATGATTCAGTCTAGGTCCATGGATTCATGTTTTTGGGTAGAGGTAGTCAATTGTGCTAACTACATTCAAAATTGGATTCCTCACATGGCACTTCAACATATGATTGCTAAGGAGGCTTGGTCCCATGTCAAGCCTGATGTATCATCATTCAAAGTTTTTAGGAGTACAACATATGCATTTGTACCTAATGCTCAGAGGAAACCAATGGAACCAAAGAGTTGACCATTGATTTTTGTTGGCTACTGTGAGGATGCAAAGGCTTATAGGTTATTTGATCCTAATTCTAGAGAGGCCCTATTTCGACAGGATGTCTAGTTTGATGAGAGCCCTCCTACAGTTCATTCCTCACCTCCAGTGCCTCCTCTAGCTCCCACTACTCCCTCTTCATCTCCATTTTGTTTCATGGATGATGAGGATGATGATCATGGTGATCTCGATATACCTCCACCATAGGATTCTCCCCAGATGCCTAAATGGGCTTGAGCTATAGTTGAGGTTGTAGGATCTCTAGTTGGTGACCCATCCACATCTCATCACACCCATTCTCATGCTACAAGTTCCAGTCTACTTAGTCATGTTGTTAGTATTGATCCTCAAACATTTGCGGAGGCCACAGGACATTCAGAATGGGACAGTGAAATGGAGGAGGAATATTCTTCTTTGATGAAGAACAACACATGGGATCTTTGTTCTCTTCCTAAGGGGAGAAAGCTAGTGTGTTGTAAGTGGATTTATCACACTAAGTATGTTGCTGATGGCTCCATTGATAAGTATAAGGCTCATCTTGTTGCGAAGGCTTTTTTGCAAGTCGACGGTGTTGATTACTTCGAGACATTTGACCCTATCACTAAGATGAATTCTATTCGCCTTGTCTTATCCCTTGTAGCTTCACAGGGATGGTCAGTTTATTAGATGGATGTGAAGAGTGCCTTCCTGGATGGTGATATCACAGAAGAGATTTATATGGAGCAACCTCCAAGTTTTGTGCAAGATCCCACCTTAGTTTGCAAGCTTCGACGGTCATTGTATGGTCTCAAAAAAGCCCCTGGGGCTTGGTATGAGAAGATGGACTCATTTCTGCTATCTATAGGCTTCACTTGCTACCTTTCTGATCCCATAGTGTGCATTTCATGTCTTGGTGATTAGATTTTGATTCTTGTTTTGTATGTTGATGATCTTATCCTTACAGGTAGTTCGTCATCCATGCTCCATGATGTTAAGCGTGCATTGATGGACCAATTTGAGATGACTGATCTTGGTTTGCTGCACTACTTTCTTGGTCTTCAGATTCATTAGTCTCCTACTGGCATTTTTGTGTATCAGTAGAAGTATGCTCTTGACATGCTTCATTGCTTTCACATGCTTGATTGCAAGGCTACTCCTACACCATTTTAGTTAGGTGTTACTTTTTCTACCTCATGCTCCTCACCTATAGTGGATGCTACTTGTTATTGCATTGGAGTACATTCCTACCACCGATCAGGTTGCAAACATCTTCACTAAGCCTTTTGCATCGCCTCGCTTTCTTCAACTAAGGTCAATGGTTGGGGTTACGAAAGTTATCCTTAGGGGGATTGGTTGAGGCCTTCCTTCCTTCACTTCATTTTTTTTGAGCATGTTGTTTTTTACCTCTTTTTGGGGGAGAGTTTTTCCCATGGGGTTTTCTCTCTTTCTTGATTTTACAGAGGTTGCATTTTCTTGCATTGTACTTGGGTACCTAAAATGGCCTCATTGCAGGGACCCATTTTGCATTTTTTCCTTTGTTTTGTGAGCTTAAGGCATTCCCCTAAGTTGCACTTACGGGGGGGGGTGTTAGAGTAAATAATTAATTAATTGTTAATTATTTATTCTATTGCTTAAGCTTACTTAGGTTAATGCATGAAGTTGAGGTTAGTTGTTGACAACATGAGAATTTTTTCCTTTTAGCATACTTAATCTTTTCCAACTTTTGTGGATGTGTGCTGAGTTGTCAACCTTATCTTCTACCTCTTTCCAGCTTGTTCTACAAGCTTCCATGAGGCCTTTATAAGTGGTCTCTCACTCATTGTAAATTCATTCCATTTTACATTTTCACATACCAATTCTAATTTTCTATTGTGAAATATTCTTGTGTGATATTTGCTTCAAGCTCTTTGCTCCCTAGGTTTCTCTTTAGCAAGCTATTTGCACTGCAGGTGATCTTGGTGCATTATCAGAGTCAGATTCTCAACTCCTACAGGGTAAAGTACATACTTGGGCTAATGATTTGGAAGAATTAAAGACTATTAAATGAAAAGGGTATCAGATGGTGATACAACTATATATGATGAAGGAATTAGGTTAAATAAATGATTGGATATAAAATGTATCAATTGAAAACAAAGTTATGGTAGGGTTATATGAGGATATTGAAGATATTAAGAATAGAGCTCAAGGACAATTTTTGGAAGCTGATAAGTACTATAATGTTGTCAGCCTAGAGATTTTTGGGGATGAGTCAAGAACTTAGCTTTCTTTAGTGGAAATAGTAGTACAATAATTTAGAGCACTTTTTGAGGTAGTTTCATGTGAAGATGATATTAGAAAAATCCTCGAAATAGAAGAAGCACTACTATAGTTAGATTCTAGGTTGGAAGATTTTGTGGAAACTAAGTTGGAGATTAGTAACTACTACCAAGTGGTGTAAAATAAGTATGAGTCCTTGGATTTTCTAGAAACCCAAGAAATCGTGACCATAATCCAAAAGTTTAGAATAGTTCATCCAAACAACATTTTGGTCCAGAGGGAGAAAACCAAGATATTATAAATTGAGTTTTGACATTTAAGAAATTTTGGACAATTTTGCTCCTGTCACTCAAAGGTGCACTTTTCAAAAGCTGTGCCAAATCAAGAGGTGCATCAACAATTTTGGAGATGAACCAGAGTGCTAACACTTAAGTAACAGTTGCTATTTTTGAGCATTCCATATATCATAAACATGTTTTGATGATAGTTCAACTTCCAAAATCATCTAGAAAAGGCCAAGCTTCCATTTTTAGAATTCTTGGTGACTCTTAGTTCAACTCATGACTTTTATCTTCTTATATTCTTATTCTTTTATTCTTTAAGTCATGTAAAGACTCACGTACCCACTCATTGCTATAAATAAGGGGGGAGACCTACTTAGCACCATTTAGAGAATCAATTCATATATAATTAGTTTTGTTTTATTAGTTTTTAGCATAGTGTTTGTATTAGAAGATCTCTTACTCCTAACATAAAACAAGGAGAGGGGTTCTTATTTATACATGGATGTAATATGTACTCCAAACTAATATTTTAATGCAAAAATAAATGCTATTAGTTCTCTCATTCTTTGTGTAGTAAATCTTACAAGAGTGTGTTACTTTAAAAAATTTATGTTCATGAATGATAAAGGAGCTAATGGTTTTATTGCATTGTTATAATTGTGCAATCATTTAACTCTTGTGTTTGCCTTATGTTAACAAATTTTGTTGTGGTGATGAATTGGAGAAAGCATCATTATTTTTCTTAGATAACATTTTGTCTCATGTGTGTGCACTTTCCGTAGATGCACAATTTGATGAATTGTGAAGCACCTTTCGACTTTCATTAAAGTTCCCATCGATGATTGCATTAGTAGATTTGAGGAAGCATTGCTCCTAATTTTATTGGTTTCCTACTAGGTCCTTTTGATAGTTTAATTCGTAGATGTGTTGTTTCTTTGGCTTATTTCTATTAAGAATTTTCCTTCAATAGTTTGTTTTAATCTCTTGTTATCTATCTTCTTTATTTTCTTTTCAAAACACATGGTTAAAATAGGAATTCATATAGTTTCATTGATAAGAATCTAAATTCATCATAAAATAGAAAAATAGAAAAATATATTGGTTGTTAAGTTTCAACAAAGTTGTGTAGCATTGGTAGATACTAGTAGAGGCCTCCTAAACATTCACATTTATCTTCAATTAAGCTACCCAATAGGTTGAAAAGGAACCATTTGGAACCTTGGAGATCATTAATCAACTTTTCAAGAGAGAGAGATTCATAATAATCTCTGTCATTAGCATCATGCCAAATGACCACTCAACACAAGTATAAATCAAATTCAAAATTATTTTGATAGCGAAATTTTTTGCCTACCTTATTTATGTGTGCAAACGAAGGACAAGCTCAAATACTCGCTAACATATTTTCACATTTAAAAATTCTTGCTTGAATACTTCAAATAGTTCACTTTGTTTTATATCTATAAAATGTTTTAGATGTTCAATTTTCACCCTTGTCTCTTGATAATTAATTTGTATAGTATCACATCTATTAGAGAAACACAAGAGCATGTGGCCCAATATTCAATAACCTATCATGTTATATCTTCAAAAAATCTATTTTTTGAGGAATTCTATAAATATTCACCCAATTTTTCTTAATGTTTTCATCTAACACATTTCTCCTCCTAATTTATCTTTGCACAGTTCTTCTAGATATCTGGATTAAATTAGAAATTGTACATACTTATTTTCTATGTCAACTTTCTACTAGATATTGTAGTCATCAACACTCTAAGTGTAGTGATTAAATTGCCTCCTTGAATTGTGTTATCAATTTTATTATATGTATTATACAAGTTTTCAACTACTATTTTATTAACATTATTTGTATAATTTTCCTATTATCAATACCCAACAAATCCAAAATAAGACTCATCTCTTTTCTCCTATATAACTTGACGAATAATTGTGCCCTTCCAAATATACTTTTATTTTTAAAATATTTATCCAATTTTTTTCACAATGCATTTTAATTGTGCTTTCAAATACCATATGTTTAGATAAAATTTGAATACAAATTAGAGCCTCATATATATCCATCAAATTTCCTACATCAAATAATATGTCCCTACCCTAAGAAATACCAATTTGTTCCTCTATTTGAATCTCATCCTCTTGAATATTAGTAGCCTCTTCACAAACTTCAATAGGTTTCCTTTTATTACATCTTATATGAACTTTCATTTTGGTATCCCTTACTTGATCATATTTTCTTAAACTACCCCCTTTTTCCTCAATTGAATACTTTAAATAACAAAAAAGTTACTTTAATTTAGGTTTAGCCAGATATAACAATACTTCAAGTTAAATTATAAAAATAACTAGGTGAAAAAAACTAACCTTATTGATGATTCTTCATAGTTGCCTTTCCAACTCCACAAAAAATATGATAAAAAATGCTTCCAAAAATATTTATTTTCCAAAAGATTGCTTTGATTTTTGCTAATTATTTGATTACAAATTATTAAAAAATACATATCTTTTATATGACATTAAGGGGTCCATTTCTTAGTTAGGTGGGGGTCTAACTGAAACCATTTCAGCCAAAAGGGGTCTGACCAAAATGCTTTTAGCTCAAACTATCTATGTGGTAGCCACACAAAAAAAGATGAAGTTTACAAAATGTCTAACTTCCAAGGACAATTTCTCCATAAACAATGAAGTTTCTTCAAAATACAAAAATACTCTTTTGTAGATCTCATTGTCAATATTATTATCATATAAATTTTATTGTGTTTCGAGTAATAATTTTTTTTGATAGGTAATCCACTAAAGCCTAGATTATTTATTATACATCCATTATTATTATATGTTAATTTCAAGTAGATTTGAACCCAAGATGTAATGTCCTATTTGAGGACATTACCGTATTCGTCTTTTATTTGCATCTATTTTGTAATATATTCTTATATGATATATCTCCCTCTATCATTTGTTCTTCTATTTATATATATATTATTACTAGTGAATAGTCGTGAATGGTTACATCCCTTCAAATAATAATTAACTAGTTGTTATGGTTAAGGTTTAATAGTTATTAATTAACAAATATTTAACAATATATATTAATTTATATTATATGTAAAACATTTATTAATTATTAAATTTCCATATTTGTAGTGTATCCTTAGGATCATGGATAATATAAGCTATTTAGATAACATAATAATGTTATCACCATTTATTTAGTACCATCCTTATTATAATTATTACATATATCATAAGATTCTTGTATTGGTAGATGTATATTCTAATATTACTATATTAGTAGAATTATATTATCATTATATTTAAATATATCATAAAATGTATTAGATGATTTTATATCATATATTTATCTATATAAATATATTAAATTAATAGAATATTATTGTTTAACTCTTATTAAAACCTAGTCTAAAACAGGGGACATCACTGTCCTCTCCTCTCGAATTTGCTTGTCCTCAAGCAAAATCTTGTCACACACAAACTTCTTTATAGATACAAAACATATTTGTATACAAAGTCCTAAGATTTATCAAATATACATCTTAATGAATGAAAAAACGAAGTATACATGATGTAGACAGATGAAAACACGAAGTAGACATGATGCAGATAGACGAAGACACGAAGCAAACACGATGCAAACACATCATACATTATTTTTCATAGTGAAGTAGAGTAAAGGGAATGATTTATAACATATAGTTCCCCAGTATACCTTTTGATCATAGATATTGCAACACAAACAATTATTAGCACATACATGTATATAATAGCTCCAAAGAAAAGTTCAGTCATGATAAATTAGTTCTAAACCAATGTCCTACCAAGCCCAAGAGCAGAACTTTGGCCCTCTTGGCCTTGATGGCAGCCATTAACATCCATCAAGGTGGTCTACTTGGAAGATTCTAAACTGAATAGAGTTGACATGATGTCAAATCTTAATCAATCTAAGCCCGGGAGTAGAACTTTGGCCCTCCTAGCCTCGATGGCAGCCATTGACATCCATCAAGGTGGTCTACTTAGATGGTAATCTTATTCTTCCTGCCTAAGCCTAAGAGCAAAACTTTTGTCCTCTTGGCCTTGATGGCAGCCAGTGACATCCATCAAGGTGGTCTGCTTAGGAGGTAATCTTATTCTCTTTAAATATCCTACCTAAGTCCAAGAGCGAAACTTTGTGGCCCTCTTGGCCTTGATGGCAACCTGTGACATCCATCAAGGTGGTCTACTTAGGAGGTAATTTGGTTTATAATTATTATAATCCTTTTTATACTCCTTCACATGAATGTGTCAGATTCCCTCTGAATCTTAATATCAATCTCGCCCTTTTTCCTGCAAGAACATTCTTCGAGGAAAATATCAAGGTAAATAGCTCATGCAGTATATAATGAAATACAAATATGAGAGAGACTACATTGATTAAATAAATAAAACACTAGAAGATAATAAATACTTCTATTTACATCAATATCTTTTTATTGAATATTTCATTCTATTAGACATTAATATTGTAATAACAGATAATATTATTTATTTTAACAATATAATTAGTCTATTATTTAAAATGATATTTCTTTTCATCATTATATAATAAATTTCATTCTAATATATATTCTTAATAACAAGAATATTTGAAATTCATAATAATAAGAAGAAATATATTAAGTAACTATAAATATTGATATATTCTTACATACCTCATGATGAGTTCGTCTTACCTTTTATGGTTATC
This sequence comes from Cupressus sempervirens, assembly GCA_028749045.1. Taxonomy (NCBI): domain Eukaryota; kingdom Viridiplantae; phylum Streptophyta; class Pinopsida; order Cupressales; family Cupressaceae; genus Cupressus; species Cupressus sempervirens. Next base: position 794,791,843 of record CM053787.1, read on the forward strand.
AAAGCATATATATGGCTAGTCATTTCAGTCTATCTAAATAACATGTAATAGTTCTTGAACTTGAGAAACCATGCATCAATACTTCCTCTCTTATAATCAAACATAATAGGGATTGGGGAAGAAGCATGTTAGAATGTGCTTAATTCACCATGACTAAGCAAGGAGCGTGGACTATCCGAGCTCAACCTCTTGGCTAAACTGGTAGGAGCTATTGTCAATCTAGCATGAGTTGGGCTACTTCTAGAGGAAATACATATGTACTATCCCAATCATGTCTCCACAATTAGGTGCTTTAATTGCCACAACTAAGCCAAAGAGCATAGAACATCCACACTTGACCTTTTAGCTTCATGGACCAAGAGTTCTTGTCCACCCAGCATGATGTGGACTACTTTGAGGGGGAATATGTCTCTGCTGTCCTCATTACGTTCCCCCCCAATCCTTACATGGTGGCTTATAGGATATTTCAATAAATATAATACTCTTTTGAGTGAGTGCAGGTTATATAATAATCTCTGATCTGATCAGTATGTAAATGCTTGCTTGCTGATTTCTTTATGATAATCTGATCTGCTCTTCAATAATTCCAGATACTAATTCCTTCAATTTCTTTTCTTATTGCTGTCTTCTTATTGCTTTTTTTTTTATGAAAAAGGGTCATGTCTTCTCATTGCTGTGTTATAATTCAAATCAAATCTGCCACTTCTTTACTTGATTGACGGGGTTGCATGCGTGGATTTACCTATCGTTATTACTAATTAACAAGATAGAGATCATTTTTTTGATGTTGATTTTAATCATCCTCTTTCTATTTATTATCCTTTAATGCCTCTTATGGTGTTCATGATCTTTTCATAGGAAGGACTTTTCTTAGATCACCCTTCCATTCTTCTATTATATACTTAAAAAAAAAAAAAATCCTATCACATATTTACTGTGATATTCCCATTTTGTATCTTTCTGTGCATGCACTTAGCGTTTCAAACTTTCAACCCTAATGTCATTATTCAATGGTATTTTTAGTCTTTCCTTGCGAGCAAGCCATGAGATTTTTGGGTCAATGGTGGAATGCAAATCGAGTGCATCTGGTAACTTAGTTCTGAACAACAACACCATTGTTGTGACCAAAATTTTGATTCATGATAGTCGAAACGCATACCCAAATCAATTTCCTCCCAAGTGAAGACCAAAAAATTGCATCCTCGGCTCAGGTCTGAGACAGGTGCATTTGGCCGCAATGAAAATGGATACATTATCCGTGGAATGCTCCAATAGATGTACTGAATGCTGCTGGGGTTGAATTGGATGTAAATTATCCAAGACCCATTTGTAGAGAAGGCATTTGTTCAAGAGCATTTACAGTAGGCACTTTCAGTAATGTGGGAACGAGATGCAACTGCAAGAAGAGAAGAAGGGTCAGTTGATATGATAGAGGTGTCTGAGACGTTGATAGTTTGATATTATCATTGCCATTCTTGTATTCATGACTTGTCGACTTTAATTAGTGTCTTCCAAATTGCTCGTTTCGAGCAATTCAAATTAAAAATAATTACTTTTAACTCTTTCCTTCATACATAATTGATTATCCCTTCACATATATGCAGATTGCCCCTTGTATCCTGTTAATTGTCATTTGCCTAATGAGACAATCATTATTGATGGCTATTTAACAAAAGAATTCAAATTCCATGTGATTTGCTATGATCTCTTTCCCACTATTGTCACAAGCGTACGTATTATTGCTATTCTTCACTTGATGTTATACTGACACTGCCCTTTGTTGTATATAGTCTTTGATCTGCATTGCTCTTTAATTCTCACTCTGATTTTACTGATTTTTAATTCATGGTGCAATATCACTATCTGTGATTCTCATTCTCTTATCCTATAGGCTAGCAGAACCATGCTCTGATACCACTTGTAATGTCCCGTTTGAGGACATTGCCATATTCGTCTTTTATTTGCATCTATTTTGTAATATATTCTTATCTGATATATCTCCCTCTATCATTTGTTCTTCTATTTATATATATATTATTACTAGTGAATAGTTGTGAATGGTTAAATCCCTTCAAATAATAATTAACTAGTTGTTATGGTTAAGGTTTAATAGTTATTAATTAACAAATATTTAACAATATATATTAATATATATTATATGTATAACATTTATTAATTATTAAATTGCCATATTTGTAGTGTATCCTTAGGATTATGGATAATATAAGCTATTTAGATAACATAATAATGTTATCACCATTTATTTAGTACCATCCTTATTATAATTATTACATATATCATAAGATTCTTGTATCGGTAGATGTATACTCTAATATTACTATATTAGTAGAATTATATTATCATTAGTAAATGATGATATATTATAATTATATTTAAATATATCATAAAATGTATTAGATGATTTTATATCATATATTTATCTATATAAATATATTAAATTAATAGAATATTATTGTTTAACTCTTATTAAAACCTAGTCTAAAATAGGGGACATCACACAAGACCTCCTCGATGAGAGGCTCACAATTTATTGATGTGTTGTAGGCTCTTTCCTAGTATTTTGACTAGTTATATAATATTGTAATTTTTAAAATATTAAAAGTAGGTAGTTTATCATTTAAGAAGATATCACTTCAAAAAAGAAAAAAATAGTAAAGCATGTCAAAAAAAGTAAAAATTTATTTATAGCACTAGAGGGAGAGTCATCTTCAAGAATATGCAATTTTTAAAACTATTATGTAGATTTAAAAAGACAAGTTTCAGAGGAATTTTTTTTGTTGATTTCTAATAAGTTTGACTTTGAACACTTATAATAGAAAAAATATACATAAAAAACTAATATTATTTTAGCATTAGCTATACATGTCAAATATAACATATTTCAAAATTAGAGCAAAAAAAAGATCATTTGCATATATTTGTTTTGTAGGAATAAAACTATATATTTTCAAAAAAAATTCATACATTTTTTCAATTAAAAAAAACAAAAAACACAGGCATAAACTTTATCTAGTTTTACACATTTGACCAGTTTACATCATCTTCAAATTCTAAACAAAAATGTCACTTTGATGTCATATAAGATGAACATCTTACATTTGGTCATCATTTTTTCTTTATATAACGCGACACAAGTTTGTGCTTTTACCCAATGATTTTATTATCGTAAAGGCTTAAAGATGATTTATAGTTGCAAAAAATACACAATCATTGGTTTGAAAAGTAGGAGAAATGAGAAGAGAGTAGAGAAGAGCACAAGGAAAACCCTACAAATTAATAATTGACACAAATAAAGATCAAAATCATTAAATTTAAAATAGGTTAAGAATAACTAATATTTTACATAAGTTATAACCTTAGCCCAGTTAGGGTTTTCAAAAGAGGATACCAAATCAAATCTACAAGAACTTGGCCAAGATCATATAATTCTTGCATAGGGATATACATTAATTATAGTTGCTAGAGATGGCTTTGTAATAGATAGAGCTACCTTGAAGTTGCTATGATCATTTTCTAATCACTATTAGTTTCTTTGGGCCAATAATTGCCAAAATCAAGAGAAAACATAACTCAAATAAGTATGTGAGAATTAGCATTCATTATTTTTTACAACCATGAATATAGTTAGAAGCACTAAGGCCTTAACTATTCTTCTTCTTGTGTCAAATATTTACACAAATTATAATCAACAATCATTGAATGATATTCTTGAAAACATTAATTATTGGTCACGATTCTAGAGGCTTTATGAATTGAAAAAGATGTACTAATGCCTTGTTGAAAATGAAACAAATTGCTGATAACTATGCTACTCAAGGTGCCCAGATCAAAGCTTGACTCCACTGGTTGGAGGTTGGCGATAAAGCTTCTAAATGATTTTTCTAGGCTCTCAAAGACAACCATACCATCTTTGGGATTAAAAAGATTAAATAGAGAAATTCTATTCTTTCCAGTCTTCCTGACATCCTGCAAGCCTTTGTTCATCATTATGAAAATGTTTTTTCTTCACAAGGAAATTCGGTTGCCTGGGAGGAAGTGTTGGAATGTCTTAACAGGAAGAGTGCTTCTGAGAGGGGGGGTGAATCAAAATTATTGGCCTTTTTGTATATTTTAAATCCTTAATAACATATAACTAAAATTAACATGCATGCATATAAACATTAAACAATCATGAGAAGCAAACATGCATCACCACATAACACTTGAGATTTTGGTGACCCAAAAACCCTCCAAGAATAAGAAGGTAAAACTGGGGTGGGGATGATACCCACAAAATTACTGCAACAATTGACTTCAACCACTTCTGATGTTTTGGCCTATTAAAGGCCTACCCTATTAAAGGCTACAACACACTATTAAATATGACCCTGTTAAAGGATTTATACACCTTCTTAGGAGTGTGCCTTGTTAGAGGACTTAAGAACATTCAACATAGAATGCCACCCTGTTAAAGGATTTTCATAAGGTTGTTAAACCTACCTAACTCAATAGGATTTCCAAATTCCTAATACAATTGTGAGAGAGTATTAAGATAATACACCTGAACTAATGCAATCTCTGATGCTTATCTCAGGTACTTAATCTACTCTACTATCACTAATCTCTACTAGATCTGATCTGCTAATTGTGTTCCTTGTTCTATTTTGATCAATTGGATGTGTAAATGCCGTCCTTTCCTCTAAATCTTTGACACCAATGTTCTATAATGACCTTAATAAGATCTTCTTTTCCTTCTTCTTTTGACTCCCTCTATTTAATGGCATCAAGAATCCCTTATAAAGATTAGTGGTTTATTATGCATCCTTGATTCAAGTGTTCCTACTCAAACCCTTCAAAATTCACCCATTGGCTGCATGAAGTCTCCAATTTTCTGATTGGCTGCATGAAGATTGCATAGGTGATTGAGTGGATTCGATCTTATCCTATCATAACCATTTTACATCTTGGCTTGCGATTGCACAAAATTTCATGCTAATCCTACATTGCTTGACACATGAAGCAATACTGATGCTCAACACCATCTATTCTAGATTGCTCGACGTCCACTGCAGTTCCTACGTTACTTGGCACCTATTAGTTTTTTGCATTGCTTGACTTCTATTGATTCCTGAATCACTCAGCTCCTATTAACTTCACAATGCTCAGCTCCTGTTGGATCCTAAGTTACTTAGCACATGTTGAATTCTATATAGCTCGGCATATACTATAATGTGTTCTACTTGGTAGCAACTACAGTTTGCTCGGTACTATCTGTGACTTGGCACATGAAGAAGTTCTAGCTCAGCTTCCATTGTATACTCAGCATGTATAGTGAAGATGGTTAAGTGTGTTGACACTTATTTGTCAATCTTACTTGTTTGATCAACAATCTCCCCCTTTGACATGAGTGTCAAAACAACTAATCATTCATGATCCAATCCTTGTGTGTCCATTCTTCACTTACAAAATTTTAAAAAGATTTTGTGAACAAAAATATACCTTATGACTCCCCCTGAGTTGATTATGCCTTATCATGTCATGAATTTTGATATCTTGTGCCATTGTGCCTGATGTTCTCTATTTTTGTCCTGTTCTTGATTTCTGATCCTATTTGTTCTCTATTTGATGACCTTGTCTCCATGTGATTACCAAAATTTGCATGTTCCTTGACTCCTTTATTTCTATTTACAGTCAGTCAACTTCAAGCTAAACAAAATTTCAAAATTTGGCAATTGAATTGTGCTCCCCCTTAATATATCTCCTACATTATCTCCCCTTTAGAATATTATCTCCCCCTTTTTGATACTTATGTCAAAGGGTTCTAAATAGTAATTCCATGCTTGGCCAAAAATGTCTTATTTACATCAAGGAGTATTTTGAGAGCTGCATCCTAGTTATTCAATGCAATATCCAATGACTTGTGTTGGATTGCAACCTCTGCTGCTAGATCAACAAGTCTTTCATGTGTAGAAATATTTGTGTCCTTCTTGAGGACTATTTTTGCATACATTTTCTCCTTGTGTAAGACTTCTAAATGGGGAGTGATAGAGGCTCGCATTTGCATCAACTTTTCTTTAATAGTAGCCTCTTCTGTTGATAATGCAGCTAATTCCCTCTGAATGTGAAGCATTTGAGTAAAATGCTTCTCACTCTATGCAGTATTTGAGGGTAGTTGCATACTAGAGAGCTAAAGTTTTCTCTCAAGGTTCAAAATCTTCTGATTTATTTCTTGTGTGAACCTAGAAAAATCACACAATTTTCTATAAAGGGAAAAGATATTCCCTAATACAATCTTTACATTATCCAATTTCTTGGCTAGGTCAACTTATCCCAAAATAATGTTATTAGATATCTTGTGGTTGACCTTGCCTAGAAACTTCTTCTCTTACCATTCCATGAGTTTCACATTTGTATCATGGTCTTCATTATTCACTTGGTCAACTATATCAGACAGTTGCTCAAGGATTGGCCTATTTGCATCTGGAGGTTGTAGGCTGAAGGCATCCATGGATATATCTTTGATCTCATTCATTGCCTACTTGTATTTGTAGTCTTTCCTCAATGCTTCTTATCTCCTTCTCTTGTCCAATGCACTTTGTATTTCATTCATCTTTTCCTCAGTTAAAGTGCTTGAATCATAATAGGGTATTTGAATGTCTTCATCAAGCTTAGGAATACCATAATGAATGGTCTTGGCTACCCTAGTAGAACTTGAGCTTGGCATACTGACTTGTAAGGTCAATGTGTCAATACTCGGCTGCTAAATAGGTTAGGTAGGATTTTTTGTTTTTGGCAATTCAACCAAAGTTTGTAATGTAGACTCCTCCTTATCTTATGTTCCTTACTTATCCTCTTCTTGTACCACTTTTGCTGGGGATGTACTTGTTATCTGTACTGGTGTACCTGTGACTTCCCCTGCTATGGCACTTGGCTCTTGATGAGCTTGCATGGCTATTCTTTTTGGTGCTAGAGGTAGTAGAGATGAAAGTCTAGTAGTTTGAGTGATTTGAGGTGGTTCTTGTGGTGGCACCCCACCTTTCTTGAGTTTATCTACTGACTTTTGAAGCTCCTCTACATTGACCAATATAGGACTTGCACACAATTGTGCTTGAAGAGTTGTTTGGTCAAGGATCTTAGTGAGATCCTCTGCAGTTAATGGATTGATGTTTTGACTTGAGGTGTCAACAAAATTCTTAATCTTTATGATTTCTACAGGTGTACTAGTAGAGTGAGGAGGACTAAGAGGTGAAAGTTGTGTGTCTTGCGCACTTTGCTTCTTATTAGTATCCTTGTCTTCCTCCTCTTCAACTTTTTTCTTGACTTTTGTCTTCTCTTCTCTCCTCGTTCTTCTTTCTTATGGCTGAGCAGTAGCCTCTTCTTTGTATTCTTCTTCAAATACATCTTCAACCCTTTTGTATAGATTCTTCCATGATCTTGTTGTCCTTTGTACAACTTCTTCAATTTTATTTTGTAAAATGGAGAATGCCCTATACTTTGGTGTAAACCTTTTATTATGCCTTTTGACTACTTTAGTTATCTATTCCCTTGTCAAATCAGGTAGTATACTTGCTAGGGTTGATTCCCTCATCTCCTTCTCCATTTTTAGACAAAAATGCCATCTATCTTCTACAATTTTAGACAATTCCTTTGGCAATTGCCCATCAAGTTCAAGAGGTGTATAATTGAATTGTGCCATTAATGCATAGACTGATTCTTCTATTCTATTTTGCTCCTCTTTGGTAAACTTATTGAAATATATCTTTTTCATTTCACTTAAGTCTACATTCCTAATTTTTTCACATAATATATCAATTGAAGACTTAGGAGGATGACTTCCTTTTTCAGACTGGTCTTCTTCATCAGTATCAGGTTGTGCTACATATCTTTTCCTCTTCCTTGGCTCTTCCTATGCCTTCTTGGTTGTCTTCTTCTTCTTTGTAGCTTCCTCTTTTGCCTTTTGTGTAGAGGCCCTTGTTGTAGCTTTGGTTGTTGGCTTCTTGGGCATTGGCATGGCAGCTTTCTTTGGTTTAGGCTGAGAAGCAAGAGGTGTTTTTGTCTTCCTTTTGATGAATTTTTCTTTGATGGGTACTTCCTTGGCTTCTTCTTCTTCAGCACTCTCATCTTTGTCTTCACCTTGTTCTGGTTCATCTTCATTTTTCTCATCATCACCTTCCTCTTCATCTTCACTAATTTCTTCTTCTTCTCATGCTGCACTTGTTGCTTCAACACCAAATTTCTTCTTTATTTTCTTTACCAGCTTCTCCTTCTTTTTCACTATAGTGGCTATTTTGAGTTCTGTAACCACTCTTGATTTGACAGTGTCATACTTTCCAAATGCCTTTGCAATTTTGTCCATTTCCTCTACAAGTAATTTTGTGATGGCTACAAAAGCTTGATCAACATCAAGCTCATATCCCAATGGTCTAATCCATCCTACTCTCGGAAGGAATGCTTGGATGTAAGTATAATCAATGTCAACAGGAAAGCATATGTCATTTACATGCTTTTCTACTAGTGAAACTAGTATCCTCATTCTCCTTTCCATTGCATTCTTGAAGTCATCAAAATATATAGTCATTTGGTCATCAAAACTATCTTTGATTTGTGCAATAAAATCATTTATTTGATCAACAATTGTTTTGTTCTGACTCCAGCTGACTTTGCCAAATGAAGGAAATTCCTTGATCACATAAAAGAACATGCATACCAATACTGACCCAAACTTGCATTGTGCTCCGTTGGATTTTCTAATAGCTCCAAGATTTTCATTAATCTGCTACAACATAAGCTCTACAAGGTCATAGGTATGATCCTTCTTTATCAGATATTATGCAACATCAACAGCTATACAAGGCATGCTATTCAATCTACTAGATTGATAAAATTTGTGTAATATGATTCTCACAACAAAATCTAATAGGGGGTCTTTTACTGTGTCAATTGTCATTCCCCTATTATTTCATTTTGCACCTGAGTTCTTCTCTATTGTTTCCTTCTTATCACTTCTCAGTGTCTTGGGCCGATCTAGGGTTGGAAAACCTATGACCCTATGAACCATCTTCTTCATAATCTTGAATGGTCCTTGCTCTAGCCAGAATGACCCATCATGAATTCTGCTGAGCACTATGCGTATCCACTTAGTTTTGAATATGATTCAAAAAACTAGGGCTTTGGTTAAACCCTTCTTCTTTATGATTGAAAATTCATCCTTCAATACCATTGTCACAAAGTTTATCAAAGGCATTAAAGATTTCCAATTCTCTTGTGGCTCCTATCTTACAATTGTGACACTTTTGCACATCTTGAACCATAATAACTTTTTTACTGATGGCGCATAGGGCACCAACGAGATCATTTTTATATGCAACTTTTGGGATTGGCTTGAATTTAGGTTGCTTAACTTCATTGCTAACAAGCTAGATCTCATGACTTTCCTTCCCTTTGGTGGACTTTGAACTAGACACCATTTTAAACTGAACTAGGGTTTAATGTTTAAAGTAAACTTCACAAGCTATATGGCTTGGCACCTGAAGGAAATACCTAGTTAAATGCTTGAGATCACATGGGTTGATGTTGAATCGCTGTAAATCGCTGGTTGAATGTTTGAAAATCGCTCAGTTGTGCTCTTAGTAATCGCTCTTCATTTGAATGACTCAAAATGAATCAATTTTCCCCTTTTAGCGGCTCAAAAAACTTGCATTTAATGTATTCTTGTACCTTCACCTATCACTCAGCTTCCAAAGGTTTTCAACTCGACATCCACTCCACTTTACTCGATAGCCATTCTCACTTGGCATCTAATAACTTTGTTAATAACTCGACAACCAAAATAGTTTTACTCGGCAACCAAAGACAACTCGACATCATCATTCAAGTTTTGTCTTAGCATCTTATGTCATGTAAATGTATACTTTGTAGTGCTTCATCATGGTTTAGGGCTGATGTATGATACTTCCTTATATGTATCAATCCCATAGGCTCATATTGTGATTAGTTGGATGAGATATGAACACTTGACCACTTGGGTGAAGTGACCTTTTCATTGGATGTACTTGGTCCATATTTTTTTCACCATGTCTTCTTCATGTCTATTTTGATGTGTTCCACATCAACCTTTTCTTTGCCCTTATTTACTTCAGTCTTGGGTGCCTTGGCCTTTGTTAGACAATTCCTGCTGACATGTCTAGTTTTCAAGCAACTAAAGCAAGTAGTTTGGTTCAACCATCTTTTATAGTTCCCCTTGAAGTGTGTTCTTATGCAATTCTGGGGTATATGTCCATACTCTTGACAATAGTGACAACTTTGCCTTGTATTGTAGTCCCAATTGTAATGGTGTACATAGTTGTCTCTCCTTACATGCTGATTTGGTGTCCACATAGGCTTTGATCTACATTCAAAGGCTTTGTGTCCATACTTCTTGCAATTGTAGCAATTTTCATCAAATCTTTGTGTCCTTGTGACATTAGACCTGCAGTCTTGTGTCATGTGTCCTTGCATGTTGCACTTGTGACAGGAACCCTTGCTTTTGGGTATGTTTGGCTGATTGATCCTTCTACTCCTACAAACATTAGCAGTATGCCCCTTTTTATTACAGTAATGACAAGTGGGTTTAGAATCCTTACCTTTGTCACTTCTTTTCTCAACACTCTTTGATGATTCACCAACTTTAGTGCTGGTGTATCCAAGTCCTGATGTTCCATGGGGTGATCTTGGGGATTTCAACAACTATTCAAAGTACTTGATAGCTTCGCTTGACTTGTTGAGATTCTTTGCTATTTCTTTTTCTCTCTCCAATAAATATTGAAATTTTTCATTTAGCATCCTCAAAGTAGAGATCTCAATATCTTTTATATTGAGTTCATGATGAAGGTTCAATAGTTGGGCAAGTGTATCCATCTACATGTTTGAGATCCTTGTTAGTTCAGTAGACTTTTCTTCAAGTCTGTTTGCAAGATTTCTTTTCTCATCTTCAAGCATGACTCTATCCTCAACTGATCTTTTCTTATGCTTAGTGATTTCACATAATATTATGGCCTGTGATTCATGTTCCATCTTGAGAGATCTTATCTCTTCTGCTAGTACTTTGTTATTCTCCATCAGTTCTGCTATTGCTGCATCAAATTCTTTGGAATCTCCTTTGGAAAATACTTGTGTGGTGTCAATCTCCTTGTAGTGAATATCATTTTCAGCTATAGCTATTTTCTTCCTTCTTTTTAAGGATTTTATTAATTCCTCTCTAGCTTCCTCTACCTTGTGTAGAGCGAGATGCACATCTATCACCTAGTTCTCAATGATCTTCCCAAGTTTGAAGACTTCCATGTTTAGATCTTTTCCTCTAAGTTGTTAGGCTTCTTATTAAGAGAACTTGGCTTTGATACCAATTGTTGGAATGTCTTAATGGGAAGAGTGTTTTTAAGGGGGGGTGAATTAGAAGTACTGGCCTTTTTGTATATTTTAAATCTTCAATAACATATAACTAAAATTAACATACATGCATATAAACATTAAACAATCATGAGAAGCAAACATGCATCACCACATAACACTTGAGATTTTGGTGACCCAAAAACCGTCTAGGAATAAGAAGATAAAACTGGGGTGGGGATGATACCCACAAAATTACTATAGCAATTGACTTCAGCCACTTATGATGGTTTGCCCTATTAAAGGCCTACCCTATTAAAGGATTTCTAAACCCTGTTAGGAGTGTGCCTTGTTAGAGGACTTAAGAACATTCAACATAGAATGCCACCCTGTTAAAGGATTTACATAAGGTTTTTAAACCTACCTAACTCTATAGGATTTCCAAATTCCTAATACAATTGTGAGAGAGTATTAGAATAATACATCTAAACTAATGCCAGCTTTGATGTTGATCTCAAGTACTTGATCTGCTCTACTATCACTGATCTCTACTAGATCTGATCTACTGATTATGTTCCTTATTCTATTCTAATCAATTGGATGTGTAAATGTCATCCTTTCCTCTAAATCTTTGACACCAATGTTCTACAACGACCTTAATAGGCTCTATTTTTCCTTCTTCTTTTGACTCCCTCTATTGAATGGCTTCAAGACTCCCTTATAAAGATTAGTGGTTCATTATGCATCCTTGATTCAAGTGTTCCTGCTCAAACCCTTCAAAATTCACCTATTGGCTACATGAAGTCTCCAATTTTCTAATTGGCTACATGAAGTCTCCAATTTTTTGATTGGCTGCATGAAGATTGCATAGGTGATTGAGTGGATTCGATCTTATCCTATCATAACCATTTTACATCTTGGCTTGCGATTGCACAAACTTTCATGCTGATCCTGCATTGCTTGGTACATGAAGTAATACTGATGCTTGACACCATCTATTATGGATTGCTCAGCATCCACTACAGTTCCTGCATTACTTGACACTATTAGTTTTCTACATTGCTGGCTTCTACTAGTTCCTGAATCACTCGACTCCTATTAACTTCGCAATGCTCGGCTCTTGTTGGATCCTGAGTTACTCAGCACATGTTGAATTTTGTATAGCTCGGCATATACTATAATGTATTCTACTTGATAGCAACTGTAGTTTGCTCGATACTATGTGTGACTCAGCACATAAATAAATTCTAGCTCAACTTCCATTGTATACTCGGCATGTATAGTGAAGATGGTTAAGTGTGTTGACACTCATTTGTCAATCTTACTTATTTGATCAATAGGAAGCTCTCAAAAGTGTACTTTTGTTACTCCAAACTCCCTAGTAGTTGAGCAACAAGCTTTCTTTTAGAAACTTCTCACCATTAGGGACCTCAAGGAGGATATCTTTTCTATGGTTGATGAAATATTCCTTGGGTATGATAGGTTCCCTTGTGAATTCTACAAACACCTCTAGGAATCTATTGGTCCAAACCTGCACAAAGTGTATCTTAAAGCCTACCACACTAAGAGTTTAGGAGCCATCATTAACAAAGGAAACATTAAATTTATACCTAAAGCTAGTGACCCTAAGGATATTTGCAACTGGTGGCCCATCACCTTTCATAATATGTCATACAAGGTCATTGATAAGGCTTTATCTCTCAAGATTCGACATCTTCTTCCCTTAATTCTGTGCCCAGAACAAACCAGTTTCATTAAGTCCTAGTATATTCTTGAGAACATCATTACTATTTGGGAAGGCATGGAGTGGGCTCGCAAGTCCAACCAGCAGACTACATTCTTAAAAATTGATTTTACCAAAGCTTATGATTGAATTGAATGAGCCTTCATTTTGGATATGCTCTAGGCTTTGGCCTTCTGCCCTAATTTTCTTCAATCTATGGAAATGCTTTTTGGTGATGCTAATTCTTTTATTATCATCAACATCTCTCAATCTAAAGCCTTTGGGCCTTTTTGATCTATTTGACAGGGTTATCCTCTAGCCCTAGCTTTGTATGTTCTTGCTACTGAAGGGTTTGGTTACGTACTTGTCCACTATGTTTCTACTAGTTTGGTTTGGGGAATTTCCTTGCTTGAGTCTTCTTCTCAACTTGTTAATGGCCACTTTGCTAATAACTATTTTCTCACTATCCTAGGGGACAAGGAAAATATCACCAATGCCTTGCAATGCTTTGAAACTTTTTGTCAAGCTTCTGGTTCGGCTATTCAATGGTACAAGACACTCTATTACAAGAAACCCTTGCTTCTAGTGCCACCTTGGCTTGTTCAATTTGAGTGAAAATGGGTTACCCATAGGGAAATTTTTTTCTTTTTGGGCATCCCCTTTGCATTTCAAGCTTCCCTAGTGGAATTGTGGAATGTTGTGCTCATGAAAATTGAGAAAAAGCTTGATTATTGGACTACTACACCCCTTTCTCTTGTGGAGAAATTCTAGATTTTCTCTAAGGCGCTGGTGGCTACTCATGTGTATTACTCATCTTGTTGGGCTCCTTCCAAAGCTTCCTACCTCAAGATGGAACATTTTCTTTGTAACTTTTTGTGGGCTTTTGGGCCTAATCTGTTGGATATAATTGATTAATTGTGTGTTGTCCTTGATATTACACAAATGTCATATTAGTTGACAGTTAGTGCATGCCGAGATCACTTGGTTAGTGAAGATAGTTTTCCTAGTCTACTGAGCATTCCTAAGTTTATTTTGTACAGAAGGTAGTATCAACTAAGCTCACTTAGGTGTCGAAGGAAGTTAAGTAGAAAAGAGCGTTAATTGAGCTCACTCAATTAACAAGGGAAAATTGAACATAGTTAGTATTAATTGAGTTCACTTAGTTACTAAAGGGATTTTGTAAGTTCGTAGTGTTAACCAAGCTTCTATTGGTTAACACATGAAATCACTTCAAAATGAGTTTCTACCAAGCTGGGTTGGCTACCAAAGGATTTTCTTATTTTGGAATGTAAAGCTTAATTATTTTATCTATTGATTCTAGCCAACTATGGTAATGAATATTGGTTATTTTAATTTGTATTTAAGATGACTTGACAATCTAGAAGGTATAAATAAAAGGTCAAGTTGTGATTTCAAAGTGTGTGATATGCAAGTTGAAGGAATTAGAAGAGATAAGAAGAGAGAAAGTGAACTTGAAGGATAAGCAGGTATCCTTGTGGAGTAGAAAAGTGCTATTCAATCAAGAAGGATCAAGTATGAACCAGAACAAAGATCTATAATCAACAATTTAGTTACATCACAATCAGGTCATTTCATTGTTACTCTTTAACCACTATAGCAGTGATCTAAAATCTCTTAACAGAGTTGGTTTAATAGCCATTTGTAAATCCTCTAACAAGAAGGCAATTCCATTGATTTTTTTCAAGACCTCTTGTAAGGCCACTCCTAATAGGGTGATTAAATCCTTTAACAAGATCACACCTAACAGTGTGTTTTGTAGCCTTCAATAGGGTTGGCTCCTAATAGGGCTCACTTTAGAAGAGTGAAAAATAGTAACTAGTTGCATTTGGTGGTTTTTCCCAAATTGAGTTTCCATGTTAAATCCTAGTGTTATATGTGTTCATGTTATTTCTTTTATGCTTGAAAGTTAATTATTGATAATATCTTAAGATCTGCTAAAGTAATACAAACTCTACATTTATCGAGTTACAACAATTTTTGTATGCTTACCGAATATCAGCAGTAATGAATTTTTATTAGTCTAGATTTTATTTGACATCTAAGGGATCTAGGATTTATTTTAGTAGTAATTAATTCACCCCTCACCTTTTAGTTACTCCTCTTATATTTCCAACAATTGGTATCAGAGCTTTTGGTGCTTGCAGAGAAGGTTTCAAGGACCTAAGCTAAAGATCAGGATGTCTTACAAGAGAGAGATTCCAAAGCTACACAAAGACAACTTTGCAACATGGCAAGGAATTATGAGGCTTCATCTAGCTACCATTACTGATTTAGGTTGAAAATATCTTGATGAAGAATATAAAACTCCCATTGGAACATTGTTAGTTGAAGATATTGCTGATAAGAATAACAATAACATTATGATGATTGTTATTGCATCTGCTCTTAGTTATGCTAAATTTGATAAGGTCAAAGACTATAAAACTAGTTTTGATATGTGGAACAAATTGAAAGAAATCTATGGAAGAGATGAAAATTTAAGAAGAGCCAAAGAAAAAAGCCTTAGAGGACAATTTCATCAAATGAGAATGGGAGAAGATGAAAATGTTGCAAAATATGTGGAAAGAATTAAGGCCAGTGTTAGTGCAATCAGAGCATCCGGAGGAAAAATTAAAGAAGAAACTATTGTAAGTAATAAACTTAGAATTTTTCTTCCCATCTATGCAATTAGAGTATCTTTTATTCAAGAAAAGAGATGTGATCCAAATAACGAGATAGACTTGGATGCCCTCGTAGGAAGATTGATAGCTTTTGAACTAGACAACTTTGACAATTATGTTCCTACTTCCAAGAATATTGAGTTTGCATTTGAAGCTAAACTCTCACTCAAAGAAAAATGCAAGAAAATAAAAGACAATCAATTGGGAAGTGAGGAAGAAACTGAAGAAAGTTTTAATAGTGATCTTGAAATTGTTGAAGCTCTACTTGCAAAGAAATATTCCAAGAGTAGAGGAAAGTAAAAATGTAAAATTTCTTTAATCTATTTCTCTTGTAAAGAAATTGGTCATATTGCTACTAAGTGTCCAAACAAAGAAGGAAAGGAAGAGAAGAAAAGCCACAAGTACAAAGGCAAGAAGAAATTCAAAGATCACAAATCCTACAAAGACAAAGGCAAGAAAGCTTGTTTTATGGCTAAAGATTTTGACAATAGTGAACATGAAATAGTGTATGTTGTTGTAAAAGATAAATCTAATGATGAAGGAGAAAAGATGGAACTTGTCTCTCACATTAGTAAAAATGACACATGGATCATGGATAGTGGATTTTCTCACCATATGACTAGAGATAAAACTAAGTTTGAACATTTTGAACACTATGATGGAGGTAGTGTAAGGTTTGGAAATAATGAAACTTGTTGCATAAAAGGGAAAGGCCACATCTCATTAACCAATGAACTTGTATGTGACAATGCCTATTGGGTTGAAGGAATAAAACATAATTTACTGAGTGTGGCACAACTGAATAACATTGGATTCAAAGTATAATTCATGAATGGCAAAACAAGATTGCTAGATAATCAAGGAAATTTGATTGTATCAGGTAGGCAAACAAAAGGTAACCTATTTTATCTTCATCTTAGTGATTGTACATGCTTTATTGCTCAAGTAAAAGAAAGTTGGCTATGGCACAGAAGACTATGTCATGTAAATTTTGATAATATGGTCAAGATAAGCAAACTCAGAAGAGTAAGAGGTATTCCTAGTTTGAAGAAACTTGATGTTGGATTATGCAAAAATTGCCAAATTGGTAAAATGGGAAAGACTAGTTTTAAGAGAAAAAATTATCAGTTTGAAGATGTCTTGGAAATTGTGCATACTAATTCATGTGGACCCATTCAAATAGAAACTTATAGTGGAGAAAAAATATTTTTGTTGATAATTATTCTAGAATGATGACTGATATGTATCTTAAAGAAAAATTAGAAGCTTTTGAGAAATTCAAATGGTATCTGGCTAGAGTAGAAAAAGAAACTTGAAAAGGATTGAAATTGTTAAGATCAGATAAAGGTGGTGAATTCATCTCAAATGAATTCAACAATTTCTACATTGAAAGAGGAATCAAAAGACAAGTATCAACCCCTGGTACTCCTGAGCAGAATGGAATAGCTGAAAGAAGAAATAGATCCATCATGGATTGTGCAAGAACACTAATGATTGAGAAGAATGTCGCTATCAAATACTAGAAGGAAGCTATCGGCATTGTAGTTCATACTTTGAACCGAGTTTAATTGAAGAAGGACTCAAACAAAACTCCTTATGAACTATGGTATGGCTACAAACCCAATGTAAGTTACTTGAAAGTATTTGGCATCAAATGTTATATCTTGAAAGAATCTAAAAAAGGTAAATTTGATGTAAAAGGTGATGAAGGTATATTTCTAGGATATTCCTACAGAAGTAAAGCATACAAATGTCTAAATTTGTACACTCACAAAATCATAGAAAGTGCACATGTGAGAATTGATGAGTTTGTAGAAAAGACTAAAGAATAAAGCAAAAAGGAGCTAGAAGATTATAGAAGATTTGTATACTATGAACCTGATACATTGCCAAACACATTTGACAAAAAGGAGACTTCATCTCCCAAGCTCTCCAAGTCTCCAATAGTTACCGAGTTGTAGGAAGTTCAAACCGAGTCACAGGGACCCAAGTCACATTCAAAGGCTACCGAGTTAGTGCATATTGAGTCTAAAGAACCTGAGCCATAAGTAGAAGGATCTGAGCCTAAAGTTGACATTCAAAATGAAGACAAAACAATTCATTCAAAAGTCAAAGAACCTGTATTGGCTAAATACGTCAGAAGGCATCATGCACCTGATCAGATCATTGGAGACAAATTAGATGGAACAATGATAAAAAAAAAAACTAAAAGGTACATGTTTACTTGTTGAATTTGGACCTAAAAGTGTTAAAGATGCACTAGAAAATGAAAGTTGGATTGAGGCTATCAATGAAGAAAGAGAACAAATATAAAAGAATAAAACTTGGACTCTTGTACTTAGGCCCAATGATAAGAATGTGATTGGTACAAAATGAGTATTCAGAAATAAGCTGAATGAAGATGAAAAAGTGTCAAGAAACAAAGTAAGATTGGTATTTAAAGTCTATTCTCAAGAAGAAGGTATTGATTATGGTAAAACTTTTTCCCTGTTGCAAGATTAGAAGGTGTTAGGACTTTACTGGCTTATGTAGCTCACATAGGATTCAAAGTATATCAGATGGATGTTAAATCTGCATTCTTGAATGGAATTCTTGATCAAGAAGTCTACATTGAATAGCCAAAAGGTTTTGTTGATCCTGACAAAAGGGACATGGTGTACAAATTACACAAAGCCTTATATGGTCTAAAACAAGCTCCTAGAGCCTGGTATGAAAGATTACATAACTATTTGATACAGATTGGTTCTCAAAGAAAAAATGATAATAGTAGCTTGTATATCAAGGAAGGACCAGATAAGAAGATTGTGTTGGCAAAAATATTTGTGGATGGTACTCTATTTATAGGAATTGATGACTTATGAAAAGCATTTTCAGAAAAAATGAATAAAGAATTTGAAATGTCCATGTTTGGTGAAATAAAATTCTTTGTTAGATTATAGATACAGCTAGAAAAAATGGTATCTATATCACTCAATCTAAGTATATCAAAGAGATACTCAAAAAATTTGGAATGGAAGAGTCAAAATAGTTGGAACACCCATGTGTACTGGACTGAAGCTTATCAAAGATGATGACTCCAAAGAAGTATCAAAGATGATGACTCCAAAGAAGTAGACCAGACCTTATACAAATCAATGATTGGGAAATTATAGTATGTATTACATACAAGGCTTGTATTGCATTAGCAGTTGGGATAGTGGCAAGATTCTCAGCAAAATCCAAAGAAAACCACATGATGGCAATAAAAAGAATCTTGAGATATCTAAAAGGTATTGAAGACTGTGGCTTATGGTACAAACTTGGAGGCAATCTTGACTTAAAATTATTTACTGACATTGATTGGGTAGAAAATCTTCATGACAGAAAAAGCACTAGTGGTGGAGCATTTTTTCTTAGTAAAAGGCTGGTATCTTGGACAAGCAAGAAGCAAAACTACACATCTCAATCCACAACAAAAGTAGAATATGTAGAAGCAACAATGAATTACTCTAACATTGTTTAGTTCAAACAGTTGTTGGAAGGAATGAAGGTTGAAATCAAAGAGCCAATAGTCATGTATTGTGATAACACCAGTGTAATCAACATATCAAAGAATCCAGTGATGCATTCCAAAACAAAGCACATTGCTATAAAATATCACTTTGTAAGAGAATCAGTTTAGGACAAAGAAATCAGATTGGAATATGTGCATACAAAAGAACAAATTGTAGATATATTCACAAAGCCATTACCTAAGGATGCATTTCTGTATCTAAGAGGTAAGCTAGGGGTCATTCCCCTATCTAAAGCTCACTATATAAAGTTTAGTGATGCAAAAAAAGGAACTAAGTTGAAGATCAATCAATCGATGTAGTATTGACAAGGACATATTATAGATGAATTTGTACCCAAGGTACATTATCACTAATCATAATTTCCTTTGACATGTGTTGTCAAATAGGGAGAAGTTTACTATCATATCTTTCTAAAATTTTATAGAGGGAGAAGTTAAGTAGTTCTTTCATAGAGGAAGAATAGTATAAGAGAAGTTTTTTGTGTAAAATCAAAGAGGGAGAAACTTTCTAATAGAGGGAGTCTTGTTCTCAAAATTTCATTGTGCTATGACATGTTATGTTGCCATTAATGCCAAAGAGGGAGATTGCTAGATATAATTGATTAATTGTGCATTGTCCTTGATGTTACACAAATATCATATTAGTTGACAGTTAGTGCATTCCAAGCTCACTTGGTCAGTGAAGACAATTTTTCTAGTCTACCAAGTGTTCCTATATTTTTTTGTACAGAAGGTAGTATCTACCGAGCTCACTTAGGCATCAAAGGAAGTTAAGAAGAAAAGAGTGTTAACCAAGCTCACTCGGTTAACAAGGGAAAATTGAATAGAGTTAGTATTAACCGAGTTCACTCAGTTACCAAAAGGATTTTGTAAGTTCATAGTGTTAACCAAGCTTCTATTGGTTAACACAAGAAATTGCTTCAGAATTAGTTTCTACCAAGTTGGGTCAGCTACCAAAGGATTTTCTTATTTTGTCATGTAAAGCTTAATTATTGTACCTATTGATTCTAGCCAACTATGGTAATGAATATTGGTTATTCTAATTTGTATTTGAGCCAACTTGACAATTTGGAAGGTATAGGTAAAAGGTCAAGTTGTGATTTCAAAGTGTGTGATATGCAAGTTGAAGGAATTAGAAGAGATAAGAAGAGAGGAAGTGAACTTGAAGGATAAGCATGTATCTTTGTGGAGCAAAAAAGTGTTATTCGATTAGGAAGGATCAAGTATGAACCAAAATAGAGATTTGTAATTGACAATTCAGTTGCATCACAATCAAGTCATTTCATTGTTACCCTCTAACCATTGTAGCAATGATCTAAAATCTCTTAATAGAGTTGGTTTAACAGTCATTTGTAAATCCTCTAACAAGGTGGCAATTCTATTGAATTGTTTCAAGACCTCTTGCAAGGCCACTCCTAATAGGGTGATTAAATCCTTTAACAGGGTCACACCTAACAATGTGTTTTGTAACCTTTAATAGGGTTGGCTCCTCATAGGGCTCACTTTAGAAGAGTGAAAAATAGTAACTAGTTGCATTTGGTGGTTTTTCCCAAATTGGGTTTCCACATTAAATCTTGGTGTCAAATGTGTTCATGTTATTTCTTTTATGCTTGCAAGTAAATTACTAATAACATCTTAAGATATGCTAAAGTAATACACACTCTACATTTACTGAGTTACAACAATGTCTATATGCTTACTAAATAATAGTAGTAATCATTTTTTATTAGTCTGAATTTTATTTCACATCTAAGGGATCTAGGATTTATTTTAGTAGTAACTGATTCACCCCTCCCCTCTCAGTTACTCCTCTTATATTTCCAACATGATCATCATGGTTTTCATAGGGTTTCCTAGAATTTTTTTTGTCTCCCAAAAGAGTCTAGAGGTCTTGGCCTTCTTTCCACTTAGAAGCAAGGCCTTTCTCTTTGTGCTAAGTGGATTATTTGTGCCCTCACTAGTGATGAAGCTTGGAAAGTGTTGGTTTGACATTGTATCTCTTCTGGTTTCCTTGTTAATAGGCCTACATGGAAGGGGATTGGTCTTCAGACCCTTCTCATCATGCGAGAACCTATTTATATCTAGGGATCCTTTGATCAAAAGCATATGGAAATCTTGGGAAGCTGTCAAGCCTCGAATTCACTAGGATGGTGATGGCTTTCATATGGGTTTCTTTAAATCAGAAAAACCTTTGGTGGTCACTATTTTTTGCCATTCAGGGTATTCCTCTGGCCAAGACTCAAGGTACTAGTGCTTTGCATTTTTTCAAACATGGCATCAAGATTCTTAAGGATCTCTTCTTCAGGATCTCCATGAGTCTTAGATCTTGGGAGGATATTCAGGTCTGAATCTATCTTGCTCATCCAGATCAACAAACTTTTGATCTTCTACTCTCTACCCTTCTAGATCGATTGATCCACAAGGGTATTCAATCTGTGTGACCTTGGTAGAAAAGATCAAAGCGATATCCTTCCACACCCTTCATCAATCACAAGACCAACTTAGGATATCACTTGCTTTCTCCCCATCTTCCTATGGTGGATATTCTCAACTAGTGTTGACACCTTCATTCTTCTACCTATCAATGGAGAATGCAATTTGACACTATCTAGAGTGCTATCACTGAGCTGAAGATTACCCATTTTTCCTAGTGCTTGTTATTTCAAGGGCTTCCCCTTGGGCTACGACTCAAGCATCTTGGTGTTCCAGATCCTTGTTGTCCTTTTTGTGGGCATCCTGAGTCTTTTTGCATAATTTTTCATTCTATAGATGCACCCAAAATTATTGGAATTAGATACATATTTTTTCAAGCCTTTTAGACTAGAACCCTTTTCTTGGCACATGATTGTGCTGGGTGATTCCCTAGGATCCCTAGGAAATTTGTATAGATCTAGCATACTTTTAGGATGGAGATTTTGTTTACTTTATGGAAGGATAGGAATGTTTTTCTTTTCATTCACATCTTTCTTGATATCAATTTTCCTATGTACACTAAAGCATGAATTTGTAATAATATCATGTTGCAGATACAAGTCAAAGATAACAAGGTGTCTCTGGAGGTGGCCCACCTTTAGGAGCTACTCAGTCATTGTAGTAACACACAATGCATGGTCGGTAAAGTGCCTTCTAACTAAACTAAACATACTCTACCCCAGGGTCATTGTCGAGGTCGTAGTTCTTTTGCTTACACATGCCACACTCGTAGGCTCCCTATCATCGCTTTCTTAGTGGTGGTGATGATGGTTGGTGGTTCTACTTGGATTCTCTACCTCATTGAGGCTTTGGCTTGTCCTTGATTCCTATGACTCTCCCTCCTACTACTCCTCTCAAGTGTTGTTGTTAGCTCCAAATGGCCTTTTCACTTGAATTTGGCTATCTCTTTGCTATGGGTGTGAGACAAAGATAAAGAACAAGTTGTTGTGATGCTGCTGATGACTTGATTGTTCCTAGTTTTCTTGCCAATCCTATGGATGCTTAGGGTTTTAATGATTGTGATGAAACACCTCCCTCAGTTGGCACTACTCTTGTGGCCTGAGGGAGCTGCTTTTTTTTTGATGATTAGTTTTTGTATCTAACTTTGTCCATGTGAACTCTCATAGGGTGATCTTGTATCCACTGAACCCTTTTTGTGGATTTGTAACTAGTATATTAATTTATTAATAGAAAGTGACTATTCATAAAAAAAAAGATGCACAATTTCATTTGTTCAATTATGACCATTGATCCCCATAATAAATGACCATAGACTTGTTGTTTGAGACCTTACAAATTTTCAAATGTGGTCATTTATCATAATTGACAATGGCCCATGCTTAACCATGCAACATGTTGAGCTATCATTTTGCATGATTCTTAATAGAAGGAATCCTTTGATCAACTCCAAGGTTCTGGGCTATCTTGCAACATATTGGAATCTACTCAGTTGAAGATAAATGTATTTGTTCATAAGGATGCCTTTGCTAGTTCGATCCAATTTTAGATAAGATGGTCAATCTGCTTGTTGTTTCAAAATTAACCATAAAAGAGATATGTTTTTGGTATTTTCTATTTTTAAATGAATGCAATCTAACAATGCAACTATATGAATTCCTAATTTAACCAAGTGTTAGTAAATAAAATAACATATATAAGGTATGTAGGAACAATAGGGTGATCTTGTAATTCCTAAATGTCGTTAGCTATGTATGAACAATAGGATGCTCTCTTCTCCAACTTAGCACATCAGCAAAAATTGTCAACACGCAACAAACACCATAAGTAAAATATTGTACAATCAAATCAACACAACAAAGCTATTGCCTCCATTATTATCATGAACAATAATGCACAAAAATAACTATTTCCTCCATTATTATCGTGAACAAGAATGCACAAAAATAACACACTCTGACAAGAATAACTACACTCAGAATGAGAGCACTGATAACATATATTATTGTATCAAAATAATGACCTGGAATACATATTTAATTCCTCAATTTATAGGAAATGTTCTCCTCAATTTGTGTTGAGAGTGAGAGATCTCTTCATGCAAATATATGCTTTTAAATTAAAAAAACAAATCTATTTATGTACAAATTGACTCTCTAACTCGTGTTAAGTGGGACTCCACCCTTTTTTATATCATTTAATGTGTGCATGAGACTTTACATGTCTTAAAACAAAAAAATAAATAGTAGATAAGTAGGAAGCTACAAGAGGATTTGAGACCCACTAGAAGCTCTAAAAATGGAAGCTTGACCTTCTATGGGTGTTTTTGGGAGTTGAAATGCCGCCAGAATGTGTTTCTAGTGAATGGAAAGCTCTGAATTAGGAGCTAGTAGTTAACTATTAGTGCACCTTTATCTTCTTCAAAAAAATTGGCGCACCTTTGGAGTAGCACACCTTGCACACCTGTGCACCTTGCTTACCTTGATGAAATTTGTGCAAGGTGCTTAATTCACCAAAAACTCAAAGTTCTTAGTTTTGAAAATGGTTTTTAGATTTTTCTTGGATGAGGTCTGGGAGCACTCTAGTGTACTTATTTTGTCATTTTTGATAATTTATACCCTCTTTATAGCTAAACACTTTCGTACATTTAAACTCCTTATGATTCTTCTATCTAAAATCTCAAGGTACATGTGTTGAACTTTATCATTAGTAGCTGCATAAGATGAGGAACTTGTTCTAGTTCATGTGTCCAACCTCTATATCTTTGATCTTCAGTAAAAATTCATGAATCTAAACTTTATGTGTGACTCCTTTGATGGTGAAGGTTAACAACTTAGGTGAGATCTCTATTGCTACTAATAATGAAGATGCTATGATGATTTGTGCATTTGCGTGTTATGCACCACACCTTCATGTTATGCGCACTTGTGCACCTTCGTGTTATGCACATCTTTATGCACCATGAAGTCTAATCCTTGATTTTATTTTTCTTTTGGATAGTGCAATCCTTCCTAGCTAGAGACCAAGTGATCCAAATTATCCAAAATAACCAAATGTTTGAAACTTTTTCATATTTTTTAAACAAGCTTTTCTAGGCATTTTTAACTGGCTTTTTTGAAGGTCTTCTGCTCAAAATTTCAAGTTAAAACTTTCATTAGTCTCTAAAATTGGGTAGCCCAAGGCTTTTTATTTTATGGAGCAAAATTAGATTTTTAGTTCTTTTTTCCAATGGTGTAAAGCATTTTGAATTTTGAGCTCTAGTTTAAATTTTTTGACCTTGGTAAGTTAAGGATGCCTTTTTACCTACACAAAGAAGCAACCATTAGTTTGGAGAGTTGAAAATATAACCCAAAACCAACCCTAACTGACAAAAAACCTAACCCAAATTTTCTAAAATAGTGAAAAACCAATTCAGTCCTCCCTAATAACCTTGAAAAGTGTTGGTGTAAATTAGTATTTACTATTTACACTTAAGTTTGCTTATGTTAATTCATATATTTTATTATTTTATTTATTAGTCACCTAGGATTATGCGTACTCTTGTGAGTTGTCATGTTGACAACACAAGAGTTTGCACTCTAATTATGCACATGCTTCTACATGCTTTTGAATAGTAAGCATTTTCATATTGATCATACTCTTTGGTATACTATGTGCTTGTGGTTGTGCTCCTTGATCTTGGGTGAATTTTTCTCTAAGGAAAATTCTTACATGGTATTAGAGCTATACCAAATTCTTACATGGTATCAATGCTCGGAGAGATTATCGTCACTAGCCATTTGAGACCATAGTTGCTTTAACAACACAACCCAAATCTAGAGAATCTGTAGATATTGGGAGTGTCTAGAGCCAAAGTGGACCTTGCCATTGAATTTGGAACGTCGATTTGGTAAATTGACTATAAATTTGCCTATGTTGGGCAATAGTCAAAATTGAGGCAAAATTGCTATGATCATTTTAGATCTATGCATTTAATTTTCAGATCTGCATTTTTTTCATCTGCCTCTCTACAATTTTTTTTTTGGATTTGCATTAAAAATTGGCCATCAGTCTTATAGGAGAGATATTTTGCAGGTGAAGATTGAAGCTCATATTCAGAAGGTCAAAAAACCCCAAAATCAAATTTTGTTTCATCCAAATCGGACATCTGAAGCAAAATCTAGAGCCATTTCATTTTTGGAGGCATGATAGTGATTCAGGAAAAATAGTAACAGCAACGATTTTCAAGCAGCGATATCTTCCTCATACGAACTCCTTTTTGAGAGCAATTTTTTGTTTTGTTTTGGGTTAGAACTTTGTGACCTACACATTTGTGTAGGTGGTTTGAGATCTCTATTCCTGAATTTTTCTGCAAGTCACAAATCCTGATTTTTGCCACTTCAAATGCTTGATATGGGCTCATCTGGACTCCAAATCAGGTTCTATTTTTTTTGAAAGTGTATATATTTTTTTCTACTTTCTAGATTTGTAATCAGATTATAGGTTCTATGAATAGAAATACTACTTTTGAAATAGGCCCTAAATTGGCATGTGGCTATTGCACTAAGTGCCAAATCATACATTGGGGGGTTAATTGATTATTTCTATATTTTGGGGGGTGAATACATTCATTGATCTCATGGAGTCTTGCCACATATGTTAGTCTGGTATAAGACTGAAGTTGACACCGAGGAACTATTAGAAATGGAGTTCCTTAATAATTTCTCATCTAAGAGAACATCAGGAAGTGATTCCTTCTCTTTGC
Organism: Cupressus sempervirens; assembly: GCA_028749045.1. Lineage (NCBI taxonomy): Eukaryota > Viridiplantae > Streptophyta > Pinopsida > Cupressales > Cupressaceae > Cupressus > Cupressus sempervirens. The sequence continues at coordinate 794,818,338 of CM053787.1, forward strand.
TCGAAGATACCACCTTTGTTCAAAAATATTTATAAACTTCTTAACTTTATGTATAATAGTATGAGTATGAAATCCTTTGCTCTTCTTCTTATGGCAAGTTTTCCTCATGATGTTTGGATGGCTCTTTGGTAAGCATATGGAGATCCATGTGTTCCTCCATTTACAGAGGACATTATACATCCAGTCACTCTAGTTATAGTACCTCCAACTCTAGATGAGATCTCACCTCTTGATACTCCTATTGACTCTGCTGATTTGGTTCTAGCCACAGATGCTTTAGATTGAGTGCAACAAGACCCTTCATGTCTTCTTACTTTACTTTTATGTGACAACTTCCTTCCCACCCTTGCAGGCCTATTCGTGGAGTCTCATATTGAAGATGTGGGAGACACCATTGATGATATTCATCTTTTCTTTGAGGTGAATTCTTCATCTATTGTCCCTGTGATAGATTCATGTACTTCAACACAATAGAGTACACATGGTCTTCTAGCCTTAGGTGATGACTTCTTGATTAACATTTCAGGTTTGCAACAACTTGGAATAATTTCTTCATTAAATAGGAACACAAACTCCTCTCGATCATCTTCATCATTTTGTCCTACTGTAGACTTATCATATGATTCAAACACCATTGTACTAAACTATACAACTTGTTTCTCCATCAATTGGGGAGGCTAATCCAAACCATCATTGTGCCTGTATCCATTTTCACTTGGATTCATACCTATAATACCATTATTCTCATTGTTGATTTTTTTGTAAAGGCCAAAATTTCTATTATAATTTTGAGAATAATTGTTCTGGGTAGCAAGCTATCTTGGATGATTGCCTTGGTTTCTTTAGGAATTCAACATTATTTTGATGAGTTCATTGGATAAAAGAGAGATCGTCTCCTTCATGGCCTTAACCTCTCTAGCCATATTGTTCTCGAGTTTAGTAGGTGGAGAAGTCTTTTTCTTAAAGAATATAGTCTTTCAGGGCTCATACCCTTAATATGTAATTGTTGGCATTGGAGCAGCTATAACCTACTTTATGAATGTAACAACCTCTTTGAAGACCTTTTCAATGGTATCAATGTCTCTAGGTGGGAGCCTTCTTAGAAAAATAGAAGTTAATGAATCTATTGTTCCAAGATAGATCTGGATGGTAGCCTCTTGTGGTATAGTGTAAGGAAACTCCTTTCTTTGATAGGAAACTCCATTCTTTGATACATCTTATAGAAGCGATGATTAAATTGTGAAATAGTCTCGTGGGGATCCCTCTTAATTGAGATGAACTAATGATGTAGGATAGCTGAATCAATATAGATCTTGAATTGTCCCAAAAATTTGCTCTCAAAAGAGTTCCAATCTCTTATTGATGCTGGTGATAGATTGAGGTACCAATTGAACACCATTTCCCCCAAAGTGTAAGAAAAAAGGTGACATACCACATCCATATGCTGAATTTGGTTTTGATTACAAATCTCCTTGGAAATTTCAATATGATCTTCTACTATTCATGATTCTCCATAGATAACCATGGGCAAATTTTTTTAGGATTTTTGGGCAAGTCATGTAATGGTCTAGTTAGGTTCAAAGATAAACTTTGGGCATTGAACAAAGACGTGGTGCATAATGATGGGAATCTGTGAAGTAGAATGTAAAGCAAACGATGACGATGGAATATGTAATGTGAATGGGTGGAGTTCTTGGTATCCCTTTATCACTGTGATGCTTGTAAAAGTGATTGAGTTCTAGGAAATTGTGTTTATTTTGGAAAATAACACCTCTAAAGAAGCTCACTTTCTCAAAATAGCACACCTACGCACCTTTTGACAGTTCACAGACTTGGAACTTTTTTGGTTTTTTTTTGAAAATTGTAGAATTCTCAAATAGTAACTTGGGTTTTTTGAACCAAATGGTTTTTAGGCCCTCCTTCTAGCACCACTTCTGTTGAGCTGTCATTTTGCACAACGCTTAATGACAGGAATCCTTTCAAACTCCTCTCTTTAAAAGTTGATCTAGGATCAACTCCAAGGTTCTGGGTGATCTTGTGACCTATTGGAATCTACATAGTTGAAGATAAATGTATTTGTTCACAAAGAGGCATTTGTTGGTTCGAACCAATTTCGGATAAGATGATCAATCTACTTCTTGTTTCAAAATTATCCACAAAAAGAAATATAATTTTGGTATTTTCTATTTTTAAATAAATGCAATCTAACAATGTAACTATATTAATTCCTAATTTAGCCAAAGGTTAGAAAAGAAAATAACAAAGATAAGGTAATGAGTGATGAAAGTAAATAGCATAAAAGGGAAGTTCCTAATGGTCATAAACCATGTTAACAACACATCTACGAGTTAAATTGTTGAAAAGATCGGGTAAGAAACCAATAAAAGTAGGAGCAACACTTCCTCAAATCCACTAATACAATCGTCAATGAAAACTTAGTAAAATCGAATGATGTTTCACTTCTTATCAAATTGCAAGGCCACAAAAAGTGTGCTCATGCAAGATGAGAAGCTATGTAGGAACAATAGGGTGATCTCTTCTCCAACTCAGTACATCAACAAAATTCATCAACATGTGGCAAACACCATAATAAAAATATCGCACAATCGAATCAACACAACAAAGCTATTGCCTCCATTATTATCATGAACAAGAATTCACAAAAATAACACACTCTGACAAGAATAACTACACTCAGAATGAGAGCACCAATAACATATATTATTGCATCAAACTAACGGCCTAGAATACATATTTAATTCCTCAATTTATATGAAATCTTATCCTCAATTTGTGTTGAGAGTGAGAGATCTCTTCATGCAAATATATGCTTCTAAACTGATAAAATAAATCTATTTATGTACAAATTGACTCTCTAATTAGTGCTAAGTAGGATTTCACCTTGTTTATATTATTTAATGGGTGCATGAGACTTTACATGTCTTAAAATAGAGAAATAAATAGTAGATAAGAAGAAGGAAGCTTCAAGAGATCTGAGAGTCACTGGAAGCTCTTATTATGGAAGCATGACCTTCCTTGGGTGTTTTTGGGAGTTGATATATCATCAAAATGTGTTTTCAGTGTATGGTAAGCTCTAAATTAGGATATGGTAGTTAATTTTCGCTGCACCTTTGTCTTCTTCAAAAAAAATGGTGCACCTTGATGAAATTTGTGAAAGGTGCTCAATTCACCAAAAAATCAAAGTTCTCAATTTTGAAAACGATTTTCAAGTTTTTCTCAGATGAGGTTTAGGAGTACTCTAGTTTAATTATTTTTCCCTTTTTGATGATTTATGCCCTCTTTATAGAAAAACACTTTCATACATTTGAACTCTTGCTTCTTCAATCTGAAATCCCAAGGTACACGTGTTGAATCTTATCATTAGTAGTTGCATAAGATGAGGAACCTATTCTAGTTCATATGTCCAACCTCTAAATCTTTGATCTTTAGTGCAAATTCATGAATCAAAACTTATGCGTGACTCCTTTGAAGGTGAAAGGTACTAGCTTAGGTGAGATATGTATTGTTGCTGATAATGAAGATGCTATGATGATTTGTGCATTTGCGTGTTATGCGCTACACCTTCGTGTTATGTGCACTTGCACACCTTTGTGTTATGCACATCTTCGTGCTTTATGAAGTCCAATCCTTGATTTTTTTCTTCTTTCTAACTGCCCGATCCTTCCCGGCTAGAGACTAGGTGATCTAGATTATCCAAAATGATCAAATGTTTGAAACTTTTTCATATTTTTGAAACAATCTTTTCTAGGTGTTTCTAACTGGCTTTCTCGAAGGTCTTTTGCTTAAAATTTCAAGTTGAAACTTTCATCAATTCTTAAAATTGGGTAGCCCAAGGCTCACTATTTTAGGGACTGCAATTAGATTTTTAGTTCCTTTTTCCAACAGTATAAAAGGTTTTGAATTCTGAGCTCTAGGTCAAAAGTTATGACCTTGACAAGTTAAGGATGCATTTTTACCTACATAGATAAGCAAACATTAGTCGAGAGAGTTGAAAATATAACCCAAAACCAACCCTAACTGACAAAAAACCTAGCCCAAATGCTCCAAAATAGTGAAAATCCAATTCAGTGCCCCTTAATAACCCTAAAAAGAAAAATAGCACACCTTGCACATCTTCACAGGTGTGCTAGGTGTGCCAAAATGGAATTCCAAGAGTCTTTTGGGTGAAGTTGTGCACTTGCGCAAGTGCACACCTAAATGAGGTGCACAACTGCACACATGCATAGTATGTGCGAAGGGGATACTTCATTTAAATTTTTATGTGCACAAAGGGTGCACATAGTATGTGCGAAGGGGAAACCACAACACAACATTTGGACAAATTTTTCCCATATAATCTCTCATCCAAATGGAGAGTTGATTATGTGACATTGATTTAAAAAATAGATTCAAATGCAAAGAACTCAAATTCATCTAATCATATTAGTTTCAGGATTGAAATGGCTATGTGACATTAGATCTAATTGGTAGAAATAACCACTTTCCCTTTAGAAGAGTAAAAAATACTCTAGTTGTTATGTTACTTAAATAGAAATCAAACCATGGAAAACATCGTTGGCCTCCGATGACGACTAAGGAAAGACTAGATAGAATAAACAATGCATAGAGAAATCAAAGAGACAAATAGATGAAGAAATGAGATATTAACATTAAAGAGTGTTTGATACCAATGAAGAAATAGAAAGAGGCTGCAAGAATTTTTTTACGAATACCATATGGCTACAACAAAATGTACATAAATAAGACTATTATATAAAATAATTTAATCACATGATTATGAGGATAAACATAAATAATAGAAGATATTAAATATAAGAGATTGTGGGGATAAAACATAAATAAGAGAAAATATTAAAATTAGAGTGAAAAAGGTCAACTAAGAAATGAAGGTATGAAGAGGTTGATGTATGATACTTAAGGAAGAATGAGAAAGGAAAATATACCTATTTCGGAACATGGGAGTAGTGGAGATAGAATGCCATTTTATCATAGAGCTCCTAACTTTGGTGCATGAGAGTACTAGAAATAAAATGATTTATTATGATAGAATTCATAGCTTATAATGAATATTTTTGTTGTAGACAATTTAAGTACTTAATCAAAAGAAATATAACTAGATAAAAAAAGAGCTCTTGAGAGAGCTGACCCTGCCTTGTGCAAGAGCATGTACATTTGGTTCTATTGAGATCATTGAGCCCTAGAAATTGGATTTCAAACTCTCAAAACTCAATTTCAAACTCCTCAATAATGACATCAAATGAAGTGAAAAAATGGCTAAAAATTAAAGACTACTAATTTTTATTTTAATCCATCTAATAATTTTTTTTAGAATCATTTCATTTGTTTTAATAGAATAGTTGCTTTGAATATTTAATTTCTTAAACATTGATAAGTAGGAGATGATTTCCACAGCTAGTCAAATTGTGATGTGAATATCAGGATTTAACTGTGTGATTTTGAGTCAAACTCGATGACTCATGTTTCATGAGTAGTGATTCAACATGAATCCATCTCTCATGAGAATAAATGGAACACTTAGCACTCATTGGATCTAGGTGATCCATCACCTGTGAGCATCACCTAGATCCAATGAGTGCTAAGTGTTCCATTTGTTCTCATGAGAGATGGATTCATGTTGAATCACTACTCATGAAACATGAGTCATCGAGTTTGACTCAAAATCACATAGTTAAATCCTGATATTCACATCACAATTTGACTAGCTGTGGAAATCATCTCCTACTTATCAATTGATGAGCTTAAGGGGCTTTCTAATGAATGGTTCATAAGGCACAACACTTGGTGAAGGTTTTGCAAATGGGGTTGCAAGCTTTGGGTTTAACTTTGGAGGAAACTCCGTAGTTAAGCGCGCTCAGGCTGGAGTAGTACTAGGATGGGTGACCTCCCGGGAAGTCCCGGTGCTTCACCCCTGTGAGCATCACCTAGATCCAATGAGTGCTAAGTGTTCCATTTATTCTCATGAGAGATGGATTCATGTTGAATCACTACTCATGAAACATGAGTCATCGAGTTTGACTCAAAATCACACAGTTAAATCCTGATATTCACATCACAATTCTTAAACATTTCTATTCTTTAAATAATTGAAAAAAACTTAAACCATTCATTTTAAAAAATAACGTTCTTAAAATTATAGAAATGGAATATGATGGCGTTTAAAGAAAACATAAATTTTTTTTAAAAAAAAAATGACGTGCCCATAAAAGAAGGGCCCACCATAAACTTAATTTGAACAGCTCCCTATGGGTAAACTCAACACATGTTTATGGGAACAACTGAATGACACATGTGGTGCGACTTCTCTTTGGAACGCCTTATGATCTTTTCTGTGATTAATACGTCACATCCGCGACATCTGCAAATTAATTATTTATTAGTCCCTGCCTTTTTTAGTCCCCTCCCCCCAATTAATTTTTTCTGAAGAACTCTGCACAATTCAATCTTTTTCCAAAGTCAGTAAAAGCTATATTTAAAAAACAATTATTAAATAGAAATTTCTATTTTTTGATTGGATGAATCAGATTTTCCTGAGGTATTTAGCTCTTTTTTAGAAAAAAAATTGCGTTAATTATGAAGAACAGGTAGATAAAATCAAAGCACATTAAATAGTAAGAGATAAATATGCATTTAATATTCATTCGCACAGTCCAAGAGATGCACATTAGCCAACATATTTAAGAGAATTAATTAGACAAAAATGCTGTCTTAGACCCAATATTTCTTATATCGTCAGAACGTCAAAGAATGCACGTATCGAGCGTGTAAAGTTGGAAACTTGAAATAGTAAGACCGCAGCTCTAGATTTTTATATTTACCTAGAAATAGCTGATAGTTATTTGTCTTTTAAACTGTATTCCCAAGCTCGCATCCACCTAAATCCAGTCCTAAGTTGACTCTAAATTTGCCATAATTTGTCTGAGTTAGCTCCGTTTTGATGTAGTCTCAAGTAGACTTTTACGTTTGGTTATCATTATGGAAATTCCTCCATAATGATTATGGAGTGGGAATATCGTCATTGTCATCGAGAGGCAAAGGCTCAATTTTCAGACCTTGGTGGTCTCGGTGACATTCATACTCTACAGCAAAAGCATAATCATTTTCCTCACCATCCAATCTCCTGGTCTTGCCTGCTTTCGATTTGTTCATGCTTCAATAACAGAAAAACACTTGCATATGGCATTGAAGGAGAAGAAATGCACCTACCATGAGACAATACCTACCAACTATAATTACCTTGCAACATGATCGCAAGCCTGTATCAGTCATTCATTCGCTCTCTGTCTGTGCAGAGAAAGCTGACTTTAGCATTTGCACAGAACGAATAAGTATTGACAGGTTGCTGAGAGTTGTCAGTCCACCATTTCATATAAAAAACATGCACTAAGGCTTAGCACCACCTCAAGCCTAGATATAAAAGGCAAGGACTCAAGCTCGCTTAGAGCTCTTGTATATTAATAGTTATTAAGACCTTAGTAGAAAAAATATGTATCTTAATGGCACTGGCTAAATAACCGAATATTTGCACCAGCTATTTGGGCAGTGCCCTTACCTTTGTCTCCTCTGTCTATTCCATATTTGCAGTAAAACGTACCATCTATCAGCGTTGGTATATTTTGTCAGAGTTAGCAGATTGTATTGTCAAAATGCTGATGTCATTTGTGTGGCCCTTCAATTTCCCCTAAATAGTCAGATAAAATTTACTTGTGGATAAAATATAAGTTTGATTTTCATCTCTTGCCTAAGTTATGACTTGTCAAATAAATTTATCATTTCTCGTGAAAATGGTCTAATAAATTTAATATTTCCTTCCGTAACTATTTGTATTAGCTTAACTTTTAAATCATTTTTTAAAAATACATTTTAAATTAAAAAATTATATATGTAAAATGGATATATTTAATATTATAATAAGAAAATGCAATGAAGTAAAAACTACTTTTTCAATATCAAACATTTTTTAAATTTGGAATAATCTTATAGAAGAAATATATTTATAATAAATGGTTTTTTAGTTTTCCAATCAACATATTAATTTTGAATAAAACATTAATAGTTTTTTTTAATAAAGAGTAATTGTTGCAATATATATTTGATTCATACCAATTTAAAATATAATATATGTTTGAATTTCTTAATTACAAAAAAATTTCATAAACAATTAAATAATAACAAAGGAGTTGTATATAAAAAAATATAAAAATAAAATACATAAAATAATAATATTTTACTTCATATTGATAAAAAATACAAATTATTATATTTTACCAATAAATAAAGGAGTTGTATATAAAAATTAAAAACACATCAAATAATAATATTTTACTTCATATTTAAAAAAATCCTATTATACTTTATCAATAATATATTATTTTTAAATATAAGAATAAATGTAAGAGTCAACTAAACCTACATTCATAATTATAAAAAATATAAATAAAATGTATATAAAGAAATATAAAAATATATAAAAATAAATGTTAATATATCATTATTGAGATAAAAATCTTACTATCCACATTAAAAAATCTTCAAAAAGGTATTGAGCATCACATAGCATTGTTGTATTGGTCATAAACATAGGACATAGGATCTAAGTAACATTTTTTCCTATCAACATCCTCCACCAATATCCAACAATCTCTATCCCTTAATGAGTAGGAGATAATTTCCACACCAAATGGAGTTCCAAGCTTTGGGTTTAACTATGAAGGAAACTCCGTAGTTAAGTGCATTCAGATTAGAGTGGTATTGGGATGGGTGACCTCCCAGAAGTCTTGGTGCTTCACCTCTATGAGCATCACCTAGATCCAATGAGTGTTTAAGTGTTTCATTTATTCTCATGAGAAATGGATTCATGTTGAATCACTACTCATGAAACATAGGTCAATGAGTTTGACTCAAAATCACATAGTTAAATCTTGATAGCAATATCACAATCTCTATTCCTTTTCACACTCCAAGAGCACCAATACTATATTTATTAAAATATTACTACTAGAATTTAAATCCAATATTTTAAAAATTTTTCTCAAAGAGAAACAAAGAAATGAAAGAATTGATAGAATCTATGATAATGATAAGGAGCTACTTATGGGCTAGAATATTTCTTTGGCCTTTGAATTTTTTTATAAAAACCTATTTACTTCTGAAGATGTTGACAATTCAAGGTTGATGAGACTTCGATGTTTTGAACTTATTCCTAAGAAGCTTTCAGAGGATGATATTTCTGCCCTTCAAAGCCTTGTTTCCTAGCAAGAAATTGTTGATGCCATCCACAAGCTAAAAGATAACAAAGCCTTGGGGCCGGATGACATTCCTACTAAATTCTACAAAGCTAACATAGATTGGATCTCCAAGGACCTTTATGAGTTATACCTTGAGGCCTTCTCACATGGCACTTTGGGGACTGCTATTAACACTGGTATCATAAAGCTCATCCCTAAAGAGGGAGACAGAGCTTTGATAAAAAATTGGTATCCTATCACTTTACTTAATGTTTCCTATAAAATTCTTGCGAAAGCTTTGGCCTCTTGATTAGAGGCTATTCTCCCTAATTTTATCTGCTCCACTCAGACCGACTTCATTAAAGGTAGATTCATCCTTGAGAATCTCATTACTAGCTACAAGGAAGCCATGGAATGGGCCAATACTTCACATCAGGAGGTAGCTATGCTTCTTCTTGAATTCGAGAAAGCCTATGACAGAATTGAATGGGGCTTCATCTTGATGATGTTAAAAGCTTTTGGATTCCCTAATATTTTCTGTAAGTATATTCAAATTCTTCTAAAAGATGCTTCTGTCATGATTGATGTCAATGGCACCTTGTCCAATCCTATTCCTCTGTCTTGATCTATTTGACAAGGGTGCCCTCTTGCTCCTACTCTTTTTCTCAATGCTTCCGATGCTCTTTATTATATCCTTAAAGATGGCACCATCTCCTCTAAGGTGTGTGGTATTACTCTTCCTGATGACTCTGCGCTTCTTAATATTCAATTTTCTGATTACACCTCTCTTTTCTTAGAGCTCAATTTGGATAACTTCATCTACCTCCACAATAAAATTGATATGTTTGGTAAAGCTTCAAGAGCTTGTATTTCCAGCTCTAAATCCATTATGTTAGGATGGCATGATCGTCCTCCGGATTGGCTTCACCAATTTGGTTTTTCTTGGGGGGGACCTAACAAGATTGTTAGGTATCTTGGTATCCCCTTTTCTGTAAGCCTTTCCCTCAAAGATATGTGGTTATCAATAAAAGATAATTTTTTTTAGAAAGTTTAATAAATGGAATCACAGGCTCCTTTCCCTTGCTGGGAGAGTTCAAGTTTGCCAGAAGATTCTCTCCTCCTATAGTATATACTATTCCTCCATTTGGATGTTTAGTAACTATTAGATTTTGGAAGTTTAGAAGGCCATCAAACACTTTCTTTGGTCAGATGGAAAAGGTACGAAGAAAGCCCATTCTATTAAGTAGGCTTGGTGTCATCTGGAGAAGGGTCTAGGTGGGCTTGGTTTGAAAGATCTCAAGCTTCAGGGAATGGCTCTTACCTCTAAATGGATCCTTCAATCCCTTGATGGTAACGAGCCCTGGAAAGTGCTTGTTAGAAGTAACATTCAAAATGGTGTTCCTAAAATTGCTAAATTTTGGAAACATCTCCCCCTTAGTGATCTGATTTTTGGCAAATTCCATGTTTCTATGAAGGGAACTTGGGTCTTCCATTCCATATGGAAAGCTTGGGAGAACATTCGACACCATATTGATAACTCAACCTTTGATTATAACTTCACTCTTCAAGGTGAGCGATCACTATGGTGGAATCTTCTCCATCAGAGAAAACCTCTTGCTTTAACTAAAGGTTGTTCGGCTAGATTTTGGGCCAACAAAGGTGTTAAGCATATCATGGATATCCTTGAACATAATCAGTTTATCAGTTGGGATGTCCTTGCCAATCAATATGACACTCCTGCTTCTCATAAGCGTACTTACAATCTTATCAAAATGGCTTGTTCTCAACTTAATCTCCCCCATAACGCTGATATAGACTCTCACTGATATCTTTCCTTTAGGTGGCAAGATGGTACTCTCCTCAGTTCTGTCAAAGCTAAAGATATCTACAAATTTCTTAATCATGATACCTCTATTTCCCACCACCTTAATGACACTTGGTATTGTTCCTTTACCTCCACAAATTGGCATAAAATATTTGATAAACTATGGAAAGCTCCTATTCAGCCTAAAACTCAATGTTTTAAGTGGCAACTCCTACTGGACAGACTCCCCATAAGAAATCAGCAAGCTAAAATTGATATTTGTTCTATCTACAGAGTTCCTGAAACTATGAGACATATTTTCTTTGATTGCTCTTTTGCTAGAGAAGTTTGGTTCATGTTTGGTATATGCATTACTCATTATGTTTACATGTTGGATATTATTTCGAGTTTTATTGAAGGCCTTAGAAAAGATGCTATCTTGTTCTGGCAAGTTCTCTCATTGCTCATCCTTTGGCATATATGGAAATGTAGAAATGATGCTAAGTTCCAAGGTTTTGCTAAGACTCTTATTGGATTTCATAGAAATCTCATATATTTTAAAATTGTTGCATAGGTCTGTTGTGTTCTGAATATGGAAAAAAGGAAGCTCCTTAGATTTTTGAGGGATAGTCGAGCTACCATGTTTATCTACGAGATGAAGAATGGTTATGAATTGGCTAGTATAATGGACAATAAGGTGGCGTTTGATGAAGCCCTTGACAAGCTCATGCAAGAGATTAAGAACAGTAAAAACCCCTTTGCTGATAATCTCCATGTCTTTCACCAACTGTTGGATCAAAAAAAAGTTATATGGATGGAGGGTCCCCTAGGGTGGACTGCCTGGATCAATAAGTTTGAAGATGCTCTCCCTTAGGACTAGAATTCCTTTTGTTATTCTTCTGGTTCTCTTGTCTTTTTGTATAGCTCTGATATATATGTATCTCAGATAGTGGTCCCACTTGGTGGACTGTTCCTATTTATTGCTCCTTAGATAGTTGGTTGAGGCTTTGCCTCACTCCTTGTTGTTGTTCCTTTTGAACTCTCGATATATAATATTAAAAAAAAAATCCAATGGTAAGTATATTATTGAGATAAAAATATTATTATTGAAATAAAAATATTATTTTCAAGATTATTATTTTTTATATTAGAAAAAAGATACATATAATTATTCTAATCCATAAACATATGATAAAAAGGCCTCCATATGCAACTAACCTTTGATCTATCAAGACAATCTCTACCAAACATCTACAAATGCATCTATTCATTTATTATGATTTCTTAAGATTTCTAGAATTAGTCTTGTAAAGCTTTAATGCTTGAGAGAGATTGTAGAATAAGTCATTAGGTCCATATAAATGGTTTTTTTAAAGTTCATATATATATAATTTTATTTTTTCTAAAAGGTAGTTTATACTTATTTATAAAATATAAAAAAAGGCCTTGTGAAATTCTATGTATTTGTACATTGCAATTGATACATTAAAATAAATGTAGAATTACACAAATATTACACGTTTAATTTAATATAATATGTCTCCTTGTGGAAGGCGAGTCGTGAGGCGTAGTGTTAGGCTAATGATCCCAGTGCTACGCATCAACTCTGGTTCGAGTCACACTAGGTTTACCACAAACCCTTTTAAGGGTGAGTGAGTAGCCGAGTTGGTGTGAAGGCGAGTCGTGAGGCGTAGTGTTAGGCTGATGATCCTGGTGCTACGCATCAACTCCGGTTCGAGTCACACTAGGTTTACCACAAACCCTTTATGCCAATAGTGGCATGTTGTGATGATTAAGTTGTTGCGTTGTTATCCTTGCCATCCAGGTTCAAATCTCATGGGGATGAGGTCCCCCGTTTGTGGCCTCACTGGTTCATAGCTCCAGGTTAAAAAAAAAATTAAAAAAAAAATTAAAAAAAAAAAAAATTGTAAAAAACAATTATATATAATACTTCATTAAAAACCAAAAAAAAATATTGATATTGATATCCTTTTTAAATTTAATAATTTTTATTATTAAATTAAATTGTTTCATTTATTACAAATATATTTATTTTACATTTATGATAAAGATTATTATATAACATACTAATACCAATATTTTATTTATTTGGTCATGCATATTAAAGTTTTATCTAAATTAATTATTAGTCTAACATGAATCGTGTTTAATTATTTAAAACAAACCATGATTTTTATTTTCATTCAGAGGTTTTACAAAGTCTCATAAAATAATTTTTTATTTTTACTCAAATGTTGTTTTACAAAGTCTCAAAAGATAATATAAAATTTAAGACAACTAAACTCAGAGAAATGGATGAATTGGTAAAATAAGATTGTGGGATTCAAGGGCCACACAAATCACCTCAGCTTTTGGACTATACAATACGACAAAATATACCAACGCTGACAGATAGTACATTTTACTGCAAACACAGAACAACAGACCGAGCAGACGGAGGTAACGGCACTGCCTAAATAGCCGGTGCAAATATTCGGCTATTTAGCCAGTGCCTATCTTAATAGTCATCGCTTTACCGTGATCTAGACACGCTTCACTTTACCGCGGGGCCAAAAAGTTCTAAAATAGAATAATAATATTAAAATGCTTACACCGTAAAATGATCATGGGTCCGCTCAACTATATCTATGGATGAGAAGCGAAGGGCAGGTAGTAATATCCTCGTGGGTGGAAACTAGAAAGTCTCTGAATTTATGAGAAGCAAGGGGCCGGTAGTAATACGTAAAGCTCTGAATTGATCTTCGAGGAACGTATAAATCTATCTTTCCAATCAATCAGTTTTTCATTCATTCCAGTGCAGGGAAAATTGCGTCGTCTGAAGCTATACCATCTGTAGAACCTATAAATTTATCAATCAATTTTTCACTCATTCCAGTGTAGGGAAAGTCGAATCATCCCAGACACGCCTTGTCTGAGATTGATTCGTTGCAGCGTAGGGAAATCACGCCTTGTCTGAGATCGATTCGTTGCAGTGTAGGGAAAATTGGATTATCCCAGCTACCGGACACACCACACATTCGCCATCGGTTATTTTACCCCTTTTCGGCTGTTACGGGTTTGTGAAGAGCGCACAGAAGTCCTTGTTTGGTTTATTACAGAAAATTTCTTACTTTGTGTAGGCTTTTCATTATGATCTATTCTTCGTGACGCAGGCGTCGAGATGAGTAATGGACATTTGAAACAACTCAAGGGAGTAGAAGAAAGGCGAAACATGTGAGCTGGAGGTTCTCCGGCTGAGCACATCGCCCTCGCAGTTGAGAGGAATGCCTGCAAGCTACAGGTATTTCACGTTTTTTCTCCAGTCACAGATATGACTTTATAATTAGACGATCCTAATTGCTTTTATTATGGAATGAAGGATATGAATTCTAACAGTGACGCTGACTGTTCAGCTTCCCATTCCCATGGCTCAAATGCATGTGTGCAGATTGTAATTAGATATTCTTAATATAAGAGATTCTCTGCTAGAATGTGGATGTAATTAGATATTCTTAGTATAAGATTCCCTGTTAGAGTGTGGATGTAACAACAAAATAGTGTTTTCTTGAATCTGTGTCTTCTTGATTTACATTTAGTCCATTTCTTTGCTCATCTTAATATGTACAATTATGACATGAAGTCGGGGTATCGTTACAGTGAAATAGTTTTTAAATTTTGTTTTCCTGCTGTTGTTGTCATGAAAATTTCATATCAGGATCAAACGACGGAGCCTTGTGTAAATGGTGCAAATAATGTAAACGATGCGGCTGCCGACAGGCGAGTACGTGTGCCTGCAAATCGGGAGACAGAATCCAGAGACCCAATGAGGGATCACACATCTCCTATTGTAAGTAAATTGATTCATTATTTCATTCTGTGAGTGTTTTAGTTTTAATGACTGAGATCACATTTTGTGATCTATTTTTTTTTTTTTTCAATTTTGCTTTCTATCATTAATTTTGAACAATGTTGATGGAAAAACATTCACGAAATCAAATTGAAAGGCCGAAAAACTCAGCAACTAACCTTGGTTTTGGGTGTAGACTGACTCCTGGTGGTGTCCTGTTCAGGGTTAGGGTTTTAACTGTTGTACTAGGGTTTTGTAATGGGGAGTCGGAGTGCTGGTTGAGACGGCTCTGTTAGGGTTTCGACGGAGACCATGACGGAGATTAGTTTGCTTCTTTCAAGTTGGATGGGTGTGTTTCTCTCTTCTTTCCTTTGTTTCTCGTGGTTGTGGATCTCTTCTGTTGAAGTTGCTTTCTTTTTTGTTGAGATGGGCTCTGACCCTTCCTCTCTTGGCTTCTATATCGCATGGAAGTTGTGGGTTTTAGTGGATTCTTCACTTGTATGGCTGTAGTGAGGGCTGAGTTTGGGGCTTTCTCATTCTTATGTGTTGGTTTTGCGAATTCTGTTGAGGTGGATTTTGTGTGTAGAGTTGATCCTGGTGTTATAGAGGCTGATTGTCTGGTTAGCCTTGATCCTGGCCCTATGGCGGCATATTTTTTCGGTGAAATTGTCTACGCTGAAATCTTTTAAATGTTTTATAATATTTTTGATATGTTACTTATTTTAAAAAAAATTTGTGGACAGAGCATGCCGTCAGCGCAAGATCCACCGGCACCAGGAAACCTCCGATCAAAGAGATCTGTGATAAAAGCTAAGAGGACTG
This sequence comes from Cupressus sempervirens, assembly GCA_028749045.1. NCBI lineage: Eukaryota > Viridiplantae > Streptophyta > Pinopsida > Cupressales > Cupressaceae > Cupressus > Cupressus sempervirens. Next base: position 794,834,077 of record CM053787.1, read on the forward strand.
TTATAGGTTCCACCAGTGCTTCCCTCCCAGGGAGTCTGCAACCCGACATGATTTCGGTAAGAAAGCAGTCTTGTACTCTTCAATATTATATTTCTAGTTCTGTTTTAGATCTGGAAAACGGGATAAACATTTGAAATTTGAATTATTTGTTTGGATAAATCAGTGTGATATTGTTATTAGGATTTAACTATGTAATTTTCTTAATCAAAATTCATTGATCTACATTTTGTGACTAGTGATTCAACGAATCTATCTTTAGTACTACTGAAACATGGTTTAACCTCATTCCAGTACCATACCAGCTACTGAGCTAGAATTTGGATGATGGTAGTACTGAGATGAGTGACCTCGGGATGCACCTAGATCTAATGAATGTTAGTGCTCCATTTTATTCTCATGAAAGATGGATTTGTGTGAATCACTATTAATGAAACGTGGGTCAATGAGTTTGAATAAAACGTAGAGAGTTAAATCTTATAACAATATGACAATTTAACTTAGTGTAAAAAAATCCCCTATAAATAAATTACATATATATTTATGGCTGAAACCTTACCATTTAATAATTTAAGAACAAATAAATCTTTCTGAAAGAACACCCAACATTTACGGTCCAATACCTAGGCCGATTCCACAAATCATTTCATTTTATCTATTTGTTTTATTTTAACAATAGAAAATGAATTACTTGATTATTCAATAGGGTTTTCTTGACTAAAAGTTCTTGTTGGTGTTGTTGTGGTCAGGACAGCCTAATATTTCTGAAGGAGGAATCACCATAAATAGTTCTCCGTTCACAAGCATGACCAAATCTACTATACAGGTTGCAGTTGCTGTGGCTTTAGTGGGAGGGAGCTTCAGTGTGATGTTGCAAGTGCCTGGAGGTGTGAATGAATCAGGAAGCGCCGTCATGGGGCACACCAAAGCATTCAAAGTATTCTTGGTCACAGACATTGTAGCTTTCCAGACTTCAGTGGTAGTTTGTATGACCGCGGCCACTCTCTCACAGATACCTTCAAAATTTGACTACCTCATCTGCGCCGCTCTATGGGTAGCAACAGTGTGCTTCACTGTCAGCTTCCACGCTGCAGTGTATGTAGTGGTGCTCCCTAACCTTAAATTAGTTGTGCTACTTTCTGTTGCCATATTTGTCATAGCAATGGTGCTGCTGGTATTATATTATCTCTTCGCTGTGTCCTAGTTAAGTTAGGGCAAGGCAAATATGGTGTAGCTAATAGTTGTGATTAATTATTAGTTCCTGTAAATGCATCATATTATTTTATCCATTCATATTCATTCACTTCTTTTTTTCAATTAAATCAATCAATTATAGTGCAGAATTTAAAATCTTAAATGTAATTTACGAGCTTTGTCATGACTATTTGCAGGCTTTGTCTATTTTGTGTGTCAGCTGTAGAATCACTATTTTTAGATTTAAAATTTATTTTAATAAATATTTTTCTTTTGATTGGTAGGAGGTCAATTTCATCTCAAGACCTTCACAAAAATAACTAATATTTGTATGTTTTTATCTTATTTTTTCACATATCTATAATTATTACTCTTTGATAAGAAGTTGTCAAAGATGTGAGCTTAAAATACAAAACACAAATGTTTAATATATTGTTCATTTTATAATTCTCTAATAAAAAATAACTTTCAATACATGGTTGTTTAGAAGTTGTTAATTCTTTACTTAATTCTTGTCAGCTAAGTAGTTGTCCTTATCTATCATACATCTTACATCATTATCTTTGCTATGGTAATAATATAACTATTGGATAACTATGATATATTGTATGTTATCATAAAATAGATGAATATTAATTCTTAGTATGATTCTTGACCTAGAAAAGATTTTTCTCTTCCTTTGTTGGATTTATTATAAATGTTTCCATTATGATTTGATTTGATTGCTTAGTGACCTAATTTTAACAATAATAATAATATTATGAATTTTTCTAAACATTTTAGCTAAAGATTTTAGAGATAGATCAAGTGTTTTTATATTTATTCAAACGTAGTATTTTTTATATCCTTGTGCAATTCATTCCTTCAAATTTTAGGTTGTTTAAAATAAAATAATTAGACTTTGTGTACAATAAAGTTCTCTAATCCTAAACCTAAATTTGAGATGGGTTGAGACCCCCCAAAAAGACGGGGGCTGACCCCGAAGTACAATAAGGTTGATAACTAGCGGAATTGTCATTAACCATAGTCCTTATACTACTATCCATAAGAAACTGAATAAGAAACGAACAACATTTAAAGACATCGTTGCTATTGGTCCACATAATTAACACAATCCAAAAAACTCCGTGGGGTCTAAAGTTTAGAGATAATCATAAAAATAGAATAAAACACAATAGAACTTGGGTTAGATGCCTTCTTCCTTCTCTTGGTTATCATTTTTTTGCTCCTCAGAAGCTTCCCCCATCGCATCCTCCTCTTCCACTTTCATAGGTTTGTCTACGATAGTTTTTAGCCAATCCTTTGCCAAGAACCCATAAATGAATCGGGTTGTCTCAGTAGTCTTTCTTAGGTCTCGTTCCTCTTTGTTAGCCTATAAGAAGTAGAGGGTTGTGACCACAGAGTCCCTAACCTTGGTGGAGAACTCTACTAGGGAAATCACATCTTGGTGTGACTATGTTTGCCTTTCTTCCTAGTAAACCTTGGGGTTAGCCTTCCTAGAAGAAGTGATGTCTTCCCCCCAACTACGAGTTGGTGTAGCTTCTAGGGTATCAGAGACATGGGATGGGTTGATCGAGCTAGGGCTAGGTTTGATGTCCTGGTAGAGTCTTTTATTTTTAGTAGGTTTCTCCTCACTATCAAAGGGGTCAGAGCTAGATTCGTACTACAAGAGGAGGTAGGGGGTGGGAGGTCTTAAATTTCTCCATCTGGAGATACTTGTTGGTTCTCCTAGTACACTACTTGCCCTTCTTGGTATTCGAGTTTGACTCAATAATGCTAACTTTAACCTTAGGGTTAATTTTAACCTTAGTGACATGACCTTTCTTAGGCCTCTTAAGAGTAGAGCTAGGGCTGGGGTCTAGGGAGGTCTGAGGGGTGATAAAGGCCAGGGGGTTAAGCAGGAGAGGGGGATTTTGAACCAGGTGTTGGATGGAAAGTTTATTCATAAGGCCTTAGTGGATAAGTTAGAAGGGTTTCCCCTCCTCGTGTTTCCTTATAGCCTCAAAGATACTATCCAGCAGTGAATGTAGTAACATAAACGAAAATGAGATAAGGTCTAGATTTTTGAAATGATTTAGGATAGAAAAATGATAATAATATAGTACTTGATAAAGGTCCTCCAAGGTAATGCATTTGATAATCTTGTAGCAAATGGTATCCCAAGGCTTAGGAAGGGCAACCCACGCAAACCCACCACACAATCTCGTTGGTTCCTCCTTGGATTTGAAGAATTTTTGCAAACTCCCCTCCTCATTGACCTTAGCTTGCCTTTGCCTTTTCTTGCCATCTAGCGGAAAATCCCCAACCCTCACAATGTTTTCTTGAGAAATCTCAAAGCTCATGCCATTAACCATAACTTTTCTATCCTTCCAAGTTTGATAGAAATGAATCAAGATGACCTTATTATGTTTAACCATGCCCTCCGTATAAGGTAAAAGGACACCCCTCTTGCAAGTAGACCATCACAACTTCACTGCTACTGATACACTCCTCCACACCCACTAGTTCAATATGGTCGCTAGTGCCTATATCATTGCCCAAGTCCACAACCAACTCCTCCGATGACATAGCCTTGCACTGGGTTTTAGAGTTGCAAAATATAAAATGCCAAGCCACAATGGATAAAATGAAAAGGCATCGCATAGTCATCATGAATTTGCAATGTTTCCCAAAAAAACAAAAATCTCCCAAAACAGTACGTGTGGGCAGTTTGTTTTCGTCTACAAACGACCGTTGCTAGTTGTACCAATTGCAGGAATTAACCAACTTGTCTTTATGACCATTACAAAGTTGTTCTTTAAATCTCTCTGAATCCCCCTCTGCATCCTTTTACTGCAGTAATCAATGTTCATGGTAGTCGGAATATAAATGTTAATCAACATCCAAACATGCCAAAAAACCCTTTACTGAGTGCCACATTCCTATGACCACGTATAGAAAAGGAGACTTTCCACCTACTTTGATATTTCATGTATCATTATTGAAGGTATGCTCCCCTTCCATCACACTTTGAGTTGATGATGGCAATAAAATGGCGTCATCCCATTCCACTAATTGCGTGACACCATGGCCAACTTTGGCAAGGTCATCCGCCACGTTGTTTCCTTCCCAATATATATGTGCCACACATATATCTTGATAATCTTTCATCATCCTTCATATTTCATCGATATTGATCAACAAATTGTATTTTCCCTCTCCCTTAGCGGCTTTGATGATTAATATAGAGTCCCCCTCTATGACCAACTTAGTGGCTCCTCAAGTTCTCGTCATTCTTAGACCAGAGAGAAGCGTAATCACCTCAGCTTTATTATTAGAATCTCCACCACAGTTACTTGAATAAGTGGCCACCAACATTCCCATGTTGTTCTAGAGGATACCCCTCATAGCGGTGTTGCCCATCATGGCCAACCAATCAAAATTTAACTTTATTCAAGACTTGGGGGGAGGGGGGGTGCCAAACTATCTTCTTTCTTGCTTGGATTTTGGAATTGTCAAATTGTGCCACCATTGATCCCACATTCCAAGTTGAAGCCCAATTCCTATCAGTTTCACTTGGGGGATGGGTGGGGGTTTCCAGTGCCAGATCCCACTGCATTCCTTTAGGAGCCTAATAACTTGTTGAGCCATCCCTAAGCTAGTTGTGACTTGCTCCCTAAAAATCCTATTGTTCCTCTCCTTCAATATTTTTCATGAGACATAAGGTGGGAGAATTGACCAAAGGTTTCTGAGATAAGAGTGGGTAGTTGTGCCCTCCCAGTGGGAAAATTGCTTCAACTCATTATCCATACACCAACTAAGCCCCCATAAAACAAGAACCTTCCTCCAGATGTCCATGGAAAAGGGACAATGGATGAGCAAGTGTGGAATAGATTCAACATCTTCGAGGTATAAAATGCAGTAGTTGGCAAGTTGGCAACCATATCATTGGAGGTTGTCAATAATGAGGACTGACCCATGCATAGCCAACCACCAAAAGAAGTTTATTTTAGGTAGTATCCAAGGGTGCCAAGCTTTACACCAATCAACCTATGCCACTTTCCCCGCCAGCCCGCTAAGATAAGAAAACTTAACAGTAAACTCCCCCGATGGTGTGAGTTTCCACACCAAGGTGTCCTCAATTAGGATGAGGGGAATCTTATAGGTGTGCAAGAGATCTTGTAGTTCCTAAGCTAAACTCAACTCCCTTGGGTAGAGATTCTAAGAAGTGATCCATTGTCTTTTAGGGGTGATAAAGTCCTAATTCTGAGGGCCATACATTATAGTGCACATCTCACACAGAGGGGAAAACTTAGCTTTCTTGAGGGGGTCCTCGTGGATCCAATGATCTTCCTAGAAGTCTAATGAAATACCATTCTCCATGATCTAGTAACACCCCTTTCTCGGATCTTCCAGGTATTAACAATGTTATTCTAGACCTTAGAGCTCTAGGGCAGTGCCTATGCCACTATAAATTGGTGGGAAGACAATCCCCCAAAGTATTAGGCCATTATGATGTTACTCTAGTTACCTTGGGAATTCACCACCATCCAGCCAATTTTGGTTAATAGAGCCTTATTCAAGTGTCCAATTATCCTTAGATTCAATCCTCCTTGAGCTTTAGGTTTGTAAACTTTCTCCTAGCTAATCAGGCTCATTCTTGCCTTTTCTTCAGTTTCGCACCATAAGAAATTACGCTAAATTTTCTCAGTGATATCCTTGAATCTGCCTGGGAGTTTGAAAATAGATAGGAAATACACTGGGATGCCTTGTAGGGAGGCTGAGAGGAGTTGAAATTTCCCAACATTGCTTAATATTTTCCCTTTCTAGCCCGCCAACTTTCTTTGTAAACATTCCACAAAACCATTCCAGAAATGGTTTGGGATCTCCTTAATAGTGAGTAGTAGACCAAGATAGGTGTTAGGGAGGGTCACCTCTTAGCATCCAAGGATACTAGTAACCTTTTCCCGTAAACTAGCACAAGTGTTGAAAAAATAAACTTTACTTTTGTGGTAGTTTATGCATTGGCCAGAGACTAAAGCATACATATTCAGGGTGTCTTTCCACTCTCTAGCTGCATGGATGGAGGAGATGCCAAACATAAAAGTATTTTCCACAAACTGTTGTAAGACTTGGCAGAGGCATTGAGAAGCATGCTTGATGCCCTTAATTCTACCAAAGTTAGATAAAGAGACTAGATTTCTACTTAATACTTCCACAACAACAATAAAGAGACAAGGTGATAGGGGGTCACCTTGACGAAGACCTTGAGAGGAAGAGAAGAAGTTACTTGCATCACCATTAACAATCACCAAGAAGGTAACAGAAGCCACATCATTCTCAATAATTTGTAGGACTTTCTCATTAAAGCTAAGTTTGGTGAGAATGGAAAACAAGAAGGCACACTTGACCTTATCATAAGCTCTAGAAATATCAAGTTTAAGGGCCATACCTGGGTTTTTGGATTTTTCCATCAAGTGTATCACCTCGTGGGTAGTTATGACTACGTCAAGAATCAGTCTCCCAGGCACAACGCCATTCCAATGAGAACTAATGAATTTGTCCACGAGGGGCTTGAGGCAATTCACCATAACTTTAGCAAACATCTTGTAGATAGTATTACAAAGGTTGATGGGTTTGATGTCTTTCATCCTTTGGGAGTCCTTAGTCTTCGGAATGAGAACAATGAAGGTTTGATTGAGTTCCTTTAGTAGCTTCCCCATTCTAAAAAAGTCCCCTACATCATGAACAATGTCGTACTTAACAATGTCCCAAAAAACCTAAAAGAAGGCTGGGGGAACCTGTCGGAGTCAGGGGCTATGTACTGATTCATACTAAAAACAACCACTTTGACTTCTTCCTCTTTGACCTTACACATGATCCCCTCATTCATCTGGTCATCAATCATAGGTTGGAAGGTCAATAGGATATCACTCTATAAGTTACTGTCAGTCTAGGCTAGTGTGGGATTAAACATTTCCTAGAAATAGGTGTTGACTCTTTCTTCTATTTGGTCCATATTAGTGACCTCCTCGTTATTATCATCCTCTAACAAGTTTATAGTATATCTCTTTTTTCTCCTTGAGGCTGATCTATGGAAGAATGCTGTGTTTTTGTCTCCCTCCTCCAGCCATTGGACCTTAGATCTCTATTTCCAAAAGACTTCCTCCTTATTCATAAGGGAGTTCCATTTGTGTCGGCAGTCCCTCTCCTCCTGCTGTTGCACCACTTGGGCTCCACTTCACATGATTTGATTTTGGAGCTCAACCAATGTCTTTTCTGTATCCTTCTTTTCTTTGGCTAAACTCCCAAATGATGATTTGCACCATACCTTAACCTCCTTACAGATCCTCTCCAGTTTTTTGGCAATTCAGATCATGGTCATACCTTCCACCAACGGGCAATACAATCTCTAAAATCATTATGCAAGTGCCACATAATCTTGTATTTGAAAGGTTGTCATCTGGTTACACTTTGTATCTAGGAGAAAAAAAGCATAGAATGATCTGAGATGGTCCTAGGATAATCCTTTAGGTTAGTATATTGAAGAATGTTCCATCTAGCAGAGATGAGGGCACTGTCAAGCCTAACCTGGATCAATTTTTTCCCAAATCTGTTGTTAGACCAGGTGAAGGCTGAGCCCTAGAGGTTGATATCAATTAGATCATTTCTTCTTAGGAAGTCCTCCAGATCATGCATATTGTCTGAGAAGTCCTCCAGTCCCTCCATTTTTTTCAAGGGGTACAAAGAGGTGTTGAAGTCCCCCATACATAAGATATTTGCTGGTCTTATGGAATCAGCTATAGAGGTGGCCTCATCCCAAACAACAAGCCTACCATTACGAGTATTAGGGGCATACAAAATTAAAAATGAACCAGCTACGAGACTGGTTGGTGTATTTAGTGGCAAAAAAATGGGTGCTAGCAGAGATATCCACTCCCAATGCCTTATCAGGATTCTACATCATGAAAATCCCACCAGAAGCATCATTAGCCTCATAATAAGTGTAGCTAGCACCTGGCCAAACATAACTAGCCACTCTCAAGAAGACCTACATGGTCATTTTAACTTCCTGCAAAAGAATCAAATCAACCTTGAGTTCAATGATCTTTTGTTTGATTTCTTACTAATTCCTAGGGCTATTCAGTCCTCTCACAATCTAGGATATAACCTTCATCATTTATGGCTCTGGATTTCCTTCAAGATTCTTTGTTTTCCTCGACCAATCTCCTTTTCTATTTCCTTTTGATGAATGATCCTGGTTGGAGGTCGACCAACCCTCTCATCATATCTAACATCTAATTTATTCCCCCCTCTGTTCTTCCTCTTCAGGATCGTCCATTCAAAATCCTTGTTAAAAAGATTTGGTTCCCCTAAAGTGGGTGAAAGAACTTCAATAATGCCTTGTAGGGAAACAACAAGGGTTCCATTTTTGAACAGTGAACTAGCACCCACATTAGGGAGTGGGGTGCATGCATTCCCTTTTCTCGTTGAAGCCATATCATTTCCTACCAACCCCTCACTTGACTACATTATCTCCAGGGTTTGGATAACCAAATTTTCCCCTCTTCATGCATAATCATCTCCAAAGCCTCAGACAACTTACCTGTGTTCTCCTTTCCTTGCCTCTTGACCTGGGCTTTCACAGGGGTTCTGGTTTTCCCCTCAATATTGCGGGTTTCATGTATCTAGGTGTATGCATGAAAATGCGGCCTATGCTAACATACACACTTCAACATGGTCCTTATTTGTGGATTCATCCTGGGATGAATATTGGATTGTTCATCCAAAAATTAGCTGGCAAGGCAACTTGTTGCCTTCTATCTAAAGGGAATTGCTTGTTAGATATCCTCAAATTTGAGGTGTTTAAGAAACCAGACCCTCTAAGAACAAAGGATTTAAAAAATGAAATTAATCTATATGATTGTGTAGATTAATCTAGAATGAGAAATGCATTCTAATCTAGGAACAATTGAAACAAAACTAGATTAACCTATGCATATTAATCTAAATGAATTTAAACTAAGAATGCAAGATGTATGCAAAAATGTGAGCAAATGTGAGTATGAATTTCAACAGCAATTCAATGCAAATTCTAATTCATCCTCTCCCAAAACGAAGAGATGAGGGTCTCTTAAATAGACTTTCCTGGAATCCATCAATGGTTGAGATCGATTTCAATCAACGGTCAGGATTAAAGGTGAAGTTCAGTCATAAAGGAAGATTCCCAAATTAAAGGGAGTTAACTAATTTAATTTGAGTAGAATAAGGAGTTAACTGATTTAATTCCTTTTTGATCAATAGTGAACTTGAAATTTTCCTTTTTGAACTGAAGAGAGATTTTGGTGAGATATTTAATTTAATAAAATGAGATCTACTCTCATAATTACCTTTTCTATTTAATTAAATAATCCTTTAATTAATTAGAGACACTTTTCTTATTTAATTAAATAACTTCATTTAATTAATTAGGAGTGGCTTCCCATTTAATTAAATAACTTTGTTTAATTAATAAGAAGTACTCCATTTAACTAAATAATTTTGTTTAATTAATTAAAATAGGCACATTTATTAAATTAAATAAATTTAATTCCATAGTACATTAGCCTTAAGATATAATTTAATTTAGTTAAAGTATAAATACTTAGTAATTAAATTAAATATTAATCAATAGGTTTAATATGACTAATATGAGTAAATACTATAGGAATTAAAAAATAAGCATGATGAATGCAGATTAGGGTTTTCTGCATTTGATAATGAAGTCAAGTAGCAAGTAGTCGAGTAAGAATTTGCCTAATGGAATAGGGTTTTAGGATTGATCAGAAATAGACCAGAATTGGTTGAGATGGCAATGAGCCAATTTTGGGGTATTACATTTTGCCCCTCTTTGAATGAATGTGCAAGCAACACATTCAATTCAAAGAAAATCAGAAAGCATGTTGTGAAGATGAGATTGGTTCCAAAGATGATAACACAGAGACCAATTGATAAGCTTTTAAGGACTCTCTCAAGAACAGAGCTTAATCCCAAGGAATCCAAGTAGAGCACTTAGATACCTAAGATTGGTAGCATTTAAAAGACTATCTCCAAAACGGAGTTAAATCTTTAAGGATCTAGACAGAACGTCTTAGATACCTAAAATTGATAGCATTAAAAAGATTATCTCCAGAACGGAGTTTAATCTTCAAGGATCCAGATAGAACACCTAGATACCTAAAATTGAAAGCATTTAGAAGACTATCTCTAGAATGGAGCTTAACCTTCAAGGATCCAGATAGAACACTTAGATACCCGAAATTGATAGAATTTAGAAGATTATCTCCAGAATGGAGCTTAACCTTCAAGGATCCATATAGAACACCTAGATACCTGAGATTGAAAGCATTTTAGAAGGCTATTTCCAGAATGGAGCTTAACCTTCAAGGATCCAGATAGAACACCTAGATAACTAAGATTGATAAAAGATAACTAGGTCCAATCATGAGTTGTAGAATCATCCCCAAAACGAGGCTTGATCGTCAGGAGTTAGGGTTTAGACTATCCCAATACCTGTCCATCAAACTCTGAGAAGAGCTGTTATAAGGTTGATCAATTGATGAAAAGATAAGATAGATAACAAAGATGCCAGATAGAAGGAAACAAGATGCCCCAAGTGATGAGATGCCCCAAGTGATAAGGACATAAGATGGGAACCAGATGCCCCAAGCAATAGGTATTTAATGATGTTAATCATCCTGCCCCCTCGGGAGCGAAATTGAAAGATGACACACAAGAAATATGATTTGAAGCAGTATATCATGAGATATAGAAGAAATCTGAGATTCAACAGAATATAGAAGAGATCAGAATTATCAAAAGAAGATTCAGGGTTGATTTGAAATGATTGCGAAGTCGCAAAGACCAAGTTTGACCAAAAGTTGATCAGATTTAGCCATGGTTGACTTGAGTTGACTATTTTGAAAATGATTATTGAAAATATGGAGAATGTAGAGATGAAAGGATTCCAAGAATCACAAAGTATGAGAAATATTTGGGTTGTGCAAGCATTCGATTGCGTCGGTCCCCAAAAATTTAAAACGCATTTTTGAGGCTCTTAAATGTGTCAGATTTGGAATTTGATACCAAAAATGGATCCAGAACGGTTCAATTAGCCAGGGGTGTGATTTTTGTGCAAATCCGAGTGTAGACACCTAAATTTGATTACATCGCTTTGGTAATCCTATTTAGTTATCTCTAAAGGCATCATTAATTAAATATCTATTTAATTAATCCTTTTCCATCCCCTAGCTGATTAATTTAATTAATCATCTATAGTCCTAATTGATAAATCAAATAGCCTATTATTTATCAATTAAATCTTATTCTTCTATCTAATTCCAAAATCCCCATTTATCAAATAAATCTATTTGATAAATAAAGCCCTCAAATCTAAAAGCCCCTAACTTGTCCCTAACCCCCTTTTTTAGCCTAATCCACCCCATCCACCCATACTAACCAAGCTTAGCTACTAACTCACCCACCCTCATGAATGCCATCCACTTGCAAATCTCTAACATCCCTAATCTAATCCTAAACCCAAGCCTAATCCATCCCCTAATGTTGTCACATTCCCTAAGTAAGCTTAAGACTTTCCTAAGCCAAGAAAAGTCAACAATCTCAACTCCCTTCAAAATATCCCAACCACCCAACAATGAATGCTCTTACAAAAGCCATAAAGACTCTTACAAGCTCTTACAAGCCATAATGAAGGGTCTTTATGAAGATATTATCCCTTGAGCCTCCTTTGTTGACTCATCCATCCCCTTTCCTCCATCCACTCACCCTGTGACATGTGTCACTCCCTGATTGGTGCTAAACAAGCACAATCCATGTGCTCCCCTTTGAGTGCATCCTATCCCTCCTTAAGCTTTCATCTTTCCTTCCATCTTAGCCCTCCATCCCTCAAGCCCTTAGCCTATAAATTGAATCCCCTCCCAAGCCATTTCATCACAATCTTGAAGCTAAAGTTATAATGCTAGTTTGAGAAACCAAAGCCCTTAACCATACCCTTATGATGCCAAATTGAGAGCTCACAAAGCTACCAATTTGCCATTTTTCATCTCCATTGAAGCTAGTTTTGAGAACCTTGAGCATACATACCAAATCTAAGCAAATAGACTCATCCCCAAAGCAAGTGACCATCCTCATTTGGAGAGCCATTCTATGGCTCATATTCTCATTTGAGGGTTTCACTTTGTCTCTCATATATGTTATGGTTTTTATGCTAGTTAATGCTTTTGTTCTTTTAATATCAAGTAGAAGCAGACCATAGGGGTGTTTTTCTAGTCGGCTCCTTAGGATTTTTGTCTAGTCGGCTAATAAAGAGGTTTTTTTTAAAAAAAAATTTGTATATAAATATGAGTTTCATTTTTTACTATTTGCATTTATGTGAAATCAAGTTATTGGCTTTTGAATTGGGTAGAAAGAAATATTTGACAAACTTCAACCTATTTTCGAATTTTGGAGGAAGAATTTACAACATGGGCAATAAAGATAAAAGAGCAAGTAAATATGCACGAAGAAGAACTAAGGAACAAGAAGATGAAAATCGTCAAAAAACGCTAGCAAGATACTATCTTAGATCAGGTACACATGCACAATCTTTTTTCCAATGTATTTAATTAGTTTATTTAGTTAGGATTAGGGTTTAAATCCAATCAGGAATATCATATTTATCTTAAATTAGCATTACTAGATTAACTTAATATTAAGAGTTTATTTGAAATTATGTTCATATTTAGGCCATTAGGGTTTATCCAATTATGTCCATATTAGTCCTTAGGGTGAATATTACATTATGAATAAATTTAAATTATGAATTTATTTAGCATGGGAATTACCTTGTTTATTCAATTATGTTAATAATTTATATTCCATTAAGGTTTATTAGATTATGATTAAAATTAAATAAATGAATTTATTTAGGACGTAGTCAACCAGGACAACCTATCGACATTGGAGAAGGTTCATCCCAAGTTCAAACAGGTACATGTGCATCTCTTGCAAGTATATAATATAGATCTTTCTAGAATTCTAGGTCTCTATCAAACTTTATATCTTTAATTTTAAAATTTAGTGAGCGATATTTCCCCTTATAAACTTACTTGATTTTATTTGTTATATCGTGCACATGCAATTCTAGTAGATGATGAAAATGTTGTACATGAGGAAATTGAAGATGAAGCAATGGATATTGAAGAAGGACCATCTGAAGGTTAGATAATTTAATCAAGTACATAATATTTCACTCTTGAGTTAAACATGTATATATGTATACATATATGTCCCCTAAAGAGATTGTATCTTAAGACTTTGTTTCATTTTTTCTTGTGCAGCCCGAGATCAAACAACAAATGAGAATGTTAATTTAGCTCAAAGATTGAAGAGAAAAATTAATCATAGAAACATAGATCATTTAATTGAAATGGATGTGGAAACATTGAGAGAATATGCTAATCAACCTACACATACTACGAAGAGAAAATTGAATAAAAAGTCTAAAGACATAATTGCACAATTTGAGAATCTATCAACAGCGGAGAAAACTCAACTATTATCAATTTCACTTCTCAAAGATGAATTAAAAGAGCCACTGAGACTATTGGTTATAGATACAAGTATAAAAAAGATGAGGACTTCTAAACTAGAAAAAGATATTGTTGAAAGTGTTAAGGAAGGGTTACATTCCATTGGGAAAAAAACTAGATCTGCAGATAAATCCATTGCACGAAGAGTGATACTAACATCTATTTTAAATAAGAAAACATCCCAAAATAGACAGATCTCTTCATTATCATCTCATTTTGGGTATAGTCGGAAGATAGTACTACATTATCTGAAAAGGAGAAACAATTTGAATGATAGTACATTAGAATGCAATTGGGCACTAATGTGTAGAGCTCCTCGATCTGACACATGGGGAAATAGTTAAGAACTTAGTTATTCAATTTTGGATTGATAATACTTGTCCTTCACCAAATAGAAGAGATATAATCAAGCAGAGGATTGGGCCTAAGGAATATATTCAACACGCAAAACATTGGTTGGATGTCACTCAACATGAATTGTATCTCTCATTTTGTAATTTAAATCCTAACATAAAGATTGGACAAACAATGTTTGAAAGATTGAAGCCCTATTTTGTGAAGATAAATAAATCTTTTGAAACATGTTGTTGTCGATATCATGTTGAATTTGATCTGTACTATGAAGGGTTTCGAAAGATGATAGAAGAAATTGGTGAAACTTCTCAAAATACTTTTCCTAAACGACTGAGTCAATTCATAACATCAATCTTATGTGAAAAACCAAATGTTTGTGTCCGTGAAATAGATTGCATAAGAGGAACTTGTGAGACATGTGGTAACTTGACTAAATTTCCTTTGAGAGAAGAAGATACTAATACGACAAGGATGGTAAAATGTAAGAGATATAAGTACATAAAGTCAAAAACAAAAGCTGGAAAAGAATCAACAAGGTTAGAATATGTAGAGGATGAGATATCGGCTGGAGAATTTATGTCAAATTTTCGTAAATTGATTCAACCATATATAAGCCATGCATTTTTTGCTAAGTGGCAAGCAGAACAATTTCAAACACTAAGAGAAACTTTCCCACTTGGAACAATTCTATCTATTGTTGACTTTGTAGAGAATTACTCTTTCGTATCTCAAAAACAACTTCAAGCAGAATACTACTATACAGAGCAGGTTACTATTATGGTTCAAGTGTCTTATCGACATGCACAAATTGATCTGGATGGTGTGGAAAGTACAAATCAAGCACAAGTCATTAAAAAGGAGTATCACTTTTATATTAGTGATGACAAATAACATGACACACATTTTGTGGAACATTGTTTTAAGACATTTTTTGAATATTTGAAAAACAAAAACATTAAAATAGAAAAAAATTTGGTATGGTCAGATGGATGTGCAGCACAATTTAAATCAGCTAGACCATTTTATGCATTATGTAGATATCATCGATACCTTAATATATCACACATTTGGAGTTTTTTTGAGAGTGGACATGGAAAGGGTGAGCATGATGGTGCAGGAGCTTGTATCAAACGTGCTTTAAGAAAGTATCAAATGGACTATAAAGGATATCACATTAATAATGCTCATGATGTGGTTGAGTGGTGCAAAACACATTTTTCGGTGCCAACAAATATAGATAACACATCATCAGAAGCGGACCGAGTCATACCATTTAGAGTGTTTTGGGAGGTATCAAGTATATATAAATTAATTTGTTCATATTTTTAAATTGAATCTTAAATTTATATTTAATATGCTACTTTAGATGATCTCTAACTAAATTATGGACCTTGTGTACACATTCAGGTGTTGATAGAAGATCAATGCATGCATGCAAGAGGGTAGAGAAGACACGATCTTTGCATTCAGTCATGAGTACAAATACTAATGTGTGGTCATTGTATACAAGAGAATACTCATGCTTTTTTCCTAATTGTATTGATGAAGACTATGGTGGTTGCATTAATCAAGAACGTGGATATGTGGGTGAATGGACTTTGGTGCCACTAGATGTTATTAATACGAATGAGTTTGAGCACGAAAACTATGATGATATTCCATTGATTTCTAGTGATTATAACCATATTTCAGGATTGATCAGAGTTGGTATGTATGAACTATATATATACCTGGATCATGTACATGTATACATTTTTCATAATTTTGGTTAATTTTTATTATATATATGTACTTATGTAAATGACGTGTATCCAGAATTTTGACATATATAAGTTTTTGTAGGAAATGTTTTTGCAGTCATAGCAGAATCGAAAAATGTAGAAGGTGCTAGCTATTATTTATTACGTTGCACCATGGAAAGAGAGAAGCTAACAAAGACTGAAATAAGTGATGAAATTTTTTGTCCCACAGGTTAGTATATAGTTGAATTATGTATATATGTATGTCAAGTATCTATATTTTTAATGAATTCAAATTCTTTGACTTAAATTCAAGATTGATGTATTTTTTAAATGTGTACATGTGTAGGTTCTGTTGTTGTACAAGGAACATATTTGAAGCAAATAAAAGTACTTAAAAGTGGGATTCATTTCACTGATTATCAACCTAACAATAAGGTATATCAATATAGTAACCATGTTATTGCCACTGGTCTAACTCTTCATCCAGTCAAAGGACCTGGAATACGTAAGTGGAGGCTCCATATTGATGATCATGAGAAAATATTAAATGTTATCCAAGAACGAGTTGATCCACTTGATATGAGATAGAAACATCTCCTAATTTGAAATGTAACTCAAGAAAAATTTGAAATTTGGTTCAAACTATTTGAAATTCGGTTGAACAATCATTTGATCAATTTGAAATTTCGTGGGATAACTAATTTTCTAAATTGAACTTTTACTCTTTCATTTTGAATTTTCTAAAGTAACTAATTATAGAAATTATGAACTTATATGTACATCTGTGTACACTAATTACCTGACATGTGCACCTTGAGGGAAATAAATTCGAATACCACTTGTCTTAAGAGGATGAAATTAGGAGTTTGTAAAATTAATTATATTGAACTTTCTATTTCACTTAACTTGTCAATTTTTGGACACATATACGCTTTCAATTTAACTAATTAGGACATGTGCTTTCAATTTCAGGACATGTGAGCTTTCAATTTAACTAATTACCTGACATGTGAGCTTTCAATTTTAGGACATGTGAGCTTTCAAGTTCAAATTGCGATTTGTTTAACTAAATTTTGAACATGTACATGTTTTAAGTTGGACTTGAATTAGAACATTGGGCTTAATTGGATAAAATCCTAGGATACATATGTGCACTTGAATTAAAATTTCACTATGATTAAAATTTGAAATGTAACTTAAGAACAATTTGAAATTTGGTTCAAACTATTTCAAATTGTGTTGAACAATTTGAAATTTGGTGTCCAATAACTAAATTTCTAAATTGAACGTTTACTCTTTCATTTTTAACTCAATGCAAGAATTCATTTAACTTTCTATTATATTGAACTTTCTATTTCATTTAACTTGTCAATTTTAGAACACATGTACACTTTCAATTTAACTAATTAGGACATGTGCTTTCAATTTTAGGACATGTGAGCTTTCGATTTAACTAATTACTTGACATGTGAGCTTTCAAGTTCAAATTGCAATTTGTTTAAACTAAATTTTGAACATGTACATGTTTTAAGTTGGACTTGAATTTTACAACATTGGGCTTAAGGGGATAAAATTCTAGGATATGTGTACAAATAAAAGGGATGAGTTCTATAGATTTACTCAAGTTAGGAATTATGTACAACTAATTACCTGATACTTTAACATTTAATACATTTTCAATATATTACCAAACATTTAAATTACATGAACTATATATATATATCTAAATTTAATCAATATATTAAACATGCACGTACATATCTAAATAAATTACTTACATATCTTAGATAGAAACAATTTATAATATACTAGATCTAGATCTAGTATGTACATTAGATTCCACAACATAATGCAACATGTATCAATCATCTCGAGAACAAATAACAAAAACATGTATCCATCTAGAGATCTATCAGAAGATAATATCAAATATAAATATAGCGTGCACACATGTAGACATGTAAATCCAGGTACATCTATATCAAATCAAATATAAATATAACATGCATCATGTGTGCATATAAAGTGTCTATCTAACATATATGAATGTCTCTCTGGATGAAAGTCTACAACAAATCATCTAGATAAAAAAAACTATAGATCATCACGTGCAGGACTATCATCGCCACGCCTCCTCACAACGCGCTCTGAAGACTGACTAGTATCAAGATGCTCACTAGGATGTGCTGACCCCTATATATAAATTCAAGAGAAAGTGATATCAATACATACATACATTTAATCAAGAGAAAGTGATATTGAAATACATGTACATGTATTTAATCAAAACATAAATAAACATTACCTGTCCACTACTAACATCATCCAATGAGTCTCGACGATGTACACGATCTGGCATCAAAGCTAGAGTAAAAATAGGCACGTCCCCCTACATTGTACACGTGCATGAGCAACACATCAAATTAACATTTCTCTACATGATTACATTTGAATCTACGTGCATGATATACATGTACATGTGCACACATGCACATGTCTAAATTAAATTAGTTTGAAATGATTGAAATTTTAACATGAACTTGAAATTTTTTTTACCTGTGTAGATGGTGGCATCTGATAATACTTAGACTGCCTAGCATCGATCGTGTCCACTAATGCATCCAGATTTTGTTGCGTCGCATCAAGCTCAATCTCTGCATCTACGCGGGCCCCATGGCTAGTGACTGGCACATGTCCTAATAATGACGAGCCAAGTGGACTATGTACATGAGATGGCATAGAATTAGAATCATCACGTGTCAACAAGTCCATCCACCTTGTGGTCGACAAGCTCAAATCAACATCATCAAGGCCCACATCTGAACTCTGAGCCTACACTGTAACACTGGCTGAAGGGTTTGTGGTATGTATATGTCTCTGTGGAGAAAAAGAGTGGTCAGTAGATGGATCATCATGTGCACTACCACCATGACCACTACCTGATCGATGAGAGGAATATGGCCGAGGATGTGTCCTAGTACTACCATGGACACGACCTCGAACATTTGATATGGGTATGCCAAGATGCTCTGATACAAATCCATATGTATCTAATAAATCCTCAGCCAAACCAATCATAGTATCTCGTGCCAACACTCCAGTGAGACCCTCTAAGCTAGCCATTGAAGGGATGCCTGCTGCACTATACAAGTCTCCTGAAGATGAAGCATAGGATGATGATCTGGAACGCCGACGAGACATCAAATACTGACCAACCTCATCACTTGAAATAGATCTGACAGCTGCTGCAATCTCTCCAACTCCCTGAAGGACCCCACGTAACTAAGTGGTACACATGGCCTCATCAGCTGATGGACCTAACACAGCGGAAATAGCAGGTGCCCTCTCTCCAACAATCGATCTATGTGCTAGTGGGGGACGACCTGGCTGCCTATCAGCCAATCTACCATGCCCCTATCCTAAATGTCCTGGTAAATCTATGTAGTTCACCGCCCTGTGTAAGTGAACCTCTGCATAAAGCTGTCGGGCAAAATAGAGTGGAATTTGGTTGTTATTTGGATAACGACCATGGGCAGCAAGTAAGCGTGGGTATATCAATGCTGCCATCTGTGGATCTGTACACTTAAGGGGAGAATACCCCTTCACATACTTTTGTGAAAGATAATGAGGGAAACATTCCCTCTTCAGGACATCTTTGGGCACCAAGCCCTGCACCTCCTGGAGTGAAAGACCAGAGGAGACCTCTCGTCTCTTACTGTCAAGGACAACCTGTATAGTATGTGCAGAATATGGGGCAACGCTATGAATCTCATCTCGAATAAATGTCAGGCTGTGTAAGATAGTATGGCATGTACCACTATAAACACTAGAGCATGTGCCACTAGTCAGGGATTCCTAGAGTCTATGAATCTCCTGGTTAGTGCGATCATAGAGCTCCTGAGGTGGGATAGGTAGCTGATCACAGGGGACATGATGCTACTCAGGGGGGATAGGCTGCTGCTCAAGGCTTGGGATAGGCTGCTCGGGCCCAGGTATAGGCTGCTGCTCAGGGCCCAGGATAGGCTGCTCGGGCCCGGGTATAGGCTGCTCGAGGGGGACAGGCTGCTCGGGGGGGATAGAAGGTTGTTGATCAGCCATGTCAATGTATGTAGGTGCGTGTATAATGTGTAAACCTGAAAATTAAAATTAAAATGTATGAAATTTAATAAACTTGAAATTTATATTAACATATATGTATGTACAATTTGACAAAATTAAAAACTTGTATCTAAATTGTTTTAATAAAATTAAACATGCACGTACATGTCTACATATATATAAAAGTCCTAAAACTTAAATGAACATATACCTTAAAAGAAAACTAAATTTTAAAACACATATGTTGTTATATATATAATGTTTGTAACTCAGGGACCTTTTAAGAACTACATGTGTGCAAGTTATATATCTATCTAAGTTAGATTGAATGTTCAAAGGTTTTAGACATATGCGTGCACATAAACTTGTCAGATGTAATTTAGGTCCACGAAGTTTAAATATGTGCATATATATGTATATATAGATATATGTGTATATACATGTACATGATATGTATATTTTCACATATAGATCTATCATGCACATGTGTATATATACATGCATACGTGTGCATATATATTTACACGTGCACATGATATGTGCAAATATATATATCATGACACATATGCATATATAGATCTATTTGTGTACATATATATAACATTGATGTATCATTTTGAGACCTTGATATCAATGTTTAATTAGTTTTTGGATTAGGGTTCAATTTGGTTTGTACTATTTGATTAGGTTTACATGCTTACGTTTCAATTAGGACAAGAGTTAATAAATTGAATTAACATTTCAATTCAATCTTAGGGTAATGGTTCAATTTTGTTAATGGTTGGGGAAAGGATTTAAGGTTAAATTCAAGGTTTCTACTATTAACTTGGGATATATAATTACCTGTTTATGATCATGGTTTAATTCAATTTGGTTTATAAGTATAATATTAATTAGTTAAGGGCCAGGGTTACCTTTCAATCTAGTTTGATATATTCAATTTTGTTTAAGGTCAAGACCCAGGGGTTAGTTTATTTTAGTGTTAAATATTAAGATATAATGCTAAATTATGATATCACTCATTTTTTGATATTTTGATATGATGGACATGTCATAAATGACATTTCTATATGATTCTTTTGATATGATATGCATGGATTATATATATATATATATATATATATATATATATATATAATCTTATGATTTAGCCCGTAAATTATCATTTATAATATAAGGGTTTAGAAATTAAATTTTAAGATCTTGAGGTTAGGGTTAGGGTTTGGATAATTAAATTTTAGTTTTAGGTTTAGGGTTAGAGTTAGAATTATGGTTAGGGCTATGATTTAGGATTGAGACCACAATTAAAGGGTTAGGATCATGTGGTCGGAGGTCCCAAGTATCTGAGTAGAAATTATAGTCTAGATCAATTAGGGTTAGTAAAGTAGGCAAGTTAGCATTTAGGATTTAGGGTTATAGTTATGATTCTAGGGTTAGGGTACATTGGGTTTACATTTCTATTAGTACTATTTATAGGGTTAGGATATGGGTTGACATTGGTATTAATATTATTTTTAGGGTTATGGTTTGTACATCAGGGTTTAAATTTATGGATCTAGGATTATGATTAGGGCTTATAATTTAGGATAAGGGTTGGGGCTTATCATCTAGTATAAGGGAACTTACCATTATAATTTATGATTAAGGTTAGAATAATGGTTTAGTACTTAAATTAGTTTATATCTAGCTAGCTTTTAAAATTATAGTTTAGCATTTAAATTTAACAAATTTTAGGATCTTAGTGTACATACATCTTGATTCTAGGGTTTAGTATAATTTAGGGTCATGGTTTAACATTTATTCAATTATAGCTTATAGGTTTGTACATGATCATTGCTAGAAGTATGGTTAGAGGGTTAGGGTATGGGTTTACATCATGTTGAACTAGAAGTATGATTCTGAGGGTTAGGATTTGTATTAGCAATACAAATTTTGATTATGGTTTTAACACATAGTTTAAATAAATTTATATAATTAAAGTTAGGATCAAGTATTAATATGATTTACTATTTAATGTTCGGGTTTATCATTTAGACCTCTACGGTTCAAATTGAGATTTAGAAAAGTTTTATGGTTTCAAGTGTGCATCTAAGATTAGGGGTTATAATTTATGATTAAAGGGTTTTGCAGTTAGGATTATGACTAGGTTTAGTATAATTTAGGGCTACTGTTTAGCATTAAGGAACTTAAGACTTAAAATTTAAGTTAAATATATTGAATCTTTACATGAACATTAGATTATATGATGTACATTTTTTTATGTAACTTGTATATTATTTAATCAAGTTATGTTCTTATAATTAACTTTTATTAATTAAAGGTTGTAACATGTATTCTTTTGTTTATACACATTCTAAGTTATATACATTCAAGTATGTATGTATATGTCTGTTATATTCTTACCTAGATGCAAATTAATCTCTGACATTCTTATATATGTATTCAATTTAGGATCTGGACCCAAGTTAAGACATGTGATTGAATTATAATATAGTTAATTATATACTTAGATTACTTTTAAATTCAATTTACAAACTGACATTATAGTTAATTCTAAATGATGCCTAGCCAAGGGATCCAAAGAACTAATCAAAAGTTTTACTAAGCAAACAATAACATACATACAATAATTTACAATTATAAAAAACATAAGAGATTGCAAATTCCTTAATGAGCACATTTACATTTCATTTTTAAATAATTATAAGTACTAAAAGTAAAATAAATAACACATCCACATGAAATAATATTAACTAGACTTCAGTTCAATCCATTTAAATAATTTATATACATTTGTTCCGAATGCCACTTGGCAAATTAATTCGGAATGCACAATCATCCACTGTACATGTCACATGGTATGAAAGGCTGAAAGAATATACATTTATAAAATAGTTTACATCATCCATTTTCGATCCATGAAACAAAGTACAATACAATTTAAGTAAAATTATTTTAAATAGTATTAGAAGTTTTTTGTTTGGATCCCTTGGCGAGTTGTTATGTGATTAAGTACTTAGTTATATATGTTTAGGGTTTTATTGTACATAACTATATGGTTAGGTCATGATTATAGTTTAAATAATGAATTTAGGTTGAGGTTATATGGTTTTAGGTCAAGGTTATATGGTTTTAGGTCAAGGTTATATGGTTCTAAGTCAAAATTATATTTATTTGTAAAATTACATGTAACTTAAACAATAAATTTACATCTAATCTAATCATTCAATATTGTAATAAATACATAAATTAAATACATTTCAAAACATCTAAAATAATAAATTTTTAAATAAAATTTAAATTAAAAGACAATATTATATACTTAGATCTAATATAGATGAAAATTATCTTTAAAAAAATCTTATTTGTGCATTTAGAGATTCATAATAACATTAGAGGCTTAAGCATGAATAGTAAAATAAAATATACAAAGAAACATATATGAAAAACAATAAAATATATGAAAAAATATATAAATTTTAACTAAAACAATAGAAAAAAGGAAAAAACAAATGTTTCATACCCTTTTCAGACGGTCGATAAAGCGGATGCCAGTCTCTCTCCAAATTTTGATCGAAATAATGAGGAGAGAATCTGATTGCGCCGCTATTTATGCTAGCGGGTTCCATAGTTTCGATCGAAACTTTAAAACCGCGGGAAAACCCGCGTTCCAGGTTTTGATCGAAACTTTACTTAAGTTTCGATCAAAACTATTTGGCGCGGTTAGTTTCGATCGACAATTACTTTCTATCGAAAGTAATTAGTTTCGATTGAAACTTTGAAAAGGAGCTTCTATCGAAACTATACGGGTAATTTTTCAGACCCGCGCTTGTTTGGAGGAATTTCTTCCTCCGAAAAAGTGTAACCCACTATTGTGGGTTCACCCTAGATTAGTATTACTTGCTAACATATTTCTCATATACACTGAGCACTTTGAAAAATTTGGGTCAACAGCTATATAAGGGCTTGAGGGGTCATTTTCAATTCATTTGTGCTTTTTGTCTTCTATTGATTTGAGCTCTGAGAGAGACATGGCAGTTAGCATGAGACATCATCGATTTGAGCACTCCAGACGTCATAGCCGCCCAACAGACTATAGACCACTGGTGAGTCATTGATTCCCCTCCTTCATACTTTTGCTTTCACAAATTTTGAGGTCATTTATTGCACATTTTAGCTTGTTTTTAGGGGGTCAAATCTTTCTTCGTGCGAGGGAGACATTATGTTTCGTGCGAGGGAAGAGATTCTTTGCACGAGATGATTCATTTCTCGCACAAAAATCTCTTTTCTCACGTGGACAGTTCTTTCTTTGCGCGAGCAGCTCTTTTTTCATGCGAATGCGTGATTCTTCGCCCGAAGAAAGAATGTTTTTGTGCGAAACTGATAGAATTTCATGTGAGATTTGATGAATTTCGCACAAAATTCTGTGACAGTTATGTGTAAAAGTTTGATTTTCATACTCAAAAATTGCATTTTAATTTGTTATGATGCATCATTTCGACTTGCTACTTATTGTTTCTCTTGTCATTTTGTTGTGCGTGCAGGAGGTCTTTGGTGACGTTGCATTCAGATCACACTACCCACCATATGGAGAGTTATTACAGAGTCTTGGTGATGCTCATTGGGCACACATTGCCTGATTGGGTTTGTCTTCTTTGTGCTGGATTCTAGCCATGATGGTGAATCATGACCTTCTCATTGCGTTGGTAGAGTGTTTCCATTCGAAGACAAACACCTTCCACTTGTCGATGGGTGAGATAACTATCACTTCAGAGGACATATGGAGGATTTTGCAGATTCCTTTTCACGGCGCCTGGATTGTCTATGATACATTGCCCCGATTAGGGATGAAGGCACTATCCATTGTATTTGGGAGGGAGCTACCAAGAGGCAGGGCTATCAGCTGGGATGAGCTGATGCACACTTACGGACCCACGCATAGGCTAGCATCAGTGCTGGCTATATTTTTGAGCTATTTTTTATGTCCTGACAGAGGACAACATGGTTTGGAGTGTGGGTGGGGTGCCATGCTTCGCAAGATGCTAGAGGCACCTGAGATTTTTTGGGTGGGGTCAGTGCATGCTGGCTCACCTTTTCCATGAGATGCACGAGGTCGTCTTCCACGAGAAGAAGACCATGGCAGTTGGAGTTTATGTATTGCAGATCTGGGCCTGGGAGCATCTTCTCGTATGTAGGCTAATTTTTGAGGATGCCAGAGAGCCCATGGAGCCTTATATTTACAGATATTGTGGGCATATTACCCAGGCCCTCCTGGGTAAGATAGAGTAGTGGAGGATATGTCTTGATGACCTGGTGTCTATTGTATGGTGACCCTGGCGAGAGACAGAGGACTGGGATGATGCTCCCAAAGAGTTACCATGGATGTTCAGTTCTCGACCTCTGGTGGGCAGGACAACATCTGTGGTGGAGAGATTCACGATCTCTCGAGTGTGGCGGTAGTATGGCTGACCATAGGATATTTCTCCTGAGTTTTGTGCCTATGCCAAGTTGCAGAAGGACATTGAGTGGGGGTGGCCAGCACGGATGGATCTAGGGTGATCCATGATAGACATTCATAGCTTAGCTACAGTTCAGTGGGACTACCTGCTAGAGGTAGCAGATTTCAGGATGATACCTGCATATCAAACATTTTTGATCAGCCATCCTTTCCCACATTTTACAGATCTAGTGGGGATGGTAGGGCAGGCAGAGAGACAAGCACCTCAGCAGCAGTAGGCACAACCACAACCACCAATTCAGCCACAGTAGCAATCATGAGTCCGACACTAAGTTTAGCAGATGCAGATTCCCCCATGTCAGATGGGATCAAACCTAGGTGCCGGGGGTAGTGGGACTGGACAGAGTTGATGCCGTAGGCAAAGGATAGAGGAGGAGGCCCCTCAGTAGGAGGCTCCATAGCAGCAAGTGCCACCATAGCCACAGGCACCTCCACAGCAGTAGGCACCAGAGATGGTAGATGAGGACATGCCAGATCAGCCAGTAGGTGGGGTGCAGGACATGGTATAGCAGTATCGAGAGCGGGTTCATCAGGCCTCCCGATAGTTGGGAGAGTTATAGATTGCAGTGGTGGTCTAGGATGTGCAACTAGTGGAGCGACAGTGAGACATTGATCTTTGGAGAGAGCATGCCGAGACTGCAGAGCGAAGATTAGAGCTGACACAGGAAGAGATCCACTTCTAGTCAGCTCGGGCAGCGTACTATTATGCGATATATACGAGTGCAGTACCTGATGAGACACTTCATGTGCAGAGATTTTCTCAGTATGCGCAAGAGTTTGGGGGTGCACGATCTCCTTTCAGGCCAGATATGCCATAGCTGCCTCCGCCACTTGCTACCCCTGCTCCTCTTGGAGGCAAGGGTTTGGGACAGAGTTAGACGCTCTGTGCCCGATCTTTTATTTTGATTCTTGGCTATGTATCAATTGGTGTGCCAGCACCACATGTATCATTTTTTATTGATTGTGCTCAAGTAGCACCCATTTTTGTACTGAACCATTATTTTGATATATATATATACAAGATCTTGAGCCGAGTATTCTTGTGTACATATCATTGTCTATTTTGTTTTACTTTGATGTACATGAGATGTATGTTGTACTTAGATAGAATGCATATGTATGAACTGACATCTCATGTAGTGTTGCATATTTTTTCTTGACAGTCACAGGTATTCTATTGAGGTGTGTGAATTGAAAAACCAAATGCTTGTACAGCCGTGGAGGAATCTGATGCATGTGGAGTATGAACAGAATGACCATTGAATTGTGTGCTTATGAAAATGAAGTATGTAATGCAAGACTATGTTAAATGCAACCCTAGTTCTGGTTACCAAGCCTCGATATTTAATCATCACCGGATATAAAATAAAGCTCATATGTTATGCAATTTCCACTGACATTGCAATCATGGAAATATAAATATAACATACGTTATTGGTTTGTCAGGATTAAATGTAAGCATTCGAGGCACAAGAAGCCAAAATGACCAGAACATTTGTCCCTTTTAATGTAGGAAGTTAACATAAGCATCAGAGCATAAATGCTAGGATGACTTGAATGCTGCTTGCATGACAGGCACACCAAACAAACGAGAGATCCCTCTTATGCTAATTATTCAGTATTCATTTTGTCCGCAACGACCCTTGCATTTGTAATCTGAGACAAAAGTGTGGTAGATATACTTGTAGTGACCTGTACATTCACTTAGCAGGATGAGTATCACTATTTACTATAGCATGAAGATTTTACTCCAACAAACAAGGAGAAGAACCAATGTTATTGGCGTATTTGTATAAAAGGAGTCGAGGTACACACGACCATCCAATATGAGATACAGGCTCTTATAGTGGACACCCCTCTTATAGAAATATGTCAACTAATTAGAACTAAATCGCAAATAGAAAGCAAAGAAAAGATCATGCCCCCAGTCATTACTTCTCTAGTCAAAGATGACATAATCGAGTTGCTCGAGGAGATATGATAAAGCAAAAATAGAGAAAATAAAGAAAAAGCTCAGCATATCCAAACAAGTGTATCATTTTGAGTTCAATGTTTTTAGGATTGATGTCAAGTGTCAGTGTCCAAAACATATTTGAAAGAAATCTCTTCAGTAGGGTGACAATAGTAGGCAGACACAGTCAGAATGACTAGCGACTGAGGTCAAAGAGGAATCTTCAAGATGAAGAACCTAAGAAGGATTGAGCGACAATAGGTAGACACAGCTAGGATGATTGGTGACCAATGCAAGATAGATCTTCCATAAAGGAATCTAGAGACATAACCTGAGCAATGGTAGGTAGAGACAGTTAAAACAACTAGTGACCGTTGTGAAAGAGATTCTATGAGGAGAATCTCAAAAAAGTGACACTTGCAATAGTAGGCAGACGTAGTGAGGACCACTAGTGACTATCGCGAAGGAGATTGTATGAGGAGAATCTCAAAAAGAGAGTGACACTGGCAACAATAGGCAAACACAGTGAGGACCACTGGTGACTGTCATGAAGGAGATTCTATGAGGAGAATCTCAAAAATAGTGACACTAGAGGCAGTAGGCAAACGTAGTGAGAACCACTAGTGACTGTCGCAAGGGAGATTCTATGAGGAGAATCTCAAAAATAGTGACACAAAGGGGGAATGCGCCCGAGCTGTGACAAGACTCGATCCATGGATACATGAGCAGAAAGTAGGAAAAGTAAGAAAGAAAAAGCATAAAAGTGACTGTACAGAATGGCCAGAAGATGCACTACAAGATGGAGCATTGGGAACAAGAGGCACCTATTTACTAGGTTTTTACCTTCTTGGCAAGATTCTCTTTTTTTGCTACCATGATGCCTATTTTTAGGTTTTCATCAATGGCACTTTTCTTGTTTTTTTAATTTTTATTTATTTTTAATTTTTTTTTGTGGACTTTTTCTGATTTTTAGATTTTTTAAATTTTTAGAACTTTGTAAGAGATTACTAGATCTCAAGAAGGATCACCTTGATTTTTCTCTAGTGTCTAACAAGGTGTAGGATGAGATGTAGTAGTAAGCTGGTGGATAAGTGGAGATGGATAGGCATGGAGTATGAAGTGGTGAATGTTACCCTCAAGGAAAGTCTTCACAAGGTTACCCAAGCTAGGGAAAAATATATAACATATAAGTTCATAGTGTAATGAAGGGTGTCATGTAAGTAATCCAAGAAAGTGACCATGTCAAGAGATTGCCAAGAACTGATAAGAGAGTGATAAGGACTTTGGGAATGAGGACATCTGAAGGATAAGCAAGATCATAATAGGATGTCATGGATGGAAGAATTACGCATGATGCCTGTTTACCAATTTTTCATCATGGTACTTGTCCAAGGTGCCGCAAGAAGTGGTTTTCACCATAGGACGGATTTATTTTTCTTTACTTTTGCTACCAAGGCACCTGTTTCTAGGTTTTCACCAAGGCATTGTTTATTTATTTTTTTTTTTGGATTTTTAGAGTTTTTGGAAAGAATTCAAGCCTTTCTCAAATGAGATAGCACTCCTATAAGAAATATAAGTTATGATAAGCCAAGGCCATAGCAAGGCACGCTCAAAGATGCTGATAAGGTAATAGAGGGTGATAGTAGAAAATATATATTTAGGATATGGTTTTAGGCTATGGATGAGATAAATGGGATGGAAGGATAAAAGGGGGAGGATAGAAGGTGGAGTGAATAGGGTATTGAAAGGGATGTGCAAGGGTAGAAGAAAAAGTCGGCAAGATCAACATTGACACACACCTTGAAGGGTAGTGGAATGATGGAGGAAATAAGGATGAAATAGTTTGAGGTTTAAATGTATGAGGTGGTAGAATAATTTTGGAGAGAGATGGAGTGGAAGGCTTTGAAACCTTTTTAGGAAGATGTTGTGAAAGAGATGGAGTGGAAGCCTTTGGAAGCTTGAATGTCAACTTTGATTTGTTTTCAATATTCAAGCCCTTCAAAAGAGACTTGGGAATCCATATAGATTTTAATTTTTCATTAGATGCTTTGGAATGCATTTCTTAAATAACAGATTTAAGAACCCATACTTTCTTTGGTTGAGCTCTTTGAATAGTGGACCTTTGCAGTCTCTTTTGTGTATTTTCCTCTTGACATTCACATGTCAATTACAGGAGACAGTGTGAATGTTTGAGGATGGATTCATGCACTTGTGTTTGAGTTGATCATCCAAATTGCTTCCAAAGGACTTGGGACTTGTGGATGAATGAGGCCAATATGACTGGTTTAGATGGAAAGGTGGATGTGAAGAGTTCAAGTATGTGTATCTTTGTTGATCTTGGGGTAGGGTAGGAGGAATGTGTAATGAGATAAGAGTGGAAGTAGTGTTAGGATAAACCACGGAAATAAATAAAAACTACATGCAAATATAGCCAATAACTAAAAAAATAATAGATCACATAGAAATGAACACAAGGCACCAAGATTTAACGTGGTTCACCCAATCCCTGGGCTACGTCCACCAAACAGAAAGTCTGATCTTATTACAATCCAGTGATTACAACCTGATTACAATCCGTAATCCCTTATAGCTCAATACCATCGCAAGAACCAATTTTGCACCACAACATAATAAAAAATACCCAACCCGAAACCCTTTTATACAAGTATTAAACCGCTTTAAGGTTATAACATGTCGGCCATATGTCGGTCATAATATGTTGGCCACGGCCCAAAATTTTTTTCAGGGCAATGCCCCGAACCCCACTATTTATGAAGTATGTATAGTACTTTCCTGATCAGTCACCATAATCTAACAATCTCCCACTTGGGGACTAATCAGGCTCCACACTAAACAAAAATCTCCCACTTGGAGACTGATCCTATAGCAATACCACTACCACATGGGGCTCCCACTGGATAAAACCACCCTAGACTCTACTGTTCTTTTATTCATGTTCAGTCTAAAAGACCAACCGAAGTTGAAGAGGAGTTCAACTTCTCCCGTGTTTCAACCTTTGTCAACATATCTACTAGATTGTCATTGGTATGTATCTTCTCCAACTTTAACTGTCCATCCTCCAAAATTAACCGAATGAAATGGTACCGCAACTGTATGTACTTGGTCTTAGAATGCAGAGCTAAATTCTTTGCAAGATGAATGGCACTCTGACTATTGGTGAACAAAAAATTATCCTTCTGAGGATGTCACAATTCTTCCAAGAAGAACTGAAGCCATAT
Source organism: Cupressus sempervirens (assembly GCA_028749045.1). Classification (NCBI taxonomy): domain Eukaryota; kingdom Viridiplantae; phylum Streptophyta; class Pinopsida; order Cupressales; family Cupressaceae; genus Cupressus; species Cupressus sempervirens. The sequence goes on from CM053787.1 coordinate 794,864,778, forward strand.
CATCTCCTTGGTTGCCTCTGTAGTAGTAACATACTCTGCCTCTGTAGTGGATAGAGCATTAATCTTCTGTAACCTAGAAACCTAGCTCACGGCTGCCCCACCAATAGTAAAGACATAACATGTAATATCCCTAGCCAAATATGAGTCAACATAGCCTTATAAATCAGTAGTAGAGCCCCCAAAGTGTAAACACTTATTGGATGTTCCTCTCAAATATCTGAGAATCCACTTGATAGCATTCCAATGCTCAAACCCTGGATGACTCATATACCTGCTAACGACTCCCACTACATGTGCAATATCTGGCCTAGTGCATACCATAGCATACATCAAGCTTCCTACAGCTGAAGCATAGGGTACCTTGGACATCTTATCCTCCTCTTCCTATGTCGTGGGACACATCTCCTTAGTCAATTTCAAATGACCAGGTAAAGGTGTGCTGACAACTTTAGCATTCTCCATAGAGAAACATTGCAACACCTTCTCAACATAATCAGCTTGAAATAGCGTCAATGTTTTGTTCTTCCTATCTCTACAAATCTTCATACCAAGGATTTGTTTTGCTACCCCCAAATCCTTCATAGCAAATGCATGTGCTAACTGGCATTTTAGCCCCTTAATATGATCCATGTTAGACCCAGCTATAAGCATATCATCAACATATAAACATAAAATAATGTAGCTATCATCATCCAACCTCTTAAAATAAACACAGTAATCTGAATGACACCTGTTATATCCATGCTCATGCATAAAATTGTCAAATTTTAGATACCATTGCCGAAGTGCTTGCTTCAAGCCATATAAACTTTTCTTTAATTTGCACACTAAATTCTCCTTACCTTTGACCTCAAAACCCTGTGACTGAGCCATATATATTTCTTCATCCAAATCACCATGAAGAAAGGCTGTTTTAACATCTAGCTACTCTAAATGTAAATCTTTAGTAGCCACAAGACTTAAAACAGTACGGATAGAAGTCATTTTAACAGAAAGAGAGAATATCTCATCAAAATCAATTCCCTTTTTCTATGCAAATCCTTTTACAACTAACCTGGCTTTAAATATTTTATTACCTCCTTCCTCTTATTTCAATTTGTAAACCCACTTATTTTGTAAAGCTTTTTTACCTGCAGGCAACTTGCACAAATTCCATGTCTTATTTTTCAGCAAAGAGTCCATTTCATCTTTCATTGCAGACTCCCACTGAATCTTAGTATCCACCTACACAACTTCATCATAACTTTCAGGTTCACCAACATCAGTAAGTAAAATAGAATACAAAGAGGGAGAAAACCTTTGTGGAGGTCTAATTTGCCTCGTTGACCATCTAACATTTACTGGTGTGTGTGGTATTTGTTGTTGCAGTTGTTGCACATCATTAGGAATGGCTGGAACATCAACTTTTGGAGTATCATCTAGCACTACATAATCATCTTCTTTCTTCTCATGTTGCTGCAATAGATCTTTGTACAACACTTTCTTATTGAATATGACATCTTGACTTCTAACAATTTTAAGATTTTCAAAATCCCAAAGCCTATAACCAAATTCATTAATGCCATATCCAAAAAAGACACATTTCTTTGATTTAGCTTCTAGCTTGGTTCTATTTTCAGAGTCTATATGAGCAAAAGCTTTACAACCGAAGGTCTTGAGAAAAGAATAACTCACCTTCTTACCAGTCCATGCTTCCTCTAGAATACCATAGCCCAAAGGAGTAGAGGGACCTCTATTAATCAAATATACTGCAGTATTGATAGCCTTTGCCCACATGTGTAAGGGCAACCTAGCATGCGACCTCATGCTCCTTGTGTGCTCCATTATAGTCCTTTTCATGCATTCAGCCACTCCATTTTCCTGTGGAGTCCTTGGAATAGATTTTTGTCTAAGAATACCATTAGTGAAGAAATAATCTTCAAATTCATGACTGCAATAGTCACCACCATTATCAGATCTGAGACATTTTAATTTCTTACCAGTCTCATTTTCAACCAAGCATTTCCATTTCTTAAAAGTTTGCAATACATCAGATTTTTGTCTAAGGAAATAAACCCATACTTTTCTAGTTGCGTCATCAATAAATGTAACATAATAATGAGAGCCACCAAGGGAAGATACCTAAGCTGGTCCCCATACATCTGTATGCACAAGCTCTAATTTCTCCTTTTTGTTTTCCTTCCCAGTCTTTACAAAACTCACTCTCTTTTGTTTTCCATACACACAACTTTCACAGAAATCCATATTCACACATTTTAGACCTAGTAAAACTTTCTTTGAATGAAGTACTTTCATACCTTTCTCACTCATGTGCCCAAGTCTATTGTGCCACAACGCTGTATCAGAATCTATAGCAACTATTTGTTCTCCCTGCTCAATTGCAACAATTATTCCTGAACATTCATTTTTCTCTGAAACAATCAAAGTAGTAGGAACAATATGACCTGTACAAAGATATAAGGTGCCTACTTTCACACCTTTTGCTACTACAAGGGAACCTTTTGAAACCTTCCAATTTTTATCATTAAAAGTAACTACACAACCCTCAATCACCGAGTTGTCTGGCTGAAATTAAATTTCAACTCAGCCTTGGAACATGTCTTACCTCATGTAGTAGCCAATGATTCTCATTCTGCAACTTAATCTTAATTTTTTCCTTTCCAACAATCTGATAGGGTTCATTATCTCCCAAATAAACAAGCCCAAAATCCCCTTGGACATAATCAATGAAATAACCTCTATGAGGTGTAGCATGAAATGAAGCATCAGAATCTAAAACCCATGAATCATCAACACTCTCTAAAGACAGAAGCAAATCATCCTCTTTAGATTTTTTACTTAGCACATTTGCCTCCTTGTCTCCATCTGATTTATCTCCTTCATGTTTCTTTTGATTCCAACAATCTTTCTTTTTGTGCCTTGGTTTCCCATAGTACCAACAATCATTTGGTCCTCTCAATTGAGACCTCCTCCCCTTTGACTTTCCTCTTGATTTCCCATGATTTTCAGAGTTACTTCCTCTTTCAGTCGTTCTACCCCTGCTTTGTGCATTCAAAGCACTTCCTGATGTAGATCCACCTGAGGATTTCCTACGAGTTTCCTCACTCAAAACAACACCGATCACATCGTCATATTTTAGGGTACTAGATCCAGGAATAGAATTACTCACCGCCATTACCAAGCCATTCTAGCTTTCAGGCAAAGAACACAAAATCAAGAAAGCCCTAATTTTTTCATCAAAATTGATACCCACAGAAGATAACTGACTAGTAATAGTATTAAACTCATTTAAATGATCTGCAATAGATCTACCTTCTGCCATTTTCATATTAAATAAACGCTTCATGAGAAATACCTTATTTGAAACGGAGGGCTTTTCATATAGTGTCGCTAGGGTTTTCATCAAATCTTCTGTCATCTTTTCTTTTATAATATTAAATGCCACCGATGGTGCTAAGCACAACCAAATGCTTCCAAGTGCCTTTCTATCCAAAAGATCCCATTCAGCCTCTGACATAGTTCCCTAATTCTTGGCTTTGCCTTCCAACGGCTTCCATAAATCCTTCTAGTATAGATAATCTTCCATTTGCATCTTCCATAACTGGAAGTTCTGCGCATTAAAACTGTCAACCCTCAACTTACCCTCATTTGCCATCACTCCCACTCAACTGTGATACTCCCAGTTAACCATGAGACTTTCTTGCAGAGGATAACTGAAAGACAACCTCACTCTGATACCACTTGTTAGGATAAACCATAGACAAAAATAAAAACTACATGCAAATATAGCCAATAACTGAAAAAATAATAGATCACACAGAAATGAACATAAGGCACAAGATTTAACACTGTTCACCCAATCCCTAGGCTACATCCACCGAATAACAAGTCTGATCTTATTACAATCTAGTGATTACAACCTGATTACAATCCATAATCCCTTACAGCTCAATACCGCTGCAAGAACCAATTTCGCACCACAACATAATAAAAAATACCCAACCCTAAACCCTTTTATACAAGTATTAAACCGCTTTAGGGTTATAACATGTCGGCCATATGTCAGACATAATATGTCGGCTACCATGTCGGCCACGGCTCAATTTTTTTTTCCAGGGCAATGCCCCAAACCCCACTATTTATGAAGTATTTATAGTACTTTCCTGATTAGTCACCATAATCTAACAAGTAGGAGATAGAGGAACATAAGGTCCCAATATGGATGGAAGACTTGAAGGTTTTAGCTTAGATGGGTAGGCACCAAGGATAGATTTAGAAGATGTGAATGGACCATGAGAATGGATATCAACATCTTTAGAGTGAGCAATATGACCAAAGCCATCAATAGATTTATGAGTAACTTTTATAGGAGCAATACCTTTGATAGGAGTATTTAAAGTTTTAGAATGGTTTTGAAGTGAATGTAGTGAGGTAGAACAATAGAGTGAGGGAACACTTTTTTCAAAAGGAATCTTAAATAGTAGAGGAAAAGTATCCTTCTCTTGGTCTTTAATAGTCTCCTTAGGGATGGTGGAAGGAATATCATGATCTTGCCTAGTAGAGGGGTATGATATGGGAGATGGAGGACTACATGGTTCTTGAGATGGAGGGATGACATCTTGAGGGATATGCGAGGGTTCTTGATCTTGATCTTTAGATTTTTTAAAATCCTCTTGACATGGATCCACTTCTAAGGACAAGGTAGGATGCAAAGTTTGCATGATAGGATCTTGAAGAGATAGTGAAGTGCTAGTTGGAGTGGGAATAATAGGAGGAGCAACACATGGAGGTTTTGGATCTTTGCTTTGTGTAGTATGGGAGAGGTTTGCAGCTAAGTCAAGATTAGCTTGAGTTTCCTTTAAAGGTAGTCCTTGAGGGTACACATAGTCAACTGGGGGAGTAGTGAGTTCTTTTGATGAATATGTGTTGGAAAGATTAGACAATTTAGAAGGTGGATGTATGTTGGAGGAAGTAGAAGTTGTGTTTGAACCGTTACTAGACATGGTTTCATGAGGTTGATCCTTCTTGAGAGTAGAATCTTTAGTAGTTGAGAGCTTAGATTTTTGAATTATACCATTGTCAAAGAGATCTTGGATCTTGTTTTTCAGCTCCTTATAATGGGAAGTTTTATGTAAACTATGTTTATGATAGACACAATAGTCACTCATAAAGGAAACTCCCACCAAAGTGAGCTTAGGTAAAGTAATGAGTTTTACTTCAAGAAGTTCTTCCAAAGTTGATTCATAAGATCTTCCCAAAGGGGTGAAATCATGCTTTGGTTTAGGTTCCCAAGGTTTTTCTTCAAAGATATTTCTAGATTACTTGGGTGTATGTGAAGTGTTCTTAGATATCTTGGATTAAAGACCACAAGAATGTAATTTTTGGTTGTCATAGGAGGAAGGGAAATTTTCTCTCAAGGAGAATTTGTTCGATGATGTGTTTTCCTCTTCTTTTAGTCTTTGAAATTGAACACTTATCGTTTCAATTTGTTTCTTCATGTTTGTAATTAGAATCCCTTCTTCCTCACTAGGAATATTGGATTTAGCACATTTGTTGTTAGCCATTTTTATGTACTATGTTTGAAGTAGTGACAGCCAAGTTTTGGAACATAAGTCAAGTTGCCACAGTCATAGACAATGACAAAAAGAAAAAGATTAGACAAGGAACACACTAGAACGTAGTCTCAAAAAAGAAAGATAAGAGTGCAGTATACTAAGGTACGAATAGTCTGATTCGAAGGCTAGAACAGCCAAAGATTATGACTATCATGACATAGAGTACAACAAGCACTAAAGGACAAGAGCAAGATAACTGAGAGACAAGACTAGTTAAAGTATGGATCACAAGTCATTAGCTAAGCAGGATGCCACTATTTGAGACTGTTTGCAAACAGAGAACAATAAACGGACATAGAAAAAGATAGCATTCAAGACACAAATAGCTAAAACACACTGAATGTGGTAATGCTGACACAAGATTTCACACGAAAAACCTTTATAGGCTATGCAGAGAAGTGCAATAAATGACCAATTTTAACAAGTTTTTGGCAGTGTTTCAGCAAAGTTTCATGCGAGAATCTACAATGGTCGCACGAGACAGGATCTTAGATTTGGTGAGAAAACAGAACAACAAGTCCCTAAAGTTAATCATCACGTGATTGTAGTGAAAAGTTTAATTTTTTTGATAGTTTCAGTTTAATAGGCAGAATGTTTTGACAAATTTTGATCGTTTCAGTCACTAGGAAGATAAATAGACACGTAGAACAACAAGTAGGTGATTTCAAGCATGTCTGAAAACAATGAGCAAGGGAAAAAGCAACCTTGCGCATGAACAATCAAGTGACTTAGTTTGTGCTAATCCCTAGGAAAGTTATTTGTGTATGTTTTCAAAGAGTTTTGCAATCATTGCACACATTCCTAAAAAGTGAAAAGTTTGGCCTCTCTAAAGTTTTTAGTAATGTTTTGACTCTACAAATTTTATGACTCATAGGGGTGATCTCCAATCTCGACACACTAAGGTTTCAACATAGTCTGAGAACTTAATCTTCAAGAGTTTCTGGGGAGATCTGACAACCCACAATGAACCACACCTGTGGAAATTTCTTCCACAAGGACATTTATATAGCACTACCATGTCAAAAATGGTTATTACCGCTTGAGGTTCCGTCAACACAATTTTCCCTGTAGAGGGATTGTCTACTATGGTTAACCCTCTCTAAAGGTGACCAACTCACAATAGTGTACCACAAGGGGACTTAGCTTCCATATTCAAGGTCTTGACACCTTTTCACTTTTAGCTCAATCAAAGAAGACAGATTAATCTGACATGCTAAACTAAGAGTATCTCTTAAAGATCTATGATATCAACTCCCAGTGATCTATCAACTTCTCTGGAGAAAGGATGCCTCAATCAAAAAGTTGAAGATTCATCTATTTTTGAGATGCTCAAAGTATCCTCCCCACCTACAAGGAATCTTTCATAGAGAGGAGTTTCACTAGGAACCCACTCTCTCAAGATCCACAAATGGTGTTCATGGGGCCTAATTACTATGTGTGTATAGATGTTAATTCTCGAAAGAAAATCTATCCAAAAGTAGTCAAAGAGCACAAGGTGGTACAATTAACACTTTAACTAATGTGAGGTGAGTCCAAAGATGTGGAACATTTAACCCCTCACACAAGCCAAAACGAGTCGATAACTGAAAAACTAGTGAGTTCTAGAAAGCACAAAAGGGTTGCCTAGTGGAGCATTTAACACTTCTTTCCTGTAGAACCCTCCCCTTTAACATGGTGCTGATCTTGCAACCATAGGGTGAAATGAGGGGCTGGCAGATTTAGCGAGTCCAATAACCCAAAATAGCTATCTAAATCTATCACTAGTACCTAAGCCTGCTAAACAAATACTAACGGAGATCACACCCTAGTATCAAATTATGCATGTGTTGTAAAATGAAAACATGGAAGGAAAAACACACAAGCTTGACATGAGAGATGTTTGTTTTAGATCCAAATGAAGGGTTATCAGTCAAAGAGAATTACTTGGTAATCCTCGCAACGCACTTAGTAGATGTTTTACCTATTTTTAGCAACTTTATCACGCTTTTCCAATTGTCCCGCAAATTGCTGTTTTGTTGTTCCAAAAAATTAGAAAACACATAAAAACCAAAAATAGTGAGCAGTTAGCAGAAAAACCAGAAAACATGAAAATCACTGCAAAAAATAACATTTGTCAGCAGAGTCTCGCGCGAAATTCTTGACAGTCCGCGCGAAGAAGTTTTACGACCCGCATGAAATTCTATTATGGCCCACATGAAGAAACAGGTGCCGTGCAAAGTTTTGCATGCTTAGGCACTTTCTCACATGACACAAAAAGATTCTTCGTGCAAAGATTCTGGATCCTCATGTGAAAATGAGTAGTCTCACGTGAAGATTCTTGAATCTGTACAGAACAGTATGGATAGAGAACAAAAAAATGCAAAAAGATGCTAGAAAATTTGATTTTCTCTGCCCCATGGTGGGTGCCAAAAATGTATGTGTGAAAATGCAGCCTATGCTAACACACACACTTCAACACGGTCCTTATTTGCGGATTCATCCTGGGATGAACATTGGATTGTTCATTCGAAAATCAGCCGGCAAGGCGACCTATTGCCTTCTATCTAAAGGGAATTGTTTATTAGATATCCTAAGATTTGAGGTGTTTAAGCAACCAAACCCTCTAAGAATGAAGGATTTAAGAAATGAAATTAATCTATATAATTGTGCAGATTAATCTAGAATGAGAAATGCATTCTAATCTAGGAACAATTGAAACAAAACTAGATTAACCTATGCATATTAAGCTAAGTGAATTTAAACTAAGAATGCAAGATGTATGCAAAAATGTGAGCAAATGTGAGTATGAATTTCAACAGCAATTCAATGCAAATTCTAATTCATCCTCTCCCAAAATGAAGAGATGAAGGTCTCTTAAATAGACTTTCCTAGAATCCATCAACGGTTGAGATTGATTTCAATCAACGGTCAAGATTAAAGGTGAAGTTCAGTCATAAAGGAAGATTCTCAAATTAAAGGGAGTTAAATGATTTAATTTGAGTAGAATAACAGTTAAATTTGAGTAGAATAAGGAGTTAACTGATTTAATTTGAGTAGAATAAGGAGTTAATTGATTTAATTCCTTTTTGATCAATAGTGAACTAAAAATTTCCCTTTTTGAACTGAAGAGAGATTTTGGTGAGATATTTAATTTAATAAAATGAGGTATACTCTCATAATTACCTTTTCTATTTAATTAAATAATCCTTTAATTAATTAGAGACACTTTTCTTATTTAATTAAATAACTTCATTTAACTAATTAGGAATGGCTTCCCATTTAATTAAATAACTTTCATTTAATTTTTAAAAGTCGAACAAACTTTCATCATTAAATTAAGTAATAGATTTTATATTTAACAATAAAATGTAAGCAATCATCCATATCTATTTTTTTTGATATTACAAGTAGTAAAAAATGGATGACTGGCCCAAAAAGAAACAAAGTAGTGACAGAATGACTAAAACTTAATAGAAAAACTCATTGACCAAAAAAACAACTTACTAGCCATCCATATTAAATATCAAAAACACAATGTTATGGGAAGAGTTTAGCATCCAACTATTTAATCACCTACACCAGTAGATAGTACTAAAACATGAAATGGTATAAACTATATTATTAGCACTATTCAAAAAAGTCTTTAAAGTCCAAATGTTCATATTAGCAACACAAATATTGACCCTAATTATAATAAAAAAAAGAAACAAAAAATAAATTTCATAGAAAGAGGGTTCATAGAAAGTGGTTGAACCTTGTTTCCTCCATCTCCTTGTGGGGTTTGGTTTTGATGATGACACATCCACCCAATTGTAAATTAGGGTAATGATATGTTGGGATCTTCTTTCATTTTTCACGACCTTGACCATTTATCTCCTCATGCCTACATAGACTGTGAGACCACCAAAACAAGGAACCTAAAATGTCCTAAATCAAGGGACTTGGTTGTGAAAACCTATCTTACTATGCCCACATTCTATTAAAAGATGATTCTTTTTTATGTTCCTAATGAAATGGGTCAAATTTTTTATTTTCAAATTTAATAAACATTTTTTTTTTCAATGATGACCAAAGTGAGAGTGAGTGGAGATTCTAGAATTTGTAGAACCAAGTGAGATATAGAAGAAGAAGATGATGTTCCTCGTGGCTCTGTAGATTATTGTGGTATTATGTTTTCCTCTTCTAGGCCTTGTTAATAGTCCCCTCTTCTTCTAAGGTTGTATCTGGATGAATTTTCTAGGTTTTCTTATTTAGAGGGCATTCATTAATGTCCTAGAACTGACTTTTTTCTTTGTGGTTTTTTCTATTGGGGAGCTTCTCTTTGTGGTTGGCCTTCGTCATTCTGTTACTGTTTGTCCTCTAGTTACTACATAGTTATTGTGGGGTCTTGGTTGGAAAATTATTTGTTGCAGAGTGACTCCTTTATTTTGGCTTCTCTATAAAATGTAGTGATTCTCTAAACCCTCATAAGGGGATCCTCCTTTTTGTAGTGTATTTTTCTCACATAGGGTTTTCTTTAACTTTTTTGTAGGACCTAACTCATTTAAGGATAGATCCTCTACCATACTCAAATAAAATCACCATCTTATTCAGTGGGGAGTAATGTCTACCATTGCCGTCCTTGGGTTAAAGGAAGTTCACGTGTTTAATTATCTTCTTCATCGATGCTTTTTTGCTCATCATTCTTGGTGGTTCTCTATTCTTCCTAGAATTCATCTTGGTGAGCTTCAATGACCCCTATAGTGTTTCCTTTTTTTGACTCCTCTTATTCTGTGAGGTATTTGATAGATATGCAATTCTCTTCTATGGTCCTAGTATTGGATTTCTATTTGCACTTATCTATCTTATGACTAAGGTTTTTGTATCCCCTATTTTTGCAACTTTTTCTATGCCTTGCGTTTTCCTTGTTGAGTGTTGGAAATCCTTGTGGTGACTCCCTTTATTCATTACTCTCTTCTACCATGCGGTATTTGCAATCTAATTAGTTTTTTTTTCAATGGTTATTCTTTTCTTTTTGTGGGTGGTATGCCTTATGCCTTATGGTTATCACTTTTTAGGTCCTATTTTTGGATAATTTTGGGTGGTCCTTCCCTTTGGTGTTTTCTTTTGAGGAGTGATTTTCTCTTGTTTAAACAAGGTTACATAGAAATATAGTTCCTACCTTATAAGATTGTTAAAGTAAGTAATGCTATTATAAAATATTTATTGTATTTAATTTAAATATCTACAGTTCAATACTATTTAATATTTTAATCATATTTTAAAAAAATAAATATATAAAATAAAAATTCTAATATAAATATATGTAATAAAAAATCTATAATTATTATAATAAAATAAAAACTAATAGTTTGATTAAAAATTATATGTGATTTTGTATATATAATATATTAAGATTTTTAACTTAAGTATTATAAATTATATAAATAAAATATGAGATAAATCAACAATAAGTTTTATAATTGATTTTGTATAATATGTGTGTGTTTTTATAAGCTCGTTGGTTTCGTATAATAATATAAGATATCAAATAATTATATCTATATAGAATATTATTTAATGAATGGTTGAATATATGTACCTTGACACATATTTATATTTATATTGAACCTATTTTGAAACCAATAAATTAATTTTAAAATTTTAAAATATTAAAAAAAATTATTAATATTATGAAATATAGAATCATTAAGATTCATAAAATGATATTTAATTTTATAAGTTTTTAATCAAAATTTACATTAATTAATATCTTTTTTACTATGTAATTTCTTAAAAATAATATACAATACAATAATAAAATATTAAGGAAACTTAAATTTTTAACATATAATAATTACTTAACACAATTTAATAAATTTTAGATTGTAAAATAGAGTTAGTATAGATATCTTAAATAATTTTATCTAAATAAATACTGATAGATATCAATTATAATCATGATTAAAATATAATTTACTATAGCTAAAAATATTTTTATTTCCATTCTTTTTTGCACTTTCTTAATTTTTTAATGTTTTGTTTCTTTTTTGCAGTTACTTAAGTTTTTTTAAAATTTTTTTTAAAAATGATTATTTATATCTCTTAAGTTTATAATTTTAGCAAATATTTATTTTATTTTAAAAATATATATCATATTTGTAATAAATATTAAGATTTTGACATGTATATGGTTGTCAAATTTAACCTAGAAAAGAAATGTTAACATTAACACACTCACACCTTCCCACTCCACTCATTCTTCCATTGTAGAATGCCTATCAACATTAATAACATAACTTCGTTAAATTTTCCGCTTACATATTTTTAGATCATCCAAATGTAGGATGAAATGACACTGATGGTATTGATATATTGATGACATCTCTGATCAAGTGAATGTATTCTAACAGAAATCATGAGACACACAATATTTGGAATGCCAATTCTTTTGGATTTTTTGAGGAGATAAGCAATGCAATTTGTTTGAATGATTTGGAGGAGTAGGATGAGATTCAGAAACTCATAAATTACTGTCATATTTTCCATGAAGAATGCTTAGATGAATGCATTGGTCATCTCTATTTGACTTTCTCCCTTTGTAGAAATTATTTATTTTAAGTGAAAATGAAACTCAAGTGCTTTGCTGGATATAATAAGGTGTTAAAAATATAAATTATTTCTATTAGATGAAGATTAAGATGTTGGGTACTTGTAAATCATTACTTTCAGATAAAGATTGGTTGGCAAGGAGGTGGATGATTATGAATACTATTGAAATTTTGGTTTTCAGAAGAGATCATGAAGGAAGGGGAATTATTTGTCTTTTTGAAGGGAATTGTGCATTTTATCCAAAATTTAAGATTAATCATCGCAAAAGCCAAGTAGAGGTCATGACAATGCATGATGATGATGGATGGAGGTTCTTCAAATATTTTACATTCTACTTTTCAAGCACATTTTGATTGAAATGGATTTAGCAAAGGCTTTTCCAACTAAAATATCAATTAGATCAACAAAAGGTTGTTGGATTCAATCGTTAGATTATGAAGGGTTTCCCTTCATATGTAGAAGGTTTTTTCAAACTGGTCATATTGCAGTAGATTGTGAACACAAAAAAGACACAAATACCTCGACATGATGGAAGGATGTTACAAATCAGAAATATATAGCGATGAAGAAATTGGAGAAACATCAAAGTTTCTTTGGAGTGGCAACGAAAGTTAGTGGTCTAGTGGAGCTCCCCGTGCAGGACCTTCCTATGGGAGGGAAGAAGGAAATTTCTTGCAAGAATGGGAAAGATATTCAATTAAACCTATGGATACCATCACAGGGTTAGATTTAGCTCATGCCTAGGTTGAGCCTTCTCCTGTAGAATCTCCAACCATGTGTGGTACTGGTGATCACTACTTTTGACTCCCTCTTTGGTCCAACCATTTTTTGTTCACCCAAACTATGCCTTATCCTCAAACTTCACCAAGTGCCTACACACCGAACTGCCTAAACTTACATTGCAATGGAATAGAAGCACATGCTGAACCACCTTGTTTCTACTCCTTTGTTACACCACGCACACATCCTCAAGCTCCAAGCTCTACTCCTACTCAACCCATGTTGAACCCTAAGTATCCCTTTTATATCTTCACCTCAACATCCCCCATAATAAAACCTTACTCCAACATTGGCCATATGTGATCTCAACTCCCCAAGTCTCTTGAACACCCTTGATATTTAGAGGGCCACTCCTTGAATGCTCAGAACTACCATAACTCCCCTTGTTCAAATCTATCGACTACCAAAGCCAAGAACTCCACCACTACATTGTGAATCACCACAACTCCCTTGCTAAACATTACATCCACACTGAGTGACTTAGACCACTGAGTCTTCCCTTGCTCACTACACATACTTCAAAAGCATACTTGACACTACCTAAGTACCTTGGAACATCCTAAAGTCCTCAAGCCCAATCTTGCATCTTACCTTAACACACCTCTATCTCTATGACCCTACATCCCTTATTTGTCTCCCCTATCTCACTATGAACCTTGAAGCCCAACCATGTTCCCCACAAAATTGTTGACTACCTTAACCAAACACTAAATCAAAATAATGAGCCCCAATTGCCTCGACACCACATCTATGTCTACATGCCCTCATTGGTGAACACCTTGTTCCTCATGCATCCACTACATTCAAACCAACCCTTCATGTACACATGAAATATTAATCAACTAATGGATTCATTTGCAATAGAAGACCTACTTGAGCACCATGCCCCTTTTCTATGATCCACCCAATCCCTTGGATGCTGTACTCAATTTCCAACTCGGCTACGCTACCATAACTTACCTATGTATCACTTCACAAATTTTGGTCATGCACCACAAGCCATCACTTCTAGTCATTCATCATGACCCACCTCTTCGAGCCATACCCAACAACCACATCTTCAAATACTTGACATAGATCTGCCTCATGGCTTGGCTCAACATGGGCACTCTCCTTCAAAACACTATATCTCGATTGCCATCCTAGACCACCTGACCCGAATATCTGTAAAGATGGCAAACCCTTACCACCTGCATATCTTGTACCTTGCCAAAGTGCCATTTGGTGAAAATGTTTATTGATAATGCCCATCCTAGCTTGGCTCACCACATGACCATGAACTGTTTGCAGACCTACAAAGATATCAAAGAGAAAGGAATGATCCTTGAGCAAGGACTCATTAAAGATGGTGTGGTCAAGATTTACAAGGAAGCCAATCAAAATCAATCACATTCCAATGACAAGTCTAGATATTGGAACAAAAACAAGCATGTTGCAACAAATGGCGTCACTGACACCAGACATGTGAATATTGTTGGTCCTTCTCACAACCAGTCCAACCCACCATATCAACCAAACAATCAACAAGCTATCAACTACCAACAATAGAATAACCAAAGCTATCAAAACCACAATCCAAGACCCAACTTCCAAGGGTCTAGCAATCAAGCTAATGCCATCAATGTAGCTGCAGGACAAAATCCTAGATTCCAACCTGCACCTAGAAATTATACACCCCTTGGTGAACCTTTGGATGTCATTTTTGAGAAATTAGTCAAGGAAAACCTCATCAAATTTCCTCCTACCCAGGAAATCGACCCAAGCCAATCCAAAGCTACATGGTACAAAGACAATGAGTACTGCAAATTTCATAGGGTGAAAGGTCACACCACCCTCAGATGCATGAAACTGAAAGACTATGTGCAGGACCTCATTGATCGAAAGGAAATCACTGTTGGTGCCCAAACCTCTCCCAATGCAAACTTACAAATCTATCAAAATGCTTTTCCTCCTCACAACAACCAAAATCCTGGAAAAGCACCTATCCAAGCCAACAACAACAACACCAACAACCACCAGCCAAACCAACAACATGGGAAGAATAATGACCACACTTCATCTTATATAGACTATGGTAGCCTCATAGGTTGTATATCCGAGAAAGAGCCTTCTGTCAATGTTATCAATATCCAAGGACCAAACAATGAGTGTGTAGTCACCACTCGAAGAGCGCGATTTAACATTACAGGCCCACCAGTTTCACTAGCACCATCAGCTCCATCAAAAAGCTAGTACAATATCTTGGAACACCTTGAGAACATGCCAGCCCAAATCTCCATTTTAGACCTTCTTCGCACCAGTCTTGTGTACAAGAACATCCTTGACCGTGCTCTTATAGAATCTCGCATCCCTTCAGATATCAACACTACTGATTTTTGTAATCTTGTTGGACACCTATCCTCCTCATGTGCCCTATCATTCAAACCCATTGACATACCCATGGTCGAGCCAGATCACACCCTTCGGCTTCGCATAGCCATCATGGTATCCAATTTTTCCATGAAAAGAGTAATGATAGATAATGGATCAGCCTTGAATATTTGCACCCTAAAATTCATAAAACAAGCTGGGTATACTGAGGTAGATATCATCAGTGAGGTTATCACCATCAAAGCTTATGACAACTTGGAAAGAACCACAGAAGGAACTATTTTGCTGCCAATCAAGGTTGGGCCAGTCATCCAAGAGACACTCTACCATGTTATTGATCTAAACCTACCATTTAACATCCTCCTCAGTCACCCATGGATTTATGCCATGAAAGCTGTTCCATCCACTTACCATCAGTGCGTCAAATTTTTGCATCAGGGCACTGAGGTAACCATCCATGCCGATCTAGAACCCTTTGCTTACTGCAATGCGGTTGAAGCCTCATATACAAACCATTTCCTTGGAATTGATATTGGCACAACCATCGCCAGCTTATCCCACACTTGTAATGACCCAGAAACCATCCTCGCCTCCACCTTATCTACCATGAAGATCAATAACAAAGGCTATGGAGAGTATAGTCTATCAGATGCATTTGCTATCGGGGCACTCCCACTTGATCCACATGCCCATGGATGATCGACATATCAAAAAGCTAAGGAGATTCCACCTCCTCGATACAAATAGTTTGGCCCAACAACCTTTGTATCCTCAAAAATCCCTCTTCATGAGGAGCTCACTCCGGATATCAACAATTGGTTACATAAGGATGCACCTAAAAGAAATCAGACACGCCTTGATCACTTTAGCCAAAAGTATCCCCAAGAACATAAGCTCATCATTAACAAATGGAACTATCAAGGTGGTGGTCTAGGACCAGAAGAAAGAGGCATGCAGTGCCCCATCGATGCACACAAGTGGGAATCAAAGTCAGGTCTTGGCTTTGGCATACCCACAACTGAGGGCACCAATACAGATGGTCATGCTTTTTCAAACATTCACCGTGACCTTGTCAAAATTGAAGACATTCTTGAGGAAGTTGAAAAGAGAGCCTACGATGATATCCCAGACCAAATCTCCCTAGGAGACTCTATTCTCCAAGAACTATCCATCCATTTCATTGACCTACCGCTCACCCATCCACAACTCATAGATTGGGACCAACCAAGCATCATACACATTGATGAGTTCACATTAGAAGAAGCACTTCTGAGATTCATGGGAGCTGAAACACCTCACAAGAAAACAAAGCTAGATTCTGCCTATATCTATAAGCTAGATCCCAAGGGGTATTTTGGAGAAAATCCCCAACCTAGTTTCGATACACCCAAAACTGGGACTAAGGTGAAACTAGGACTAGCTAAGGCAACGAAGAGAACCCCTTAGCAAGAAAATTCAGAGTCACAAGCTGAACATGAAGATTTAGCATTGCCTCCTCAAGATAATTGACCAGAGGTGTCTTCTATTCTAATTGAGGATACTCGAGAAGTAAACATTGGTTCTTCAGAGATCCCCAGACTTGTTCACATTGCTGCATCCCTTTCACAAGACCAAGCTGATCTCCTCTTTGAGGTCTTAAGAGAGAACATTGGCTGATTTGTATGGTCATATCAGGACATGCTAGGACTTGATCCAAAGCTTGTAGTTCATCATCTTATAGTCGATCCAAAGATCAAGCCCTTCAGACAAAAGCTTAGAAAAATGCACCCCAAGGTGGCATTACTGGTCAAAGCTGAATTAGAAAGAATGTTATCTACTAAGGTTATTTGACCTATCGACTACTCAGAGTGGATCTCCAACATGGTCCCCATCACTAAACCTTCCGGTGACATTAGAATCTGCACTGATTTCAGAAATCTTAACAAAGCTTGTCCAAAATATGATTTTCCCTTGCCCAACATAGATATGATTGTAGATCTTATAGCTGGACATGAAATTTTGTCCCTCATGGATGGATTTTTTGGGTATAATCAAATCAAGATTGTAGAAGAGGATCAGCATAAGACAACATTTACTACCCCTTGGGGAACCTTTTGTTACAACATGATGCCTTTTGGCCTAAAGAATGCTGGGGCTACCTATCAAAGAGCTATGACAGCCATTTTTATGATCTCATCCATAGCATTTTGGAGGATTATGTGGATGATATCTTGGTCAAATCTCATACCTTAATGGATCATCTTGCTGACCTGGAGAAAGTCTTTGATAGGTTAGCCAAATATCATCTCATGCTAAATCCTAAGAAGTGTGTCTTTGGGGTCACATCTGGCAAGCTTCTAGGCTTTATAGTGTCTAAATGAGGTATAAAGATCGACCCCAAGAAGGTCAAGGCTATCTTAAACATGCCTCCTCCCCAGACACTGCGACAGCTTCGCTCTCTTTAGAGAAAGCTTCAATCCTTCTGACGCTTCATCTCCTAGCTTGTAGATAAGTGTACACCATTTTCACATTTACTAAAGAAGGATGAGAACTTCAAGTGGGATCCTTTATGTCAGTGCAGCTTCGATCAGCTCAAGCAATATCTCACCAATCCCCCTATCTTGGTTCCACCAGTTCTTGGTCATCCCCTGATTTTGTACATATCAGCAACACCTACTGCTCTAGGGGAACTTCTAGCACAACTCGATGACTACAACAGAGAAAGAGCCATCTACTACATCAGTAGAACCCTATTTGGTTATGAACTCAATTACACTCCTATGGAAAAAGCTTGTTTGGAAGTTGTTTGCTCAACTCAAAAGCTTCGCCACTACATGCTAAGTCATACCATCCAACTAGTCTCCAAGATTGACCCTCTCAAGTATATGCTCTCCAGAACAACACTTACAAGCCGTTTGGCCAAATGGGTTATGCTCCTTAGCAAATTTGACATCCAGTATTTGGACAGAAAGGCAATCAAAGGGCAAGCTATAGCAGATCACCTAGCTGATGCACCTCTAATAGACGCTTATCCATTGATCACATAATTTCCAGATGAGCATATCTATCTAATTGAAGAACAACCCCCATGGAAACTTTATTTTGATGGATCATACACATCTCATGGATCAGGGGTAGGAATATTGTTGGTCACACCTCAAGGAGATTACATTCCAAAAGCCTTCAAGCTACAATTCCCTAGCACCAACAATATAGCTAAATATGAGGCCCTCATAGCAGGATTAAAGATAGCTGCAGAATGGAACATTGTTGAGTTACAAATCTTTGGCGATTCTCAGCTCATCATCAAGCAAGCCCTAAATGAGTATCAAACCAAAGATGAAAAGCTATTACCCTACAAAGAGCTAGTTGATCAGCTAACCTAGCATTTTACAAGGCTTCAGTTTACACAAGTGCCTCAAATACAAAACAAAGCAGCAGATGCTATGGCTACTATAGGCTCGCTCTTGGAAATTTCCCAAGCAGCTACACAGTATGAGTTTTTATTCGAGCAGCTCCTCACACCCACCTATGCAAATGAGGATTCAAACCATGTTTGTATCTTGGTTGGTCCCCAATCCCCTTGGTACCATGAGATTCATGCTTACCTTAACGATGGTATCATATCCCCTCACCTCACACGTACCCAATGCCAGAACCTCATCTAAAAATCATCTCGCTATGTTATCATAGCCAATACCCTATATCGTCGAGGTTATCATGATACTCTCTCTTGATGTTTAGACCAAAACGAGGCCATGATGGTGTTAAAAGAAGTACACTCTGAAATTTGTGGTGCCCACATGAGTGGTATTATCCTAGCGCAAAAAATCCTTAGAGCAGGCTACTATTGGCCTACCATTGAAGAAGACTCCTGTGACTTTGTCAGAAAGTGTCTCCCACGTCAGCAGCATGCAAATCTTGTGCACGCTCCAGCACAAGATCTATAGCATATTGCACCACCTTGGCCTTTCGCTTGTTGGGGCCTTGATCTAGTTGGAACTATCACACCCCTCTCATCTAATGGACATAAATGGATAATAACAGCTACAGACTATTTCACTAAGTGGGTGGAAGCTGTCCCCCTCGTCTCAGCTATAGGAGTTCAGGTCTCCAAGTTCATCTTATACCACATTGTTTTTCGCTTCGGCATCCCATCCACCATCTTCACCGATTACGGAGGTAACTTTGAAAATCTCAACATGGAAGAATTATGCACTTCCCTCCGCATCCATCATCGCTTTTCTAGCCCATATTTCCCACAAGGTAACGGCCAGGTAGAGGCAACTAACAAAACCCTCCTCAAAATCCTAAAGAAAGTTGTCAATGATTTCGGTCACGATCGGCATCTACAAATAAATCCAGCTCTATGGGCCTATCAAACTTCCTTCCGTACATCTACAGGCACAACTCCATACTTCCTAGTCTATGGTGCCAAAGTGGTACTACTACCTATAGAGGTTGAACTTCCCTCCTTGCGCATATCTTTGAAAGGGAAAATATCAGATGAAGAATACAGAGTAGCTCAGCTCACCCAGCTAGATCTCTTAGATGAGAAGCGACAACAAGCCTATGATCATCTCACAGTCTACCAAACTCATCTCAAAAGGAATTTCAACAAGAAGGTGCTTCCATGACACTTTTGGCCAGATGACATGGTCCTCAAAGAAAACATGAAAGTCCAAGAAGATCAAGAAAAGAAAGGCAAGTTTGAACCTACATGGCTTGGTCCTTATGTTGTCACTGCATCCTTTGGCTCCGAAGCCTATCAGATATCTACACCAGAAGGAGAACTCTTGAATGATCCTACTAACATCATTCATCTCAAGAAGTTCTGTGCTTAAAGATCCTTGGTATACCTAGCTTTTGAAAAATACAAAAATAAATAAATAAATAAATAATAGTAAAGAGAAATAAGCATCCAATAGTGAAAACTTGGCAATTTAAGCGCCTTGGATAGGTACCTTGGTGAAAATCTGGTAATTCAGGTGCCTTGTGTACTAAGACTAATCCATTATCTATCACTATCCTATCCCTCATCCATTCACCCACCATCCCATAAAACACTTGCTTGTTCCCTTGGTGTTCCAACCAAATATCCAAAATCTAATGGAGCTTGTAAATACCTCCTGTACAGCTTGTAAATCTTGTATCATCCCTTGTATCATAGCTTGTATATCCAAATCTTGTCCCAAGCTTGTACCATATTCTAGCTTGTATTATATGCCAAATCTTGTATCCTAGCTTGTATCCTATCACATGAACACAAAGAATCCCATTTTCACTTAAGCTTTTCACAAACCATCTACCTATCCGCCTATCAACTATTGCAGACATCCCACCCTTCACAAACATTTCCATCTCACAAAACCCAAACATGAACAACCTTGTACATTCGTAACATATCTTGGTCCATCAGCTTGTACATCCTCTTTATCTTAGTACCATTGTATCTATCCAATTTTTGTGTCAGATTGTCCTTGCTCAACATCATGCACACATCGCACAACCCTTGGTTAGCTATCCCAATGCATCCTTTAGCTAGATCTCCTATCACCAAAGTGTTATCCTTCTTAGTTTAGCTTGCCAGATGCATCACTCATCCAGATCCACCAGCTTAGGTGCTCTCCGATAGATCCTTGTAGGATATAGTGATGGGGACACAACCCAAGAACAGAATGGAAACAATAGAAAAGGGAAATTATATTAACTGAGAAAATAAGCTAGTACAACCAGTACAGGAAAATAAACTTCAAAACATGCCCTAAGGGCTTACAATAGCATAAATCTGGAGATAATTTCTCCTTATGGTACCTCCTCTCAAACTCCACTCCGAACTCCTTTTACAATGCCAGAAATCTCCTTAAATAAACCCCAGAGGGTTAAGGACTAGGAGTACATTCTAGAAAGTGCTAGTAGGCATCCACCGACCAAATAGAAGGTTTCGAAAGCTGCGTTAGAAGTCGGTGCAAATCTAGAAGAATCCAGAAATGGTAACCAAACTTTCGAGAGGCATAACTTTTGAACCGTAGCTCCAATTGATGAACCGTTTACATTTTTGGCCCTTTTCGAGGTCATTTAATGCCCCTAACTTGACTTCAAAGCATTCTTAGGAGGTCTCCAAAACCTGAAAAACTGCAATAACTTTCAAACCGTGGGGCCTTTTGACCTGATTCTTTTTTTGGAATGCTCTAAATCACAATTACATTCATCTGGCCAATTCACACCTTCTAGGTCACCAAAATGATGGCCAAATTGCATGCTCCTATTTTTTCAGGATTTTCAAACACACTGATAGTGGAACTGTGAGAGTTGGAACCTTTATTTGACCCAAATGGGTATCCAAAAATGTAAAGACATGAAACAGAAACTAAGTCTAAGTACATTTTTTTTGGGTGACACAGGATTGCCCTTATACCTCTAGATGCTCCTGCATCAGACACCCAAGGTAGATTGAAAAGTGACCCTGTCACTTTATGGATGGTAGAGGAAATCCCAAATGGGAAGCCTTAGCTGCTGAAATCCAAGTTGAATCCTCAATTGGCCGTCCTTTCCATTTGACCAAATACTCTTCATACTGCCTATTTCTGGTACTCCTACCCACATGATGATCTAGAATGTCTTCTATCTCCTCCTTCTTAGAAGCAAGAATTGGACATGGCTCTAACACCAGCTCCTCATCTACACCATCATCATGATACTCTGTTAAATCTGCAATGTTGAAAATAGGAGAAATCTAAATACCATCTGGCAGCTCCACTTCATATGCATTTCCTGAGTCATGTTTCTTCAAAATTTTGCAGGGGCCAAATTTCTTCATTTTCAGCTTGTTGTAAGTACCGGCTGGAAATTTTTCTTTTTGTAAGTGTACCATGACTAAATCTCCTACTTGGAATTCCTTATGTCTTCTCCTTTGATCAGCCCTAGCTTTATACTCTTGATCCATCTTGGTTATGTGTGCCTGAACCTCCTCATGTAGACGCTTGATATGTTCAGCAAATTCCTCAGCTTCAGCACTTGTCCTCTCCCCTTGTTCTATCTTCCTCAGCTCTGGTGCAGTCCTTGGGCTATTTCCATATACAATTTGGAATGGTGATTTTTGAGTACTCCTATTTATAGAGTTATTATAAGAAAATTATACCTATGGTAGAATCAAATCCCATCCCTTGGGCTTATCCCCAACTAAACATCTTAGCAAATTTCCTAGACTTCTGTTTACCACTTCTGTTTGGCCATCAGTCTGCGGGTGATTCGTGGAACTGAATTTCAAGTCTGTCCTCAACTTTTTCCACAATGTCCTCCAGAAATACCCCACAAATTTAGTATCTCTGTCAGAAACTATACTCCTTGGAAGACTATGTAGTCTTACTACCTCTTTGAAAAACAAGTCTGCAATATGGACAGCATCATGAGTTTTGTGGCATGGAATGAAATGTGCCATTTTGGAGAACCTATCAACCACCACGAATACTGGGTCATTACCCCTTTGTGTCCTTGGCAATCCAAGAACAAAATCCATACTTATGTCCTCCCATGGCCTTGATGGAACAGGCAACGGCTGATATAGACCAGTATTGTGATTAAACCCCTTGGCAACTTGACAAACCTGGCAACTTTGTATGAACTTCTTCACATCCTGTGTAATTTGAGGCCAAAAATAATATTCTCTAAGAATGGCAATGGTCTTATCCCAACCAAAATGTCCTGCCATCCCTCCACTGTGTTTCTCCTTAATCAGATTTTCCCTCATGGAACTCCTTGGAATGCACAATTGACTACTTTTGAACAACATGCCATCCTGAATCAAATAGTCTAACCACTTGGTTCTATCTACAGAAACATGTTCTTTACAAGCTTTCCATGCTTCAACAAAATCAAGATCCTCAGGGTACAAATTCTTGAGTTCATCAAACCCAACTACTTCAACCTGCATTACTGTAACTAGTGACTGTCTCCTACTTAGTGCATCTGCAACCCTGTTAGATTTACCACTTCTATGCTTCAACACAAATGTATAACTTTGCAAGAATTCTACCCACTTCATATGTCTTTGATTCAATTTACCTTGGCTATTTAGGTATTGTAATGCTTGATGATCAGTATACAAAAAAAATTCCTTTGGCAATAAATAATGCCTCCATTTCTTTAAGGCTTGAACTATTGCATAGAATTCTTGATCATAAACAGAATACTTATTCTTTGCATCATTCAATTTTTCACTAAAATATGCAATAGGCTTACCTTCTTGGCTTAATACAGCTCTAATAGTGCTACCACTAGCATCACAATCCACCTGGAACACTTTTCTAAAATTTGGAAGTGCCAACACAGGCTGTTCTGTTACCTTCGTCTTCAGCAATTCAAAACTTCTCGCAGCTGCTACAGTCCATTTGAACTCTTTTCTATCCCCTCTTATTGTATCAGTTAGGGGTGCACATATGCCACTAAAATTCTTAATAAACTTCCTATAAAAAACTATCCAGACCATGAAATGATCTTACCTCAGTAGCAGTCCTTGGAGTAGGCCATTCCAAGATGGATTTTACCTTCTCCGGATCCATTTTGAGACCTTTAGGTGATATAACAAATCCCAAATAGACTAACTCCCTTTTTGGAAAGACACACTTCTTTAGATTAATTAATAGTTTCTCTTCCCTTAGCCTTTCAAGGACACTACAAATATGCAATAAATGTTCTTCCAAAGTCTTTTTGAAAATTAAAATATCATCCAAATAGATAATAACAAATTTTCCCAAGAACTTCTTACGTACCTCATTCATGAGCCACATGAAGGTGCTTGGGGCATTCGTTAGTCCAAAGGGCATGACTAACCACTCATAAAGACCCTCCTTGGTCTTGAAGGCTATTTTCCACTCATCTCCTTCTCGAATCTGTATATGGTGATAACCACTCTTCAGATCTATCTTTGTGAAGTACTGAGATCCACTCAAGCAGTCCATAAGATCATCAATCCTTGGTAAAGGAAATTGGTACTTGATGGTTATCCTATTTATAGCTCAAGAATATGTACACATCCTCCACTCTCCATCCTTCTTTGGTGCAAGTACTGTAGGTACTGCACATGGACTTAGGCTCTCTCGAATCAAGCCCTTCCTCAACAACTCCTGAACCTGTCTATTTAGCTCCTCTGTTTCAGTAGGGGTCATCCTGTGAGCAGCCTTGTTAGGAAAACTAGCTCCTGGAATCAGATCTATCTGATGACTGATTTGCCTTATTGGTGGCAATCCATCTGGAACATTATCAGAGATAATATCTCCAAATTCCCCTAGTAAATCTGAAACTTCAAATGGTATTTCACTACTACCATCTTTATCTTTCATAGGAATCAAAGCATAGCACATATGCTGATGTTTCATGCCATCTAAAAACTTCCTTCCATCAACAAGACAAATCCTAGCACTGCTACATACCTTTTCACCTTCCTTTTTCATGGGCTTCAATTTGTGGCAAACTCCATCCTTTGTCAGAGAGTGTGTGTTTGCATGTCCATCATGTATTGCATGTCTATCAAACTGCCATGGTCTACCCAACAATAGATGGAAAACATCCATCGAAATAACATCATAGAGAACTTCATCATGGTAACTCCCAATTTTGAATTTTACTAAACATTGTTCACTTACCAGGACCTTATGATCATCTTTTACCCAAGAGATTTGATAGGGTTGGGGATGTTTCTCCCTCTTGAGCTTTAGCTTAGAGACCATCTCTTCTGATACCAGGTTATCAGTGCTACCACCATCAATGATCACGTCACAACATTTATCCTCACACTTGCATCTGGTACGAAACAAACTCCTTCATTGTCCTAGTTCATTCTCACCACTTAGTAGGACTCTTTCATTTACCAAGGTCTTTCCTCTTTCTGCATCCTCTGAATATGATGATTGTGCATCCTCATCCACATGAGCAACCCTAGCTTGGCCCTCAGCTCTCCTATCTATCCTTCCTTTTCATTGAGGGCATTCAAAGGCATGATGACCTTCTTCATTGCAATGGAAACAGGTACCACGGAAGCCTCCTCTTCCTTTTCCATGTCCTCTACCTCTTCCTCTTTGATTTCCAAAGTCTTGATCATGGGAGTGGTTGAAACCCTCATTCCTCTAGTTTCTGCTAGTACCCACATCTTCATTTTTCTTTTGGGTTTCATTCCAGCCTCTAGATGATCTACCGCTTCCCCTACCTCCTTGACTGTGCCCTCTTTGTCTTCCTTCAAACCTTTTACTCAGCTTCTCTTCAACTCGTAGGGAAAACTGGTATGCTTCTTCAACGCTGGTCAGTCTTACCAGACTTAATTCCTCTTGGATGCTAGGTCGCAACCCACTGATATAATGAGCAACCTTCTCCTTATTTGCTTCTGCATGCCCTACTCTAATCAAGAGTCGGTAAAACTCCTCTATATATTCTTGGACTGATCTTCCTGCTTGCTTTAACCCATGCATCTTCTTAAACAGATCAAGCTCGTAGTCCATAGGAATGAACTGCTTCTTCAATTTGTCCACCATGTGATCCCATCTTGTGATCTTCTCTTTTCCTCTTCTAAGTCTTTCCAGTTGAACCTCTTGCCACCAGATTTTGGCATGGCCTTTTAGTTTGGCCTTTGCAAACTTAACCCTATCTGGGTCCCTTATATCCTCATACTCAAAGTATTCTTCCAGTTCATTGATCCAATCGATCAACTCATCTGGTTTCAGATTTCTTGAAAATATACCCACTTCAATTGTAGGTCTTTTCCCAAACTTAGTAATGGCCCTAAAAAGCCTTTCCTCTACAGGATTCAAAACTTCCCCACCAACTTCCTCTTCTGGTCCCATTACTTCCTCTTCATTGTCATCCTCACTATTGTCACCTATGGCAACATTTTCTCCTCTACGAAGCTCCTCTTGCAATGTTTGTACTTGCCTCTAGATGGCTCTAACCTCCTCAGGATCAATAGCTCTGGCCCTTCCACCACGCTCTCTTCGTGGAGGCATCTTCTAACTCGAACCCACAACCACACCGTCCTGGTGCAAACTACCTCACAGTCGGCGCTCTGTCTACACACTCAGGAAAACTCGCTCTGATACCACTTGATGGGGGCACAACCGAAGAACATAATTGAAACAACAGAAAAGGAAAATTATATTAACTGAGAAAATAAGCTAGTACAACTAGTATAGTAAAATAAACTTCGAAACATGCCCTAAGGGCTTACAATAGCATAAATCTGGAGATAATTTCTCCTTATGGTACCTCCTCTCAAACTCCACTCCGAACTCCTTTTACAATGCCAGAAATCTCCTTAAATAGACCCCAGAGGGTTAAGGACTAGGAGTAAATTGTAGAGAGTGCTAGTAGGCATTCACCGACCAAATAGAAGGTTCCAAAAGCTGTGTTAGAAGTTGGTGCAAATCTAGAAGAATCCAGAAATGGTAACCGAACTTCCGGGAGGCATAACTTTTGAACCGTAGCTTCGATTGACGAACCGTTTACATTTTTGAAAAGCTCTCGAAGTGCTCTATAGCCCTATGAACCAGCTTCGCTCGTCCCCCATTTTTTGGCCCTTTTTGAGGTCATTTAATGCCCCTAACTTGAATTCAAAGAATTCTTAGGAGGTCTCCAAAACTCGAAAAACTGCAATACCTTTCAAACCGTGGGGCCTTTTGACCTGATTCTTTTTATGGAATTCTCTAAATCACAATTACATTCATCTGGCCAATTCACACCTTCTAGGTCACCAAAATGATGGCCAAATTGCATGCTCCTATTTTTTTGGGATTTTCAAACACACTGATAGTGGAACTGTGAGAGTTGAAACCTTTATTTGACCCAAATGGGTATCCAAAAATGTAAAGACATGAAACAGAAACTAAGTCTAAGTACATTTTTTTTGGGTGACACAGGATTGCCCTTAAACCTCTGGATGCTCCTGCATCATATAGCTTTCCTCATGTTTGATCTTGGTCCATTAGTACCTCATCCTACCCATCTCATTGGCAAATGTTTCTCTTTTGGATTTTCACTTTCTTTTGATTTTTAATCTTCCCTTTTGGGTCTTGAAGAATCTTTTCCAAATAATCTTTTTGTTCCCTCCTCAAAGTTGCCATGATCTTCCATATCACGGTATACTGTGAATGGGGCAATTTGGGCATAAGGTCTTGATCAAGTCTTTTGTTTGTTTTTCTTTTCTGCTTGTGGGTTACCTAGTGTCGGTTCCACTCTGATTCTTTCGAGATTCATGTGTGATGCTGGGGCAATCCTTGCATGTTTTTTTTGAGTCAGTCCGTCAGTCCTCTGGACAGTTGGTGAAAAGGCTTTGATGTTCTTGGTAACCTTGTCAATTAACCAACAGTCCTATAGCAAATCTAGTGCTCAACTACATGGTGGTACTTCTCTTTGAATTATTCCCCTCGCTCAAAAAGCTTCAATGGTTTTCCTTCATCTCCATTATCCCCCATCCATATCTAGCATCCGTCTCTCCTACCCCAGCTTATGCATCAGTATCTCTTTGAATCACTCCTCACCTTTAGCTTTAGGGATCCACAATCCTAGTCTTAGGGATCCACCAATCCAAATCAATCCACCAAGCCTCATCTTTTGCCAATTTGACTCCTTGAAATCCTGTTGCATTAGCTTTTTAGTCCCCTCATCCATCTCCCCATCCTGGATTCCCTTTATAGCGCTCCACTCCTTCATCCTCTGCAATCCCTAAGATCTTAAGCTTGCTTCCTCTTGTGCCTCTGATTCTCCCTTTATCATTCTCCCGTAGTGAGAGTTTGAGCTAACTAAACCTCTTCTCTTAAGCCAATCTGAGTCTTCTTGCTCATCTCGGATTCTTGTACTTTTCAAGAAGTCATCGAGCCTCGCTTTCTCTCCCTGCCGTCTTCTTGAGGGGGCATCTTGCAGTCCCTTCTCTCCTCTTCTACTCTAGCCTTGGGCATCTTATTTTCTTATCTTTGATGCCATGCCACTTGCGGCATCACATCAAACAGAGAAAAAATGTAGACACCTAAAAACCTTTAGAAAATAAAGTATTTTTATTTTCTAAAAAATTCCTGATGACATCATCATTTATTTATTTAATTAACTAATTTATTTTTATGCCATTAAATTCCTTTATCTTAATTAAAAATATTTAATTAAGGAATCCCTCCCAAAAATGTTTAAATCTTATTTAAACATTATTTTCTTATTTATTAATTATTTAATTAATAAATTGACAAAAAAACTCAAAATAAATAAAAAATTTATTTTTTACCCAAAACTTGGCCAATTTCCTTAAGACCACTAACCTCTTCCAAAATCTTCTAATCCTACTTTAATTTTGATTAAAGGCTAATCCCATCATTTCCTACCCCTAATCCCAACTCAAAATATTTAATTAAGATTAAATATTAATCCTCATGTTTATTAAAAAAGTTTTAATAAAAATCTCCTCAACCCAAACCCTTGAAATAAATAAAACTTTATTTATTTCCTAAAAGTCTAATTTATCCTCATCCTAAGAAGTTCTAGACTCTTCTAGAAAGTCTTCATCCTCATCCTAAGAAGTTCTAGACTATTCTAGAAAGTCTTTATCCTCATCCAAAGTCTAGACGCTTCTAGAAGATGTCTTTAAACCTAATTCTAATCCCCTCCTAACCTTGTCACATTCTCTAAACATGGGTTAAGACTTACTAACCCAAGCCAAAGTTAACAAATATCTCCTCCTTCACCCACCCTCATTAAATGCCATCCACTTGCCTATCCCTAAGCTAATCCTAAACCATCCTAATCCATCCTCTAATCATTTGCACAATCCTAATCAAGCTTAAAATCTTCATAATCAAGCCCAAGTCAAAATTCCTCTCATTTCCTTCAAAATATCCCAACCATAAAACTTTATGAAGCCCACTAGGCCATTAATGACTCTTCCAAGCCCTTTTATTGCTCTTACAAGCCATTATGAGGGTCTTTATGAAGATTTTATCCCTTGAGCCTCCTTTGTTGACTCATCCTTCCCCTTTCTTCCATCCTCTCACCTTGTTACATGTGTCACTCTCTGATTGGTTGTAAGGAAGCACAATCCATGTGGTCTCCTCTCATGTAATTTGAGCCCTCCATGAGCTTTTTCTCATCCTTGCATCTTAGCCCTCAATCCCTCAAGCCTCTTGTCTATAAATTGGATCCTTCCCCTTTGCAAAATAACACAATCCATGAAGTAAAGTCATAATGCCATTTAAAGAAGCCATTTTACATCAAAACAATACACTCACACTCAAATTCCAACTCCATTTGAAGCCATTTTTGAAGCATAAGCTTGAGCATACATCCTATCTATTTAGACAAAGCCACTCAACAAGAGAGCTTCTTATTGAGAGAGTCCATTAATGGCTCATATTTTCAATTAAGAGCTCATCTTAGTCTATCTTGAAGTTTATGAATTTTGTTTAGTTTGTAGAAGCTTTATTTAAATTTGGTTTCTATTAGCATACTAACATTGCTAATATACATTTTGGCACGCCCGGTGGGACCCCACATGGGTCATCTTCATTAGCTTTTTTAGTCAAGTTTTGTATGTGATTTGCTAATTTTGGCTAATTTTGCTTATTTTTGTGATTGGTAGGATTGTATAAATTGATTTTGTAGGTACACATGAGCATGAAGAAGACAAAGGAACTCATAGTCTATCTCATAGTGTTTGCAGATTTTTCAAGCTTATAGGTGGACAAAGCACTTGAAATTCTTCTTCCTCTTCTTGTCTATATTCTTCTGATTCCATATGCTTCTTCTTCTTCTTCTTGTGGGAGATCTTGGCCATTTTTTTTTAAGGAAGAAAAATCATACACACTTCTTTTTAGTGCTTAAAATGAACCCCTAAATCATACTTAAATCCATTAAAAACTAAAAATTTGTAATAAAAAAAAAAAGCCTTTTAACAAGTGAAACTAAACCAATCCAATCATTTGCATCCTTGCAACATCAAGGTTTTAGATGCATTCATGCAAAGTTAGGAACACTTCATTTTTGGGAATTTAAAAATAACTTCAAGTTTCCATTTCAAAAGGTTCAAAATCAACACTAAGTGCACACTAAAATCTAAATCAAACGCAAAGCATCAATCAAGGATAAAATGAACCTCATTTGCAAATATTTTAAAGTTCTTTTAAAAATATCATGAAAACTAAGAGTCCTAAATGGTTGCCAAAAATTGTCCTAAAAGCTTTGTTATTTGTTCCAAACAAATGTCTTGTTGCAAAATCTTGAATATTTCTTAGGTTTTTCATGCATCAAAACAATCTAGGAATATCATTTTTGGGCTTAAAATATGCAAACTAGAACATAAAATCTTGAATGAAAACCAAGGTCCAAAGAGTCATTTTCACTTTTGAGTCCAAAACAATCTTGAATGATCTGAGGTTAAAAGAAAGCATTTCAAAGTTCTTAAAACAACACACAAAATCTCAATCTTGAATGCTCAAAGGAGAAAACTTGAATGTTTAATCACTTGTCTTTGAATGCATGTTGCTAAACACACTCTTGAATGCCATGGATTAAAATCAAATTTTCCTTGAATGCATGATTAAAACAACAAATCCAATTTGGAATGCAAAAGGTCAATTAACCATTGCAATATCAAACACTTCATTTGGAGCTGTTAAAATTGAACAAAACAAATCTCTTTTCCACATGCAATTTAGGCAAAGTTTGATTTTTGGACATTTAAGAAACCTCGTCAAGTTAAATACAAATTTGCAAAAATCAATTTGAGTAGTTCCTTGGACTCACCTCTTTTCTAATCACCCATCAATTCAACCATTGGTTGCAATCTTAGCGCCATTTATGGGGATGGGTCTACTTGAAAAAGGTGTTAAATGTTCCACAATCTAACTCACTCACTTGGTCTTTGAACGTTTGCTTTAACTTTATCAAAATTATTAAATGACCAAAACTCTAGATTAAATCGATCACACTTCAAGTTTGGGCACTAAAATTAAACAACTATTGACGTGGAGGGCCTCCAGGTGCGCGCTTGACAATCGAGTTTCACACATCTTTTTTTTGAGCTTAAAATAAAATCACACCAACTCTTGAATGCTTTAAAGGAAATTAATCGATACTTGACATGGAGGGCCTCCGGGCGCGTGGGTTTAATTTTTGGTTGACCTTAACTCTTCTTCTTGTATTCATTCTTCGATTGATTTTGCTTTGTTGGCACATTTCAAAGTTGGAATTGAACATTGTCTCTTAAACATGAGTGCTTGCAAAGTCTAGATCAACACACATAAGAGTCAGTTGGAAAAGGAACAAGCGTGTTTTTTAACCCAGGTCATCCAAGTCTTCTCTCCCCTTGTCGTCTTTCGAGGCCATCTTGGGTGCATAAGATTAGGATCTAAAACCTTGTTTCTCTTTTTAGGAGGCCTGCTTGGGGATTTCATCACCCCTTGGGACGACCTCAACTCCAGCGTTTCAGTGGAGTATAAAGATTGGGAGGTGAATCGAAAGACACCTCTCTTTGGATCAAGATTTTGTCACTCGGGCTAAGCCTCAAGGAACTTTATACCCTAGAGAAGTGAAAGAGGAGAAGTGGGTTACTGCTCCTCTCGGCTGTGTGACATCTTTTTGCTTTCATCTATGGATTTGAGCCTCACATACCTTGGGTATATCGAGGACTCCCTAGCTAAACCAACTATTAGCCTTGTAGACAACCATCTAGGGTGTTAATGTGTTTGAAGTGACTAATCAAAACATTTGTAAAACATACACACTCCTTGGTGCATGTATCACATTCTGAGAATCAAAAACTTCTATCTGGTTGTTCCTATCTATTGCTTGATTTTTTTATGTTGAGTGAATGTTTGCCAAACTTGGTCAATCCTAGCTTAGGGCACACTTAGCGTAGTCACTGCCTATTCTAGAAGTTGAACAAGTTGAAGCAAAATAACCGAGGTCTCTCAAAGCCAAGCAGATTCAAGAATTCATGTCAGAACAACCCAAACCCAAACAAAAGTTCCAAAAAGTTAAACTCAAACCATCTCAGGCATACCAAGAACTTTTAGCCAAGAGAAAGGAACTAACACCAAGTCCTCAAATTACCAAACTCCACAAAGTAAAGGAAAAAGCTATTGACGAAGCCCTTCAAGATGCCTGATTAGATCGCACTATCCAATTTAACCAACATCCAGGAGTTAACAATGCTTATGCCTTACCTACTAGGCATGATTTCTATGATTAGACCCCCTTGTTTCTCCACATCTTCTTGCATAAGCTTCACTTTTGCATTAGAGTAATCTTTGTAGGAAAGCCAGCCATATTTAGTCTTCCCCTTAAGCATTTTAGCTCATCCATCTCATTTAGAATCAAACCATCTAGCCAGCAATCAAAAACTTCACATCCCAGCCTTCAAAATTGTTGTCACCTTGCCAAAAGTTTGCCATTCCTAACATCTTCCAAATCCACCAATCTCACCCAGGTTATCCCTTTGACAGAGCTTTGTCTAGGGTAATTTAGCTTTGTCACTTATTATCCCTCATCACCTTGAGCTAAAGGTTGGGATCCACAAGTGGTCAATCTCGTGTTCTTCCTAAAGGATCATCAGTCTATCCTTAAGTTGACACAATCAACACAAGACTTGTACATAGGAAAGCAAACCTTTCATAATTTGGAAACATATCTTTGAAGTTAGAATCCTCAACCCAATCCTCCTTAGGTTTTGTCATACAGCTTTGACTCAACCTAGGAAATCATTTTCATAGAAAAGCCTTCCTCTTTTGCCTCCATCAACATTGTTGCATCTCATCCCTAGGAAACATTCTGCATTTTCATGCCACCCGTCACTCGCTTAGGCAAGAAGAAGAAGGAAACAATGGAGCCCTATCATTTGGATCCAACAGCATCGCTCCCCTTGAGCACTCAACCATCCTTCAGCCCAGAGAATGTTATACCATCACGTATTGACATTGAAGCTTTCATGAACCAACCAGGAAATGCAGTATTGGTGAACGCCATTATAGACAAAAACAAGGAAACAATCATGGCTAACTTTCAAAGGGACAACCTTGGAGCCTTCGACTTTGGAAGACCTCCCCCCTTATCAGATCCATCTCACCCCTTGTTTGAGCAACTCCCACCACCCATAGGCTCTTATGATTCGAATTATCCTCAATATGTGCCAAAAGAAGAGCCTCAACCCACCCCATATGATCCAACAGACCCAAACATACCAGCCTCCACTCAAGTTGAAATTTCCCTTCCACAAGCCAATCCAGCCACAACCACTCCACCATTGGTCCATACCACTTCATCCCAAACCCCCTTCACCCAAAACACCTCATGATTCACTCCCTTCACTATTGCTATTGCTGCCCCCCAACCTAGCCTTCCAAATCCACCCATCTCCCAAATCAGTGCTAGTATTTTTGGCCAACTGCAACAATATACAACTGGGATGCCACCCATGGGGCCAAGTAATCAACCTTTTATCACCCCTAGCCGATTTGCCTCCACTCAGAACACAATTCCATTGTTTCCACTAGGTCCTTGGAGCTCAGTGCCATCAGCCACAAATCCACAAGCTACTACCTTCACTCTACAAAGCTATCACACCCCACAAGCTACTACCAATGTTCTGCCAAGCTCTCAAGTGACCCAAGCTCTTGCCACCACTTTACCAAGCTTTCAAATCCATCCACCAAGCTATCAAACCCCATCGGTTCCATTCTCAAGCTTTCAATTCCCACCACCTCCACCACCAACCAATCCGTTACCTCCTATTACCAACTATTTTTCTATGCCACTTCTAGGAGGAAATCCACCACCACCAACCACCAATTACTTGGCCTCTTTTGCCATGTAGACACCTTCCCAAATAGGGGCACAACCCACATATATTGGTCAAACTCCTCAAATCCAAAGTCAAGTTCCACAAGCTCCCTGATCCTTTCCCCAAGCTTCACCCCCATCTTATACCTTACCTCCACAAAGAAATCCATTTATCCCACAACCAGCTTATGTTCCTCAATCCCAACCTCAAATCCAATATCAGCAGCAAGCCTCACAACATATACAACAATATGTGCCACCTCCACCTCAGCAACCCATCATCCACCATTCAGTTGCCCAAGCCATGTACAATCCCTACCAGCCCATACCTCAAAGCCATCCATATTCCACTGCCCCATCTAGCACATACCTACCTCAGGGCACTCCTACATTGGGGGCACCCCAGATGTCACCCATTAATTCAGAATGGGAAGCCATGAAAACAGCTTTGAAGAACATCCAAGAGGGAAATGATCCAAAAACCTTCAAGTTTGAGAATGTGTGTCCTTACCCATTAGATAGAGCCATTACCGTGACACCATTTCCCAAGCATTTTGAGACACCCAAATTTGACAAATTCAGAGGAAAAGGACACCCTGTCACACATATCAAAGAATTTTACATGCACTATCAAGAAGTGGCATATGATGATGTCTTCCTCTTGTGTCTCTTTCCCAAAAGCTTGGCCGGACCAGCTCTGGAATGGTTTTATAGAATCCCCTATGGCACAATTTAAAATTTTGCTGAAATATCTGAGGCATTTGTAGCCCAATATGCCCATCTTGTTGAAACAGAGCTATCAGTAGTTGATCTTGTCCACACTGAGCAAAAAGGTGGAGAAAGCCTTCCTGAATATCTGTAAAGATGGAAAACCCTTACCACCCACATATCTTGTACCTTTCCAGAGTGCCATTTGGTGAAAATGTTTATTGATAATGCCCATCCCAGCTTGGCTCACCACATGACCATGAACTATTTGCAGACCTACAAAGATATCAAAGAGAAAGGAATGATCCTTGAGCAAGGACTCATTAAAGATGGTGTGGTCAAGATTTACAAGGAAGCCAACCAAAATCAATCACATTCCAATGACAAGTGTAGATATTGGAACAAAAACAAGCATGTTGCAACAGATGGCGTCACTGACACCAGACATGTGAATATTGTTGGTCCTTCTCACAACCAGTCCAACCCACCATATCAACCAAACAATCAACAAGCTATCAACTACCAACAACAGAATAACCAAAGCTATCAAAACCACAACCCAAGACCCAACTTCCAAGGGTCTAGCAATCAAGCTAATGCCATCAATGTAGCTGCAAGACAAAAGCCCAGATTCCAACCTGCACCTAGAAATTATACACCCCTTGGTGAACCTTTGGATGTCATTTTTGAGAAATTAGTCAAGGAAAACCTCATCAAATTTCCTCCTACCCAGAAATCGACCCAAGCCAATCAAAAGCTGCATGGTACAAAGACAATGAGTACTGCAAATTTCATAGGGTAAAAGGTCACACCACCCTCAGATGCATGAAACTAAAAGACTATGTGCAAGACCTCATTAATCGGAAGGAAATCACCGTTGGTGCCCAAACCTCTCCCAATGAAGGCTTACAGATCTATCAAAATGTTTTTCCTCCTCACAACAACCAAAATCCTAGAAAAGCACCTATCCAAGCCAACAACAACAACACCAACAACCGCCAGCCAAACCAACAACATGGGAAGAATAATGACCACACTTTATCCCATATAGACTATGGCAACCTCATAGGTTGTATATCCGAGAAAGAGCCTTCTGTCAATGTTATCAATATCCACGAACCAAACAATGAGTGTGCAATCACCACTCGAAGAGCGCGATTTAACATCGTAGGCCCACCAGTTTCACCAGCACCATCAACTCCATCAGAAAGCTAGTACAATATCTTGGAACACCTTGGGAACATGCTAGCCCAAATCTCCATTTTAGACCTCCTTCGCACCAGTCCTGTGTACAAGAACATCCTTGACAGTGCTCTTATAGAATCCTGTGTCCCTTCAGATATCAACGATACTGATTTTTGTAATCTTGTTGGACACCTATCCTCCTCCTATTTAACCCATGATGAACCCCTAGTAGCACTTTGGTATCTTTTTCTTGACATCCCCCATAAGAAAACCTTACTCCAACACTGACCATATGTGGTCTCAACTCCTTGAGTCACTTAACCACACTTGATCTTCACAAAACCACTCCTTAAATGCCCAAAACTACTATAGCTCCCCCTGTTCAACTCTATTGACTACCAAAGCCAAGTACTGCACTATTGCATTGAGAATCATCACAACTCCCTTGCTGAATACTACATCCACATTGAGTGACTTAGACCACTAAGTCCTCCCTTACTCACTATGCATACTACCAAAGCATACTCGACACTACCCAAGCACCTCAAAAAATCCTAGAGTCCTCAAGCCTAATTTTGAATGTTACCTTAACATGCATTTGTCTCCACAACACTCCATCCCTTCTTGGTCTCCCCTAGCTCACCATGAGCCTTGAAGCCCAATCACGTTCCCAACAAAATTTTTGACTGCCTTAGCCAAACACTGAGCTTCGACTTCCTTGACACCACATCTATGTCTACATGTCATTGGTGAACACCTTTCTCCTCATATATCCACTGCATTCAAACCAACCCTTCATGTACACATGCAATTTTACTCAACCAACGGATTCCTTTGCAATACATGACCTACTTGAACACTCTTCCCTTGTTCTATGATCCACCAAGTCCCTTGGACACTGCTCTCCATTTCCAACTCGACTACACCACCATAACTTCACCTATAAATCACTTCAAGCATTTTAGTCATGCACCACAACCCATCACTTCTAGCTATCCATCATGACCCGCCTCTTTGAGCTATGCCCAACAACCACCTCTTCAGATACTTGACATAGATTTGTCTCATGGCTTGGCTCACCACAAGCACTCTCCTCTAGAACACCATATCTAGATCACCATCCTCAACAACCATGGCCCTTGAGATATCCTACCTCAATACAAATCCAAACAACTAAGTAACTTGGATGTGCACCTAGTACTACACCCCTTTGATACTGCTCTGCATAGATAACTGGCTCCATAACACATCCCCCTCATGGCTCATCATAAACCTCCAATGCTCTTACTCAGACAAATTGTTTACCTCCTACCTTAGGACTAGATACTTTGCTTCCCCAGCTTTTAGACGTTAGATGACTCCCATTGAGTCATAACCAACATTGGCATAGTTACTTTACTTCACTAAGTTAGGGACCCTTGCCTTGTCACCAAACCTCACCCTAGTATGATAAGGTGGAGATACTCTTCTTCGCTTCTATAACTATGTGTCACCTCTATCTCATTAGGAGACTAGAAGGAAGGACTACTCTTCTTTGCCCTCTTGAGGGAGGTCGACTACCTAAGCCATCCTTGATGCATTTTTCCACTTACCCTCCGCAGTTATATTCCAGTTTGGCTCCACGTCTTGCCTATACCACAACCATGCTAGTGGGGACATCACATAGCCCAATCCCAAGATTAAACCTTGGTTTGGTTCCACACCATGTCAACACCATAAATATGCTAGAGGGATGGCTTTTAACACAACTCCATTGGATACTCCTCGGATCATGTCCTAAACAAGACCCTACACCACAACTATGTGTGCCCAACACATGTCAAGACATAGCCCCATCAGACACTCCTCAACTTAGCACCATGCCTCGCCTAGTCTGCACTTGTGTGCACCCAAATTTTCCTCACAAGCCCATAGTCTTAGAGTTTCATCTCATGAATCAATAACCCCTTACAGATACCTCTGTTGGAAGGGAGAGGCTGAAAGTGACAAATAAGAGGAAACAAGATGGAGTAGATACAGATGAATCTTTGGTGAGTGGGCTGGAGTTTGGGGCAGAGGATTGTGGTGATGACATTGGTGATAATGACACGCTAAGACAAGAAGAGGTAGCTAGAGTGGAAGAGGGATGATAGGTGGCAAAAAGAAAGAAGGTGAAGTTTCCAAAGAAACTTAATGTGGTACTTCGATCCCACAAAAAAGTGGGGTTCATCATGTTTCTTTCTTATATGGTTTCTTTCATTATATGGTTTCTATTATATTATTGAATTGGTTTTTGGGATGTGAAACCTTTGTTTCCATCCTTATTTCAAGGAAAGTCCCTCTTGGCTATTCCAATAAATAAATTGAGCTATTATCAATAAAACAAAAAAAAATTAATTTAAAAAAAAGAAAAAAAAGAAAAATAAATAAATATATATATATATCAAATCTATTCATGTTAGGAGAAGAAAATTGAAGAGGAGGATTAAAAGAACACAAAGGGAAATAAGAAGAGCAAAATAAATAGAAGGGGAAAGAAAAAAAAGAAGCACAAGGAAAAGAAGGGGAAGGAAAAATAAGGATAATATAAACAAGAAGGGAGAGATAATGAAGAAAAAATAATAAAAGGAGAAGAATAAAAAATAGAAGAAAAATGAGAATGCCAATAAACTTAGATTTCCCTCCCATCAATCTCCTTACATTATACCCTCATGAATGTTACACATACAATGACTATTGGTGTAATCACTCTATTTCCTTTTGATACAAGTGTTGGTATATTCACATTTAAATACCTAGACAAAAGAACCTTTCACATCCAACCGATAGAACTAAACTACTACTACCTTCCTAATTAGAAATATGTTTTTAAAATAAAACTAAATGCACAAAGTAGGTTCAGAAAGTATAATGGTGTAATTATGTTGTTTATGACATTTTACTTTGGAAAACAAAAGTTATTGCCAAGTAAACTTCATCACACCCTAGGTTTAGAGAACTTTTAGGGCCTATTTGGTGACTAAAATAAGAACTAAGAATAGGCATTTGTTATCCTGAATTCATTATTCTCCCTTTCCATCACACTTTGAGTTGATGATGGCAATAAACTGGTGCCATCCCATTCCAGTAACTATGTGACATTGTGGCCAGCTTTGGCAAGGTCATTTTCCATGTTGTTTCCTTCCCAATATATATGTGCCACACATATATCTTGATAATCTTTCATCATCCTTCATATTTCATTGAAATGATTTTAATTGACAAATTGCATTTTCCCTCTCCCTTAGTGGCTTTGATGATTAACATAGAGTCCCCTCTATGACCAACTTAGTGACCCCTCGAGTTCTCGTCATTCTCAAACCTAAGAGAACCACAATCACCTCAGCTTCATTATTAGAACCTCCACCACAGTTACTCAAATAAGTGGCCACCAACATTCCCATGTTGTTCTGGAGGATACCCCTTGCAACAGTGTTGCCCATCATGGCCAACCTATCAAAATTTAACTTTATTCAAGACTTGGGGGGAGGGGGGGGGCGGGGGGTGCCAAACTATCTCCTTTCTTGCTTGGATTTTGGAATTGTCAAATTGTGCCACCATCGGTCCCACATCCCAAGCCAAAGGCCAATTCCTATCAGTTTCACTTGGGGGATGGGTGGGGGTTTCTAGCACCAAATCCTACTACATTCCTTTAGGAACCTAATAACTTGTTGAGCCATCCCTAAGCTAATTGTGACTTGCTCCCTAAAATTTCAATTGTTTCTCTCCTTCCATATTTTCCATGAGACATAAGGTGGGAGAATCAACCAAAGGTTTATGAGATAAGTGTGGATAGCCGTGCCCTCCTAGTGGGAAAATTGCTTCAAATCATTATTCATACACCAACTGAGCCCCCATAAAACAAGAACCTCCCTCAAGATGTCCATGGAAAAGGGACAGTGGATGAGCAAGTGTGGAATAGATTCAACATCTTCGAGGCATAAAATGTAGCAGTTGGCAAGTTGGCAACCATTCTATTGGAGGTTGTCAATAATGAGGACCAACCCATGCATAGCTAACCACCAAAAGAAGTTTATTTTAGGTAGTATCCTAACCCTTGGATGGGTGCCAAGCTTTACGCAAATCAGCCTATGCCCCTTCCCCCACCAACCCACTAAGATAAGTAGACTTAATAGTAAACTCCCGGGAGGGTGTGAGTTTCCACACCAAGGTGTCCTCAACCAGGATGAGGGGAATCATATAGGTGTGCGAGAGATCCTGTAATTCTTGAGCTAAACTCAACTCCCTTGGCTAGATATTCTGAGAAGTGATCCACTGTCTTTCAGGAGTGATAAAGTTTTGATTATGAGGGCCATACATTCTAGTGCACATCTCACACAGAGGGGAAAACTTAGTTTTCTTGAGGGGGTCCTCCTGGATCCATCGATCTTCTCAAAAGTCTAATGAAATACCATTCTCCATGATTTAGTAACACCCCTTTCTTTGGATCTTATAGGTATTAACAATGTTATTCTAGACTTTAGAACCCTAGGGCAGCGCCTGTGCCCCTATAAATTGGTGGGAAGAAAATCCCCCAAAGTATTTAGCCATTATGATGTTACTCCAGTTACCCTAGGAATTCACCAACTTCTAGCCAATTTTGGTTAATAGAGCCTTATTCAAGTGTCTAAATATCCTTAGATTCAATCCTCCTTGAGCTTTGGGTTTGCAAACTTTCTCCTAGCTAGCCAGGCTCATTTTTTCCTTTTCTTCAGTTCCGTACCATAGGAAATTATGCTGAATTTTCTCAATGATATCCTTGAATCAGCCTGGGAGTTTGAAAATAGATACAAAATACACTGGTATGCCTTGCAAGGAGGCTGAGAGGAGTCCTAGACAAGACCCTACACCACAACTATGTGTCCCCAACACATGTCAAGACATAGCCCCATCGGACACTCCTCAACTCGGCACCATGCCTCACCTAGTCCACACTTGTGTGCACCTAGCTTTGCCTCACTGGCCCAGAGTCTTAGAGTTTCATCTCATGAATCAATAACCCCTTACAGATACCTCCATTGGAAGGGAGAGGTTGAAAGTGACAAATAAGGGGAAACAAGATAGAGCAAATAGGGATGAATCTTTGGTGAGTGGGGTGGAGTTTGGGGTAGAGGATTGTGGTTATGACATTGGTCATAATTAAGTGCTAAGACAAGTAGAGGTAGCTAGAGTGGAGGAGGGATGATAGGTGGTGAAAAGAAAGAAGGTGAAGTTTCCAAAGAAACTTGATGTGGTACTTCGGTCCCACAAAAAATGTGGGGTTCATCATGTTTCTTTCTTATATGGTTTCTTTCATTGTATGGTTTCTATTATGTTATTGAATTGGTTTTTGGGATGTGAAACCTTTGTTTCCATCCTTATTTCAGGGAAAGTCCCTCTTGGCTATTTCAATAAATAAATTGAGCTATTATCTTAAAACAAAAAACATATATATATATAATCTATTCATGTTAGGAGAAGAAAATTGAAGAGGAGGATTAGAAGAACACAAAGGAAAATAAGAAGAGGAAAACAAAAAGAAGGGGAAAGAAAAAAAGAAGCACAAGGAAAAGAAGGGGAAGGAAAAAGGAGGAGCATACAAAGAAGAAGGGAGAGATAATGAAGAAAAAATAATAAAAGGAGAAGAATTAAAAATAGAAGAAAAATGAGAATGCCAATAAACTTAGATTTCCCTCCCATCAATCTCGTTTACATTATACCCTCATGAATGTTACACATATAATGACTATTGGTGTAATCACTCTATCTCCTTTTGATACAAGTGCTAGCATATTCACATTTAAATACCTAGACAAAAAAATCTTTCACATCCAACCTATAGAACTAAACTACTACTACCTTCCTAATTAGAAATATGTTTTTAAAATAAAACTAAATGTGCAAAGTAGGTTTCGAAAGTATAATGGTTTAATTATGTAGTTTACAACATTTTACTTTGGAAAACAAAAGTTATTGCCAAGTAAACTTCATCGCACCCTAGATTTAGAGAACTTTTAGGGCCCATTTGGAAACTGGAATAGGAATTAAGAATAGGTATTTGTTATCCTAAATTCATTGTTCTTGCATTTGTTATCCTAGATTTGTTATTCTTGATGCATTTGGTTCACCTAGAATTTGATGGAGAATAAGTTTATCCTCTATTTGGTTGTGCAAAATTAAAATAGAAATAAAATTAAGTTTAAATATTTTCACCATTGCTCAATCACCTAGTTCTACGATTAGAGGGAAATCTTAAGAAGCATTTGATTAGATTGCAGGTGTTAATATCATGGGCATAAGAAAGGTGGAGGTCTGGTATAGAAGTGACAAATCC
The DNA here is from genome assembly GCA_028749045.1 of Cupressus sempervirens. Classification (NCBI taxonomy): domain Eukaryota; kingdom Viridiplantae; phylum Streptophyta; class Pinopsida; order Cupressales; family Cupressaceae; genus Cupressus; species Cupressus sempervirens. The sequence goes on from CM053787.1 coordinate 794,907,117, forward strand.
AAATGATTGAAAACTTTTGAATATTGCAAAGATGGGCTCTTCAAGAAAGCCACGCAACTTTCTACTTTATGTGCTTGCAACATCTATGTTTGGATTGAATCCAAAAGTGGGATTGTCTTGGAATTTGGAGCTGATGGTGGAGCTAATGGGAAGGTATCAATGCCTCCAATTCTTGCACCCAACCACAAAGACCAAGAAGAAGATTCAAAAGATGAATATCCGCTTGCAAAGAGCCCCTTGCAAGATTTAAATTCCTTCATTACTAAACTAGTGCTTTAAACCATTTGTCTAATGAGCTGCGATTGCAAGTGTTCACAAGTCCCCTGGAATAGTATCTATAATGGCTTCTTGGATCTCATCATCGCGAGGAATATTGGTGTCCTCAACAGTTTTGTCAAAAATCTCAATCGACTACGTTCTAGCCTTGAAAACTGTCACATAAGACAGCTGCCCCTAATTCATTTCTTTCGCTTTTAATCAATGGTATTTGTAGAGAGTATTCTCAATCTTCCTCATGCAGAAAAGAAAAACCTCATGAACAAAGTGGGAGGGAAATAATACACCAATTCCTAGACCCCAAAAGATGATTAAAATGTGAAAAAGTAAAAAGAAAAATCAAATGCACGCTTTGGGGGAGTTTGATATTCCGCCTATTTTGGTGGAATAACAAATGTACGTTTTGAGTTCAAAATGAGCTTATATACTCATATTCCTAATCCCTGTCAGTTACACCCAAATGGTGGATTCAAAATTTTGGGTATTCTTTAATGCCTATTCCAGTCGTGTTCCCATTGCCAAACGCCCTTAGATACGACAACGTTATGCAATCTGCACTACAGCTAAGAGTTAAAGAAATGACAAAACCATGATGTCCACCTTAGAGCTTAGAACTGACAAAACTATGATCTCTTCCAAAGAGCTTATAAATTTAAAATAATAAATTAAAACTATGCAGTCTACCATAGAACTTCCATCCGACAAAACCAATAAGTCTACCGTTGAACTCATATCCGACAAAATAAAAAAGTCTAACATTGAACTTATGTCCGACAAAATTAGGCAGTCATCGTTAGACTAAATTTGAACGCTCATGCGAAGAAGTTTTCAGCGTAAACGCACTAAACCATGAGTTTTACTATAAATATAGTCTCTAATGAGGAAAGAAACGCACAGAACGGATCTACCGTTGGTCTTATCAGGGGAGGACTTCTGAAGCTCAAATAAGGGAGGTGAAATACTTGCACTACTTGTTTCTTCTAAATTTTCTTCTTTTTCCCATTTTGACCATTTTTGTTTTTGTGCTGTGGTGGACAGAATATGGTAGGAGACGAGGATACTATTGAAATGTCTATTGCAATTGATGCATCTGCCTACAAAACTCGGATTGGAGAAATCGCATCTCATGAATGATAGTAAATCAGTATTTCACGTGGCAGTGGCGTTGGCGTTGGTTGGAGGAAGTATCAGCGTCATTTTGGCAGTCCCCGGTGCTTTGAACGAGGGAGATATTGCTTTCAACATATTTGTAATCCCAGATATGGTAGCTTTTCTTGCTTCAATGAGGGTTGCTATATTGGTTGTGGCTGGTGTATCACAAATATCTCCAAAGACGGAGTACTTGATCAACGTGAGTCTATGGGTAGCAGCAGTGAGTTTCATTTTGACATTCCACGCTGCAGCATATGTTGTAGTGATTTCCAAACATAAGTGGATGGTGATCTCATTTGGTGGTGCTGTAATAATAGCGTTGGCACTGGTGCTATTATATTGCCACTCAGTTTGTAGACGACATAGGAAGGCCTTTAGAGGTCAATGTTAATTGGACAGCAGGGGACTACAACTTGTACAAAAATTAGATAAGCGAATTGCAAATATTATTATAATAAAACTATCACACTTACATTTCTATGAATTGCAAGGATTTAGTGGATACGAAACTAATGGTACTAGTAATTAAAGTGTATTGTATAAATTGGGATCCAATTTAAGCTCCTCATTTTTTAAATTCATAAATAAATTTGATCTTAACATAAGATAATAAAGATATGGCACATGGTAAGAAATAGATCTAATATAGATTAATATAGATTTTTTAATAGTGAAAAGGTTCAAATGTAGTATAATTTTGAAAATAGATTTTAGTGGTAATGGTTGTTCTATCAAATTATTAGAATTTTCTCCATGACATTAAGGAAAAAAAATCACAATCATTTTTCTTGAGAGTGAGAAGGTTTTGTTTTGGAAAATAGATATATCTCTTTCAAAATGTTGTCTTTAATGAGCATTTTATTTTCATGTATGGACAACAATTAATTCCTTAAAAAAATCAGCAACTATTATTAGGCCAATTAAAAAAGACACACGAAAATCCTAAAATATTTATTGTAAATATTATTCATTGTAAATATTATCATAAATGTAAAGAATTTTCTCATTTCCATCACTAAATCAACTTTCAACTCTATTTCAAGCATAAATTCAGGTTTGGAAATACATTTAAAAAAATCATCACAATAACTTATAAATTAAAACAAAAACATAAACAACTCTCATAATATTCAATGAAGAGTCATGTATAAATGAACTAGATTTATGTTTGTAAATTTTACTTGCAAATCTTATTTTTTGTCCCACAACATACTTATCACTTTGCTAAAAATAAATTATATATAAACTATTATTTGCCACACGTTTGTGACCACAATAAGTAATATAAACCAACATTTAAAAAAAAAATGTCACCTTCTACTTATTTATATAATTCATATTAAATTACATAAATATGATGCAAATGAATACAAAAGATTCTCATCTATTTTAAACCTTTTTTTAAAGATTCCTAATGTTCACAAAGTATTAGATGGAAATTGGAACTAAGATTAATAAAAAGTTAAAACTAAAGGACATAGATGATGGTAGTGTAAATGGATAATTATTATCCAAGAAAATTATGAATATGAAATAACAATTTAAAAGTTTTTTTTTTTTAAAAGTAAAAGAGAAATGAATATGAGGAAAGTTCTAAAAAATAGAAAAAGAACATGAATTTAATGTCAAATTCAAATAGTCATTATTATTATTATTTTTACTATTACAATATTTTTGATTTATTTGTATCAAAGATGTAAGAAGTTAAAAACATAATATAAAACATATCTATTCGAGGACTAGAATTGTCTTCCATTAAATCCTCACTAGTGATCCCTATACTAGAAAAATTAGTTTCCCAAAAACATAGAAAATAATTATATATCTTTCACCACAATCAAAAGTAAGTATTAAATTTAATCACTAATTCCATGTATGAAACTATATTTAAAATATATGTTTATAGATGTAAAGATTCTAAAGGCACAAGACATCTAAAATCTTAGACACATGCTCTAAAATTATATTTATATAATCCTCAATAATAGGGAAAAGTATGAGCACAAAGAGATTGCAATTTTGTGAGTCATATACAACAAAAAAAAAAAAAAAAAAAAGAAAAAAGAAAAAGAAAAAACTTTAATGGAGATGATAAAACATAGATTTGAACATATTAAAGTTGTTCTCTTACTTAATATTCAAATCTAAAGAAAACTTATATGAAAGGAAATCTAAAACTAAAATTACAAACTAATGGTTATAACTTGTTTTTCACAAACTAAACATACAATTTTTTTTTGGTTGGATACAAACTATGTTTGCTAGAGAAATCGTTGCTCAATTGATAGCTCAATACAAATAGGAAACTACTTCAAAAAAATCTCTGCTCAAATAAAGTAAAAAATATTCTCTTTGTTACTGCAAATAGAAATAGAAAATCTATGATTATTCTTTGCTCATCTCATAATCTAAATCTAGAAAAAAATCTCTTCTATTTATAATCAATTGTTTATACTAGAAACTTAGCTATTATGGAGAATATTAGATTCCAAACTATTGGAAATATAAGAGGAGTAACTAAGAGGGGAGGGGTGAATTAGTTACTAATAAAATAAATCCGAGATCCCTTAGATGTCACTAGAAAACAAAAACTGTATACTTTTGGAGCTTGGTAAACACATATAGAATGTTGTAACTCAATAATAAATGAGTTTAGTAAAATGCTTAACATTCAAACTTTAGATGCTATCTATGATTACTTTAAACACATAAAAGAAAATAGCATGAATACATTTGACACTAGGATTTAATGTGGAAACCAAATTTGGGAAAAACCACCAATTGTAACTAGTTACTATTTTTCATTCTCCTAAAGTGAGCCCTGTTAGGAGCCAACCCTATTAAAGGTTACAAAACACACTGTTAGGTGTGAACATGTTAAAGGATTTAATCACCCTGTTAGGAATGTCCTTGTAAGAGGTCTTTAGACAATTCAATAGAATTGCTACCTTGTTAGAGAATTTACCAATGGCTGTTAAACCAACTTTGTAAAGAGATTTAGATCACTGCTATAATGGTTAGAGAGTTACAATGATTTGACTTGATTTGAATGCAACTAAATTGCTGATTACAGATCTTTGTTTTGGCTTGTAATTAATCCTTCCTGATTGAATATAGCTATTCTGCTCCACAAGGATATTCTGCTTATCCTTCAAGTTTTCTTCCACTCTTCATCCCTTTTAATTTATTCATCATAACCTTCACACTTTGAAACCATAACTTGGCCTTTTACTTATACCTTTCATATTCTCAAGTTGGCTCAAATACAATTTAGAATAATTAATATTCATCACCATAGTTGGCTAGAACCAATAGATAAATTAATTGAGCTTAATATGTCAAACTAAGAAAATCCTTTGTTAGCTGACCCAACTCAATATAAACTAATTTTGAAGTGATTTCCTGTGTTAATCAATACAAGCTCAATTAAAACTGTAAACTTGCAAAAATCCTTTGGTAACTGACTGAGCTTGGTTAGCATTGGTTCTAGATCCAACTTTTCTTCATTAATCGAGTGAGTTCAGTTAAGACTCATCTTTTGCAAATTCTTCTTCAAGGCTCAAGTGAACTCGATAGACAATGTCTCTTGTACAAGAAAGCTCAGTAGACATAAAAAATTGTCTTCACAACCCAAGTGAGCTCAACATGCACTGACTGACAATGATATGACATTTGTGTAACATCAAAGACAACACATAATTAATTAATTGTATCCAACAATCTCCCTCTTTGGAATTAATGGCAACACAACATGTCATAGCACAATGAAATTTTGAGAACAAGACTCCCTCTATAAATAAACTCCTATCTGCAACTATCTTCTGCCAAGTTCATTCTTTTTGATGTTTCTTTATAGAACTTCTCCCTCTTTGTAAAATTATCCCTCTTTGACTTTTCTTCATAGAGCTTCTCCCTTCATGAAATAATTTTTTTTTTAGAGAGATATGATAGTAAACTTCTCCCTCTTTGAAAACACATGCCAAAGATAATAGTTCTTGATCAATGTACCTTAAGTACTGATTCACTTGCAATATGCCCTTGTCAATACTGCATCAATTGACTAATCTTCAACTTAGCTCTTGTTGATGCATCACTAAAATTTATTTAGTGAGCTCAAGATGAGGAAGAGGGAGATGAAATTGAGTATATCCCACTCAACACAAGAACCCACTTAGGAAGAGCTACATACTTGAAGAAAGGAGAAAGAGTATAACTCAAACACCATCTTCTATCCTAGAATATCCAATTCAAAAGGAAGCCTCAAATCAGGAACAAGAAAAATTGATAAAAAAGATGGGAGGGGAGGGGATATATGTCTTCAACATTTTAGACTTTGACTTCATGCTAGTGGGCATAGATATGGTAGGGGAAAATATATGGGATATCCCTTGGAATGAGCCACTAGGAGAAGATTGGGAATAGTTGCCTCCCTTACCTAAAAGGCCACTTGGTATACCTCCCCCAACATTAGAGGATCTTTCATCTATGCCTCCTCAACAAGAAAAAGAAGCAGTTGCTATACCTCCTCGAGTAATAGAGCTAGAAAGATAGACTATGGAGGAAGGTGAGTATGTCTAGTTACACACAAATGAAGTATTAGAAGAAGGATAGATTGTCAAGGAAGAAGAAAAAGTTCCTCCTAGTGTGGAGACTAGGTCCTTAATGTAGGTAGAAAAAAAGCTCAAACAATAGTCCTCCCATAATAAGAGAAGACTCCTGAGCGAAGTGATAAAGAGAAAGGACCAACTTTAGAGCAAGAGATATATGATTTTAACTTGACAAAGGAGATATATGGTGTTCACAAAAGAGGAGGGTATGATAGAGTTGATAAAGCTAGTCAAGGTAGTAGAACTTGTCAAAGTGATGCTAAGACACTGACTTTTATTATGAAGAATCATAATGAAGATTTATTTGTGCACATTTTCATTCTACCTCCTTATGCTGATACTGAGGAAGTGTCTCCAAATTACCATCAGATGAAGGAAATAGTGCTTCGAAAGCCCATAGTTGATGTGACAAAGGTTTTGATCACCATAGGCCTCAATCAAGTGTTTACACACTTAGAACATGGTGAATCAGAGGTTTTAGTACTAAAAAAGTAGAATGAGCTACTAAGGGGATATGTAAATAAAATTATAGGTCCAATTGACCTTAACCATCTAGAGATTTCTTTAGGGATGCTTTGGAGAAGAAAGAGTGATGACAAGTCATAGAGGAAAGTGATTCTTTTTTGAATGTTAGTAAAAGGTGGCATCATAATTTTGAAGATAGAGGAGTAAATATAAGTAATAGTAATTTGAACCTTCTAAAAAACATCTAGAATGATGTCAACAAGTTGGTTACAATAATATAGAAAGATTTTGGGTTGATGGATAAAGTACATACTTGGGCCAATGATTTGGAAGCATTAAAAACTATCAAAGGAAAAGGGTATAAGATGGTGATGGAGCTATATATGGTGGAGGAATTAGGTAGAATAGATGATTGGATAGAAAATGTATCAATAAACAACAAAGTTATGGTAGGATTATATGAGGATATTAAAGAAATAAAGAATAGAGCTTAGAGGCAAATTTTGAAGCAGATAAGTACTTTATTATTGCCAGCCTAGAGAGTTTTTGGGATGAGTCAAGAACTCAAATTTATTTAGTGGAAATAGTAGTACAATAAGTTAGAGCACTATTTGAGGAAGCTTCACCCGAAGATGATATTAGACAAATCTTCAAAATAGAAGAAGCACTACTAGAGTTAGATTCTAGGTTAGAAGATTTTGTGGACACTAGGTTGGAAATTAGTAACTACTGCCAAGTGGTGCGTAATAGGTATGAGTTCTTATACTTTCTAGAAACTCAAGAAATCATTACCATAATCCAAAAGTTTAGAATAGCACATCCAAACCTCATTTTGGTCTAGAGGGAGAAAACCCAGATGTTGGAAATTGAGTTTTGACACTTAAGAAAATTCTAACAATTTTGGTCCTGTGACCCAAAGGTGCACTTTTCATAGGGTGCACCAAATCAAGAGGTGCATCGACAATTTTGGAGATGAAGTAGTGTGCTAACAGTTAATTGCCAGTTGAAATTTTTGAGCATTCTATACATCATAAACATGTTTTGATGATAGTTCCAGATGTAGACACCTAAAAACCTTTAGAAAATAAAGTATTTTTATTTTTTGAAAAATTCTTGATGACATCATCATTAATTAATTAATATATTTATTTTTATGCCATTAAATCCCTTTATCTTAATTAAAAATATTTAATTAAGGAATTTCTCCCAAAAATGTTTAAATCTTATTTTAAACATTATTTCCTTATTTATTAATTATGTAATTAATAAATTGACCAAAAAACCCAAAATAAATAAAAAATTTATTTTTTGTGCAAAACTTGGCCAAATTCCTTAAGACCACTAACCTCTTCAAAAATCTTCTAATCCTCCTTTAATTTTGATTAAAGACTAATCCCATCATTTCCTACCCCTAATCCCAACTCAAAATATTTAATTAAGATTAAATATTAATCCTCATGTTTATTAAAAAAGTTTTAATAAATATCTCCTCAACCCAAACCCTTGAAATAAATAAAACTTTATTTATTTCCTAAAAATCTAATTTATCCTCATCATAAGTAGTTCTAGACTCTTCTAGAAAGTCTTCATCCTCATCCTAGGAAGTTCTAGACTATTCTAGAAAGTCTTTATCCTCATCCAAAGTCTAGACTCTTCTAGAAGATGTCTTTAAACCTAATCCTAATCCCCTCCTAACCTTGTCACATTCTCTAAACATGGGTTAAAACTTACTAACCCAAGCCAAAGTTAACAAATATCTCCTCCTTCACCCACCCTCATTAAATGCCATCCACTTGACTATCCCCAAGCTAGTCCTAAACCATCCTAATCCATCCTCTAATCATTTGCACAAGCCTAAGAAAGCTTAAAACCTTCCTAATCAAGCCCAAGTCGAAATTCCTCTCATCTCCTTCAAAATATCCCAACCATAAAACTTTATAAAGTCCACTAGGCCATAAATGACTCTTCCAAGCCCTTTTATTGCTCTTACAAGCCATTATGAGGGTCTTTATGAAGATTTTATCCCTTGAGCCTCCTTTGTTGACTCATCCTTCCCCTTTCCTCCATCCTCTCACCCTATGACATGTGTCACTCCCTGATTGGCTGTAAGGAAGCACAATCCATGTGCTCTCCTCTCATGCAATTTGAGCCCTCCATGAGCTTTTTCCCATCCTTGCATCTTAGCCCTCAATCCCTCAAGCCTCTTGCCTATAAATTGGATCCTTCCCCTTTGCAAAACAACACAATCCATGAAGTAAAGTCATAATGCCATTTTACATCAAAACCATACACTCACACCCAAATTCCAACTCCATTTGAAGCCCATTTTGAAGCATAAGCTTGAGCATACATCCTATCTATTTAGACAAAGCCACTCAACAAGAGAGCTTCTTATTGAGAGAGCCCATTAATGGCTCATATTCTAAATTGAGAGCTCATCTTAGTCTATCTTGAAGTTTATGATTTTTTTTTAGTTTGTAGAAGCTTTATTTAAATTTGGTTTCTATTAGCATACTAACATTGCTCATATACATTTTGGCACGCTCAGTGGGACCCCGCATGGGTCATCTTCATTAGCTTTTTTAGTCAAATTTTGTATGTCATTTGCTAATTTTGGCTAATTTTTCTTGTTTTTGTGATTGGTAGGATTGTATAAATTGGTTTTGTAGGTCCACATGAGCATGAAAAAGACAAAGGAACTCATAGTCTATCTCATAGTATTTGCAGATTTTTCAAGCTTATAGGTGGACAAAGCACTTGGAATTCTTCTTCCTCTTCTTGTCTATATTCTTCTTATTCTATCTACTTCTTCTTCTTCTTGTGGGAGATCTTGGCCATTTTTTTTTAAGGAAGAAAAATCATACACACTTCTTTTTAGTGCTTAAAATGAACCCCCAAATCATACTTAAATCCATTAAAAACTAAAAATTTGCAAAAAATAAATAATTTTTTTTTTAACAAGTGAAACTAAACCAATCCAATCATTTGCATCCTTGCAACATCAAGGTTTTAGATGCATTCATGCAAAGTTAGGAACACTTCATTTTTTGGGAATTTAAAAAGAACTTCAAGTTTCCATTTCAAAAGGTTCAAAATCAACACTAAGTGCACACTAAAATCTAAATCAAACTCAAAGCATCAGTCAAGGATAAAATGAACCTCATTTGTAAATATTTTAAAGTTCTTTTAAAAATCTCATGAAAACTAAGAGTCCTAAATGGTTGCCAAAAATTGTCCTAAAAGCTTTGTTATTTGTTCCAAACAAATGTCTTGTTGCAAAATCTTGAATGTTTCTTAGGTTTTTCATGCATCAAAACAATCTAGGAATATCATATTTGGGCTTAAAATATGCAAACTAGAACACAAATTCTTGAATAAAAACCAAAGTCCATAGAGTTATTTTCACTTTTGAGTCCAAAACAATCTTGAATGATCTAAGGTTAAAACAAAGCACTTCAAAGTTCTTAAAACAACACTCAAAATCTCAATCTTGAATGCTCAAAGGAAAAAACTTGAATGTTTAATCACTTGTCTTTGAATGCATGTTGCTAAAATCACTCTCGAGTGCCATGGATTAAAATCAAGTTTATTTTTTTTATGAATGCATGATTAAAACAACAAATCCAATCTTGAATGCCATAGATCAAATAATCATCTTTTGGGGCATAAAAAGAATCCACATTTTTGAAATCTTCTAAGTTATAAAAACTAATAAAGATGCTTTGAGAAAGTTTGTAGTTGGACTCACCCTCTTTAATCACCCATCAATTTAACCATTGGTTGCAATCTCAGCACCATCTATGGGGATGGGTCTACCTAAGAGGGTGTTAAGTGCTCCACAAAGATCAAACTCCACTCAATTAGATCTTTAGTGGTTTTTCTAAGTTAGAAAATTCTTTGAATGTGCATTAATCTCTCTCACACTTCATTTGGGCATAAAAATTGGACAAAATCTTGACATGGAGGGCCTCCGAGTGCATGCTTGGCAATTGAGTTTCACACATCTTTGTTTTGGGCTTAAACAAACTCACACTCAATCTTGAATGCCTAACAATCAATGAACATCACATGGTTTTGATGCATTTTCAATGACGCTCGCATTTCTTATGTTGACGATCTCTTGACTTCCATAATGCTAACGATGCTGTCAAATTGGAATGAACATTGTATGCCATAATCACAAGTGTCTTCAATCATAGCTTACAAAATATAAATCATCAATTGGAATAAACGAGTGTCTTTTAAAGCCAAAGATCATGTATGTGGTCTTGTTTTACACTTTTTAGGAGGCCTGCTTGGGGATTTCATCACCCCTTGGGACGACCTCAACTCCAGCGTTCCGACGGAGTATAAAAATCGGGAGGTGAATCCGAAGATACCTCTCTTGGAATCAAGATTTTGTCACTCGGGCTAAGCCTCAAGGAACTTTATACCCTTGAGAAGTGAAAGAGGAGAAGTGGGTTACCACTCCTCTCGGCTGTGTGACATCTTTTTGGTTTCATCTACGGATTTGGGCTTCACATACCTTACGTATATCGAGGACTCCCTAGCTATAACAAATTCATCCTTGTAGAAAGCTTCCTAGGATGTTGGTGTGTTTGACGTGCTTGCTCCAAAAAAATTTTTGCTTGTTTGTTCATAGCTTTTGAATGAATGTTTGCCAACTTTGGTCAAAATCCCAAAAAAGCAGAAATCTCCCAGCTCAAGGCATACTTAGTGTAGTCACTGCCTCATCAAAAAATCATCCAAGCTCCCCTGCTGCAACTGAATCTATCTAGTTCCTTGCTTTAGAACAATCCCAAATCCAAAGTCTCTCCAGATCATCCCCCCCAGCCAGCTAGCAACCCAATCCAAAATCACACCCAAGCCTTTAGAGAGTTGTTTTCATTCTGCTAGAATTTGCTATCCAATCAATCCAACCAATCCACTAGCCTCACCAAGGTTATCCCTTTGACAGAGCTTTGTCTAGGGTAATCTAGCTTTGTCACTTGTTATCCCTCATCACCTTGAGTTAAAGGTTGGGATCCACAAGTGGTCAATCTTGTGTCATGCCCATAGGATCATTAGTCTATCCTTAAGTTGACACAATCTCCACCAATCCAGCACATAGGAAAGCAAAACTCTCACTTTTTGACAACATGCCCTTGAAGTCTTCCATCCACAAGAAAGCCAAAAATCTCCAGTCAATCCTCCTTAGGTCTGTCATACAGCTTTGAATCTCCCTAGGAAATCCTTCATCAGCCAATCCAAAATCTGTGCTTAATTCAAATCCAACCATGAGCTTCCGTGTTCATCCATATGAAAGACCCCATCCCCATCCAACTCATCATCAAAACATGAAATCCAAAACCTCTCATGATGTGTTCAGTCATATTGTCCTTGCTCCTGCCACCTCCTATTCCAATGATGATGAAAATCTTGTTGATTATGACGGGTATATTGAAAGCCTTAGAAACATTCCCCCAAGCATCCCACAAAATCCATGCATTCTTCCAAACTATCTAGTCATGCCATCTGATATCCCAGCTTCTCCTCCCTCACCCAATCAACCAAGCTTCCAATCTTCCACCCCCATCACACTAGCTATTCCTGTCAATCCACCTCCACCTCTGACACACGAGTCTCCAAGGAATCTCCTAGAGGAAATACAAGAAAAGTTGCCTCCAGCAGTTGATAAGCCATGTCATCTAATCCAACCATGTGAAGTAGTCAGTAATGAAGCTTCCCCATCTATAATATCACCTCGATCTCCCATAGCTATCAACCCCATACCATCCATCAAATTGCTTAAAATCCTTCCACTTCCCGCAAGCATCAAGATCCCACCATCTTAAAAAACCCTCCAAATCCTATCCACATCACCTCCAAGCATTTCCCAAATCTCCCATAATGACCCTTATGCATCCATCTTCTACTCACCCATCTCCACTACTAAATCTCCCATCTATCCATCCGCTGCCTTTGAAGAGTCCATCCCTTCACCTCCTATAGCACCATCCACTCCAAACCAATCCTATCAAGATCCTGCCTAAAAGTATGTTGACATCCCCCAAAGCATAAACAAAGATATCATCGTACCATGTCTTTCATCCATAGTGCAGTCACTATCCCCTCCATCTCCAAAACCTCAAGCCATACCTCCTCTACTGCAGGATATCTCTTCATCCAATCAACTAAATCAAGATCCTATCCTACGATCTCCTCCACTCCATGCTTCCATCTTACCACCTATCCAAGCTATTTCACCATCTATAATATACCCTCTTGGTTCACTTACATTCATCCATAGTGGCCTCCTCTCAGCAGAAGAATTAAGAATAGTATCTCCCTATTGTAGTACATCTGATAAAGCACTTCCACCATTTTCTACAAGCAAAAAGTATCCTCAGCTAGTTCAAATGCTCAATCGATGGCATTATCAAGGTCAAGGTTTAGGACCACAAGAGAAAGGAATCAGAAAGCCTATTATTGCACAAAAAAATCTAGGATTTCATGGTCTTGGATATGTATCCAAAGGCTCACCATCTAAAGGTGTTGGTACACCACACCCCCAAACCAAGCCTATCTCCAAACCCCCCATGCCAGCCTCTCATCACTCCTTCAAGAAATCTTATGTCATCCCCCCTCCACAATCTTTGCAACCTAAAACAACCTACCATATCCCCCCTTCATCGGCTAAATCCATTTTGGGTCCCTATGTCCCAAAATCTACCATCCTCCATCCTCCTATCAGCCATCATTCAAATCCTATTCCCTCCATTCCTATGAAAGATCAGCAAAGGCACATATCGAGGCACATCATCCATCATCATCCCCCTACATGCTCTCCCATATCCTCTCCATCTCACAAAGCTTCTCCTAACCATATTCCCAAAGCTTACCACAACAATGTAAATGCCAACTTCAAAATGCATAAACCTAAAAATCCACATCCTAGGCAATCATATGTCTATTCTAAAAGGCATACTCCAGAAAGGAAAAAATCCAATCAAAGAATGCAAACTAATGCAAAAGCCTATGAAAAGAAAATCCAAAACCATGTGGATCCCAAAGAAAAAAGTTGAAACCCAATGCATAATGGCATCCACCATTGCTAATCCTCCATCTAGTGACTCATGTCCCCCATCTCCTAACTCCATCTTGGGTGCCTATATTCCCAAGCATGCTTCCACAAATCCTCCATCATGCCTGCATCTACCATCTATCCCCCATATGCTCTTTTTACACCCGTCCCAACATCTGCCAATGTTGCTCTTGCAAGCATCCCCATCCCATGATCCTTTCCAACCTTTTCATCCCTCCATCTCCTACCATCAATCCCATCTAATCCAATCTATTGCATAAATCACACATTCGGTGTACCAAAAGCTAGCAAAAAAATTGAACATTCCAACAGCCAGTGAAAATCCCAAAAAAGCCAAAATAGCTGAAGAAAGCCAAAATCATTCCAAGTCCAAAGTCAAAAAGTCAAAAAAATAATAAAGAAAAATAAAGCATCCGCTGGTGAAAACTTGGCAATTCAAGTGCCTTGGACAAGTACCATGATGAAAACTTGGCAAACAAGCGTCATGCGTAATCCCACCATCCCCAGCTTAGCCTATCACCCTCATGCTTTTGGTCATCTCTTGACATCCAACTCCATCTTCCAATCTATCCACCTATCCTCCACCCTCCATCTTCCATCTCACACCATCCACTTATCTCCTGCAGCTTCAGCCAACCATCCCAACTATCATCCATCTCCTTAGTCCCTTCAGCTTTTTCCATCCTAGCTTCAATCCTATCACATCCATCATAAGACCTCCTTCTGCATGTTATCTTCTGATTGGGGGCACTATTTTCCTTGGAGATCTTGTCTTGTCAATCCTCCCTTGTCATTGGTATCTAGCTCTAGGCTATCCTCATGCAAACCCAATGTCATCTCTTTATATCCATCATAATCCTAGCTATCTACCATCCTATCCAACCATCTCATCCTGCTCCTCTAGCTATCCTTGGTCACAAAATCTCTCATCATCATTAGATGCATCTTTCCAAATCCATATCTTTCACTATGACCCCACCCTTAGCTTTCACATCTTGCACAACATCGAACCATCCTGCTATCCTATCATCCTGAGCTTTTTCCTACTTGTAACTATCTTGGTCAGCTTCAACTTGTAAATATCTTGGTCTGTCAGCTTGTACATCCTCTTTAGCTTAGTACCATTGTATCTATCCAGCTTTTGTGTCAGTTCCTCCTTGATCAACATCTTGCACACATCGCACATCTTGGTTAGCTATTCCAATGCATCCTTTAGCTAGATCTCCTATCACTAAAGTGTTATCCTTCTTAATTCAGCTTGCCAGACGCATCACTCATCCAGATCCATTAGCTCAGGTGCTCTCCGATAGATCCTTGTAGGATATAGCTTTCCTCATGTCTAATCTTGGTCTGTTAGTACCTCGTCCTACCCATCTCGTTGGAAAATGTTTCTCTTTTGGATTTTCACTTTCTTTTGATTTGGAATCTTCCCTTTTGGGTCTTGAAGTATCTTTTCCAAGCAATCTTTTTGTTCCCTCCTCAAAGTTGCCATGATCTTCCATATCATGGTATACTGCGAATGGGGCAATCTGGGCGTAAGGTCTTGATCAAGTCTTTTGTTTGTTTTTCTTTTCTGCTTGTGGGTTACCCAGTGTCGGTTCCACTCTGATTCTTTCGAGATTCATGTGTGATGTTGGGGCAATCCTTGTGTGTTTGTTTTGAGTCAGTCAGTCAGTCCTCTGGATAGTTGGTGAAAAGGCCTTGATGTTCTTGGTAACCTTGGCAATTAACCAATAGTCCTATAGCAAATCTAGTACTCAACTACATGGTGGTACTTCTCTTTGAAGTATCCCCCCGCTCAAAAAGCTTCAATGGTTTTCCTTCATCTCCATCCATATCCAACATCTGTCTCTCCTACCCTAGCTTATGCATCAGTATCTCTTTCAATCACTCCTCACCTTTAGCTTTAGGGATCCACAATCCTAGTCTTAGGGATCCACCAATCCAAATCAATCCACCAAGCCTCATCTTTCGAGATCCACAATCCTAGTCCTAGGGATCTCCGAAACCCATCTTCTGCCAATTTGACTCTTTGAAATCCTGTTGCATCAGCTTTTTAATCCCCTCATCCATCTCCCCATCTTAGATTCCTTTTATAGCGCTCCACTCCTTTATCCTCTGCAATCCGTGAAGTCTTAAGCTTGCTTCCTCTTGTGCATCTGATTCTCCTTTATCATTCTCCCATAGTGAGAGTTTGAGCTAATTCAGCCCCTTCTCTTTGCCAATCTGAGTTTCCTTGCTCATCCGAGATTCTTGTACTTTTCAAGAAGCCATCGAGCCTCGCTTTCTCTCCCCGCCGCCTTCTTGAGGGGGCATCTCACAGTCCATTCTCTCCTCTTCTACTCTAGCCTTGGGCATCTTATTTTCTTATCTTTGATGCCATGCCACTTGCAGCATCACATCAAAGAGGGGCAAAATGTAGACACTTAAAAACCTTTAGAAAATAAAGTATTTTTATTTTCTGAAAAATTTCTGATGACATCATCATTTATTAATTTATTTATTTATTTATATGCCATTAAATCCCTTTATCTTAATTAAAAATATTTAATTAAAGAATCCCTCCCAAAAATGTTTAAATCTTATTTTAAATATTATTTCCTTATTTATTAATTATTTAATTAATAAATTGACCAAAAAAATCAAAATAAATAAAAAATTTATTTTTTGCCCAAAACTTGACCAAATTCCTTAAGACCACTAACCTCTTCAAAAATCTTCTAATCCTCCTTTAATTTTGATTAAAGGCTAATCCCATCATTTCCTACCCCTAATCCCAACTCAAAATATTTAATTAAGATTAAATATTAATCCTCATGTTTATTAAAAAAGTTTTAATAAATATCTCCTCAACCCAAACCCTTGAAATAAATAGAACTTTATTTATTTTCTAAAAATCTAATTTATCCTCATCCTAAGAAGTTCTAGACTCTTCTAGAAAGTCTTCATCCTCATCCTAGGAAGTTCTAGACTATTCTAGAAAGTGTTTATCCTCATCCAAAGTCTAGACTCTTGTAGAAGATGTCTTTAAACGTAATCCTAATCCCCTCCTAACCTTGTCACATTCTCTAAACATGGGTTAAAACTTACTAACCCAAGCCAAAGTTAACAAATATCTCCTCCTTCACCCACCCTCATTAAATGCCATCCACTTGACTATCCCCAAGCTAGTCCTAAACCATCCTAATCCATCCTCTAATCATTTGCACAAGCCTAAGAAAGCTTAAAACCTTCCTAATCAAGTCCAAGTCGAAATTCCTCTCATCTCCTTCAAAATATCCCAACCATAAAACTTTATAAAGTCCACTAGGCCATAAATGACTCTTCCAAGCCCTTTTATTGCTCTTACAAGCCATTATGAGGGTCTTTATGAAGATTTTATCCCTTGAGCCTCCTTTGTTGACTCATCCTTCCCCTTTCCTCCATCCTCTCACCCTATGACATGTGTCACTCCCTTATTGGCTGTAAGGAAGCACAATCCATGTGCTCTCCTCTCATGCAATCTGAGTCCTCCATGAGCTTTTTCCCATCCTTGCATCTTAGCCCTCAATCCCTCAAGCCTCTTGCCTATAAATTGGATCCTTCCCCTTTGCAAAACAACACAATCCATGAAGTAAAGTCATAATGCCATTTTACATCAAAACCATACACTCACACCCAAATTCCAACTCCATTTGAAGCCCTTTTTAAAGCATAAGCTTGAGCATACATCCTATCTATTTAGACAAAGCCACTCAACAAGAGAGCTTCTCATTGAGTGAGTCCATTAATGGCTCATATTCTCAATTGAGAGTTCATCTTAGTCTATCTTGAAGTTTATGAATTTTGTTTAGTTTGTAGAAGCTTTATTTAAATTTGGTTTCTATTAGCATACTAACATTGCTCATATACACCGAAAACATCTAGAAAAGAAAAGCTTCCATTTTTAAAACTCTCAGTGACTTCTGGATCAACTCACGACTTCTATCTTCTTGTTCTTTTATTCTGTTAAGTCATGTAAAGGCTCATGCACCCATTAATTGCTATAAATAAGGGAGAAAACCTACTCAGCACCACTTAAATAATTAGTTTGTATATAATTAGTTTTATTTTGTTAGTTTTTAGAATAGTGTTTGTATTAGAAGAGCTCTCACTCCTAACACAAAACAAGGACAAGGGTCCTTATAAATACATGGATGTAATATGTAGTCCAGGCCAATATTTTGATGCAATAATAAATGTTATTGGTGCTCTTACTCTGAGTGTAGTAAATCTTGTTAGAGTGTGTTATTTTAAAGTATTTATGTTCATGAATGATACTGGAGGTAATGTTTTTATTGCATTGTTATAATTTTGTGATCATTTAACTATTGTATTTGCCTTATGTTAATTTTTTTTTTAGTTGTGACGAATTGGAGAAAGGATCACTATTGTTCTTACATAGCATTGTGTCTTGTGTGTGTGCACTTTCTGTGGATGCACAATTTGACGAATTGTGAAACACCTTTTAGTTTTTATTCAAGTTCCCATAGATGATTAAATTAGTGGATTTGAGGAAGTGCTACTCCTAATTTCATTGGTTTCCTACTAGGTCCTTTGATAGTTTAATTCCTAGACATATTTTTTCTTTAGCTTATGTCCATTAGTAATTTTCCTTCAATAATTTTCTTTAATCTCTTGTTACTCTATCTTCTTTATTTTCTTTTCAAAACATGTGATTAAAATAGGAATTCATATAGTTGTATTGATAATAAACTTCATTCATCATAAAATAGAAAAATATATTAGTTTTGTGGTTATATTTTAGCAAAGTTGTGTAGGATTGGTAGATACTAGCAGAGGACTCCTAGTGAACATTCATGTTTATCTTCAATTGAGCTACCCAACATGTTGAAAAATAACCATCTAGAACCTTGGAGTTGATCATTAATCAACTTTTCAAGAGAAAGAGAGAGAGATTTGTAATAACTTCCATCGTTAGCATGATGCCAAACAATCACTCAACACAAGTATAAATCAAATTCAAAATTATTTTGATAGCAAAAAGTTTTTCCTACCTTATTTATGTGTACAAAGTAAGGACAAGCTCAAACACTCTCTAACATATTTTCACATTTGAAAATTCCTTCTTGAACACTTCAAATAGTTCACTTTGTGTTATATCTATAAAATGTTTTGGATGTTCAATTTTTGCCCTTGTCTCTTGATATTTAATTTGTATAGTATCACATCTATTAGAAGAAACACAAGAGCATGTGGCAAAATAATCAATAACCTATCATGTTACATCTTCCAAAAATCTATTTTTCAAGGACTTCTATATATATATTCACCCAATTATTTTTAATGTTTTCATCTAACACATTTCTCCTCCTAATTTATCTTTGAATAGTTCTTCTAGATATTTGTACTAAATCAAAAATTGCACATACTTACTTTCTATTATATATTGTAGTCATCAACCCTCTACATGCAGTGATTAAATTGCCTCCTCAAATTGTGTTATCAATTTTGTTATATGTATTATACAATTTTTCAACTATTATTTTATTAACATTAGGTGCATAATTTTCTTGTTATCAACACCCAACAAATCCAAAATGACACTCATATCTTTTCTCCTATATAACTTGACAAATAATTGTGCCCTTCTAAATATACTTTTATTTTTAAAATATTTATCCCATTTTTTTCACAATATATTTTAATTATGCTTTCAGATAGCATATGTTTAGATAAAATTTGAATAAAAAGTAGACCCTCATCTATATCGATCAAATTTCCTACACCAAATAATATGTCCCTACCCTAAGAAATACCAATTTGCTCCTCTATTTGAATCTCATCCTCTTGTTCATATTAGTAGGCCCTTCACAAACTTCAATAGATTTCCTTTTATTACATCTTGTATGAACTTTCATTTTGGTATCCCTTGATCATATTTTCTTAATCTACCCCCTTTAATCCCAATTAAATACTTTAATCTAAAAAAAAGTTACTTTAATTTAGGTTCAGGCAAATATAAAAATACTTCAATTTAAATTATAAAAATAACTAGGTGAAAAAACTAACCTTATTCACGATTCTTCATAATTGTCTTTCCAACTCCACCAAAAATATGATAAAAAATGCTTCCAAAAATATTTATTTTTCAAAAAATTGCTTTGATTTTCACTAATTACTTAATTAAAAATTATATTTCTTTTATATGACATCAAGGGGTCCATTTCCATGTAACTGCAATTAGTTAGGTGGGGGTTTGACCAAAATCCTTTCAGCCAGAAGGGGTCTAGCCAGAATACTTCTAGCTCAAACTATCTATGTGGTAGCCACAGAGAAAAAAGATGAAGTTTTCTAAATTTCTATCTTCCAAGGACAATTTCTCCATAAACAATGAAGTTTCTTCAAAATATACAAATACTCTTTAATAGATCTCATAGTCAAGATTATAGTCATATAAATTTTATCATGTTTTGAGTAGTAATTTTTTTTTTTGATAGGTAATTGATTGAAGCCTAGATTATTTAATATTAATCGATTATAATTATTAAGATTAATTATTATTATGTGTTAATTGCAAGTAGATTCAAACCAAGACCACCTCGATGAGAGGTTCACAATTTACTCATGTTGTTGTAGGCTCTTTCCTAGTGTTTTGACTAGTTATGTAATATTATAAATTTTAAAATATTACAAGTAAGTAGTTTAGAATTAAAAAAGATATCACTTTGAAAAAGAAAAAGAAATAGTAAAGCATGTCAAAAAAATTATAATTTTATATATAGCACTAGAGGAAGAGTCCTATTCAAGAATATGCAATTTTTAAAACTATTGTGTATATTTAATAAGACAAGTTTTATAGGAATTTGTTTTGTCTATTTTTAATAAGTTTGAATTGAACACTTATAATAGAAAAATATACATAAAAAAATTAATATATATTTTTGCATTAGCTATACATATCAACTATAACATATTTCAAAATTAGAGCAAAAAAAGTTCATTTGCATATATTTTGTTTGGCAGGAATGAAACTACATATTTTCAACATTTACTTATTTTTTATAAAATGCACTTAAAGAAAAATGCTAAACATTTTACTCAATTTTATTTTTTTAAAAAAACACAGGCATAAACTTTATCCAGTTTTACACATTTCATGAGTTTACATCATCTTCAAATTCTAAACAAAAATGTCAATTTTATGTCATATATATATATATATATATATATATATATATATATATATATAGATATATATATATATATATATATATATATATATATATATATATATATATAGATATATATATATATATATATATATATATATATATATATATATATATATATATATATATATATATATATATATACACATACATATACACATATACATATATACATATATATATATATATATATATATATACACATATACATATATACATATATAAATATATATATATATATACATATATACATTTAGGTATATATGTATATATATATATATTTATATATGTATATACGTATATGTGTATATGTATGTATGTATATATATATACATACATATACACATATACGTATATACATATATGTATATATGTATATATGTATATATGTATATACGTATATGTGTATATGTATGTATATATATATACACAAATTCTAATCAATAGTCATTGAATGACATTCTTGAAAACATTAATCATTGGTCTTGATTCTAGAGGCTCTATGAATTGAAAAAGATGCACAATTTTATTTGTTCAATTATAACCATTGATCCCCAGAATAAACAACCATAGACTTCTTGTTTGGCACCTTACAAAATTTAAAATGTGCCCATGCATTGTAATTGACAATGGCCCATGCTTAACCATGCAACATTTGGACAATTTTTCCTCATATAATCTCTCATCCAAATGGAGACTTGATTATGTGACATTGATTTAAAAAATAGATTCAAATGCAAAGAACTCAAATTTATCTAATCATTACTAGTTTCAAAATTGAAATTGCTATATGTAACATTAGATCTAATTGGTAGAAATAACCACTTCCCCTTTAGAAGAATAAAAAATAACTAGAGTTTTTATGTTACTTAAAGATAGCTCAAAAACATGGAAAACACCGTTAGCCTCAGAGGATGACTAAGGAAAGATTAAATGGAATAAAAAATGCATAGAGAAAGCAAAGAGACAAATAGATGAAGAAATGAGATACTAACATTAAAGAGTGTTTGGATACCAATGAAGAAATAGAAAAGTTTGTGAGGAAAAATTTAAGAATACCATATGGATGCAACAAAATGTACATAAAGAAGACTAGTATATAAAAGAATTTAATCACATGAGATATCATGGGGATAAACCATAAATAATAGAAGATATTAAATATGAGAGATTATGGGGATAAAACATAAATAAGAAAAAATATTAAAATCAGAGCGAAAATCCTCAAAGGTCAGCTAAGAAATGGAGGTATGAAGAGGTGGATGTATGATACCTAAGGAAGAATGAGAAAGGAGAATGTGCCTATTTTGGAACATGGGACAAGTATATTTTATCATAGAGCTCCTAACTTTGGAGCATGAGAGTACTAGAAATAAAATTATATTTTATGATAGAAATCGTAGCTTATAATGAATATTTTTGTTGTAGATAATTTAAGTACTTAATAAGAAGAAATACAACTAGATTATTTAAATGATCTCTTGAGAGATCTTGAGTCCATGCCTTGTGCAAGAGCATGTACATTTGGTTCTATTGAGATAATTGAGCCATAGAAACTGGATTTCAAACTCTCAAAACACATTTTAAAAGTCCTAATTAATGACATCAAATGAAGTGAAAAAATGGATAAATATTGAAGACTACAAATATTTATTTTAATCCATCTAATAAATTTTCATTAATATATTTTTAAAGAATCATTTCATTTGTTTTAATAGAATAGGTGCTTTGGATATTTAATTTCTTAAACATATCTATTCTTTAAATAATTGAGAAAAACCTAAACCATTCATTTAAAAAATAATAATTTTCTTCTTTTAATTTTACAATTATAGAAATAGCATATGACGACATTTAAAGAAAACGAAAAAATATTTTTTAAAACTTAATAATAAAAATTAAACAAATACTTTGCATGTAACTCATGACCCTCTTTTCTAGTAGAGTAAAAAAATCAACTCACAAAGTTTTGAAATAATGTTTTTAGTCCCTCCATAGGTGAGACTAATGTTTTCACTCACTTTGAATTAATTAGCATAAAAAATTGTTGTACCTACAACAATATTAAATTGAAATTGTAATGTTTTTAAAGTTTACAACTCTCAAAATTTGAATTTTGATTTTTTTTCCAAGATATTTCTTTCTTCTAATTGGCCATGCATAGTTTTGTTGGGTGGATTTATATTTTTCTATTTAAAAATTATGGATTTTTTAGCTAGCCAATAAAAAATGAAAGAGGAATATATATATGAATTTTCAATGATGTTTAATAAAATATAACCCAAAAAAATGGGATTAGACTATCCTCCCACAAAAAAGTACCAAAAACAAAACAAAGTCAAACTTTTTTTTTCCAAATTCATGAAAATGCAGTGATTTTTTTCCAATTTTTTTATTGTTTTCAACTACAAACTATGCAGACCACGAAGATCAAACCCTAAAATTTTCAAAAAAATCCATGATGTTTTGGATCTTTTGAAAATTGGTCAATAGTACATTTTTGTGGGAGGATAGCTGCATCAAAAAAAATGTCATATGATACAATGCCTCAGGGTACTATCAAAATCATTTCAGAAATGCATAAAGTTTGGGATCAAATGACTCAATAATATCGTTTGCATTGTATTATTCTTTATTTCTCAATTATTTTATATTATATTTTGATTATAATATTTTTAATTTTCACAAAAAGATATTTAATAATTAGTTTTTAAAATTGAATATAAAATATAAAATTAAAGAGAATATTCAAGGTGAATCCACAAAGTTGGGTCACAATTCCGTGGAAGTCAATTTCATGGAATGAGACATTTCCAAAAATGAGTACCCAATTTTAACATATTGCATACCCATGATGGTTCGGGTGCCCGAAGTGCATTTTAAATATTGGGTACCTGATTTTAAACAAATTAGGTACCTGAGTTCGGAAAACTATAAAATCCACTTTTTTGGGGGCTTTTAGTCATTTTCACTGGCATCTAAAATGGGAGCCCAATATTAGCATAGAAACAAGAGCTCATTTTTGGATTTCTACTAACCCCCTGTTGCTCTTTTTCAGTGTACCAGGTATAAATTACTTTATTTTCTAGTATTTTATTTCATTGTTTTCAGTTTAATATGTAAAATTGTAAATTTTCATTGTTAATAATTTTGTCTTTAGATTGTTGTATCTGTTCATTTAACTAGTTTTGTATCTATTCATTTTTTTTTGTAGATGTTAATTAAAAAATTATTATTTTAGATGTTTCGATGTATTTGATAAAAATTAAAATTTTGAGTGATTAGATAGATGTAAATTAGATTGTTTAAACATGTAATTATATTGATGTTTTAGATTTATTTCAACTAAATAGTAATTATTTATAAATTAGTTTGTAAACCATATAACAAAAAAAGTAAAACTAACTATATTCCTAAGTCTAACCTCAACCTAACCATAGCTATACAGTAATTTAATCTAAACTCTAAACATAAAACTAAGTATTTAATGTGCTCCCTTACCTTAAAATTATAATTTTAACTCTAAACCCTAGATTCATGTAACTCTAATCGTAAGCTCAAATCTTTAATCCTAACATTAACTAAATCTTTAATCCTAAGCAATCATACATAGCCATTTATCTTTAACACAACCTTAGCCCTAATTATGACATTTAAATGTAGACGAGCTCTTAAATTCTATTTGTGATTTTCAATAAGTAATGTTTTGATTAGATAAAAATAGGTTTTAAAGGACCTGAAACCTTGTACAAAGTAACATGGAAACAAGAGCAAAGAAGACCAGACAATAAAAAGGCCTCATAATGAAAAGAGAAAAGACAAAACAAGCCAAAAATAAGAGGCCAGAATACAACTATGAATGAAAAGACAGCAAAAGAAAAGCAAAAATACAGCCCCCGAACAACTATAGAGTACTAAGAAGGTCTATTGCTTGGTCTACTAGCATGTTCATATTTTTTGCAGATGCTTTCATGTCATCCAACTTTTTTGCTTCCACACCTTCATTCTTCTTGGAATTAGCCCTTATGCACTTGCTTGGGCCCTAGTCCTCTTTCATAGCATTAAAGTATTGGCCTTTACTCTATTCTAGCTTGTTTAGTAAGGTGTTAAAGTTGTCAGCCACGGTCTTCAAAATAGTGCAGTTTTGATCTACCAATTTCTTGACTATTTTCTCCAAGTTACCCACTCTAGTATCCAAACCATCCATCCTTTTTTGAAGATATTTACCCATCTGATCTAAAATTCTATTCTTGGCTTCAAGTGGTGGCACACCCTTCATCAAATTCTTTACCTCTTCCGCGTTGCCTATAACCTCAGAAAGTTTGTCAATGTGTTGACCTAGTGTTCTCTCCCCCCTTGCAATCTTGCCGAGCTGATCAAAATCCCTTGATAGATCCTCTATTTTCTACTTTAGGGTGCCAATATCCTTCATCATTATCCCTAGGTTACCAAAGATTCCCTTTGAAAACCCTTGGTCATCCTCTTCCGTGTTGTTCTCAAAGAAATCCTCGTGCTCCCCCTGTTTGTTCCTATCCAGCTCTGTCTCCTTAAGTTCTTTCATAACATCCACATCTTGATGGAGCACTTTTTTTCTTTTTCATACCACCCTCTTCATTAAGAGTTCATCATTAGAGGGGACATAATCTCTTCCATCATTCTTCCCCTTGTTTCCCAAAGCCTTGCCCAATGTTCCTCTCTTCTCAATACCCTTTTTCTGCTCCTCCTCAGAATCACTATCTTGTTCTGATTCAATCTCCTTTTCCTTCCTTTTCTTCCTAGAAGAGCTCCTAGGATCACCTTTCTTCCTCTTCTTCATTTCAACCTCATCCATATCATCCTTTGTATCCAAGCATCAAATTCCTCCTCAATTTCACTACCCTCCATCTCACAATCTAAAGATTTCTTTCTTTGTTGGGCCCTATCCACCTTTTTTTAATTTTAGAAGGTTCATTATTAAAACCATTAATCCCTTATGATAGGCATGATCACTCTCAAGATCATTTTGAATGGCTAAAATAGAATTACCTAAAGATTGTCTAAGGAAAAGGGTAAATTTATCCTAACCCTATGCCTAAAATGGTTAACCAACATGAAATGGTGACCATATATCTTAGTAAAGCATCCATCTAAAGTAAGATGCTCTATCACCACAAACATAACAAATCTCCAAGGGAAAGAAATGGATCTAGGGCTAAAGTAAGAATTATCAATTTTTACTAGCTTGTTGTGTTCCTTAGTCGAGTTCGCAAACTCTTCAATTGCCCAATTTGAAAGCTTCCTATCCTGGTAGAAGTTAATAGGTCCTCTGTGTCAAGCCCCGTTGCTTCAACAATGATATCTTTAGAGACCTCCATCCTCTAATTCCCCACCAGAATACTCCTGTCTTTCCATGTTTTGACAAATTGTCAAGTAATGGCAGGGTTGCTTCCTTTCAATTTCTCCATATAACTTGTAAAATTCCCTTGCTCCAGTATGTCCTAAATCTCAGTCTTCTTCTTCCACTCTTTGCAGCTTCCCAGTTCAATTCCCTTTCTCCTTCCTGCCATCTTCTTCTCACTAGAAAAATGGCTCCCACTTCTCAAAAAAACCCATTGCAAGAGAGGACCAGAGTTGAAATTGTAGCCAAGGATTTTAGTGGGAAAAAAGACCCACAATCTCTGTGGTACTAAATGATAATACACTGTCCTTCTCATAATAACCTATTGCTTCTCCATCCCACCCATATCATTATCACTCCTTGATGGCATATTCATCACGAATGAAATATTCATGTTTACTTCTAGCTTTGTCATGCTTAATCAATAAAAACCCCTCTATGGGGATAATATCATTTTGATTCCAAATTAGCTTTTCATCACTCTTGCATGCTACATTAGCTACCCAGTCAACAACTTGATTAGTTTCTCTATAGTTGTGAGTGACAACACAATTCTCAAATGAATTGATAAGATCAATGGCCTTACCTATAATATTATTAATAGTCCAAGAAGGATTAGTAACTTTATTAAGACAACCAATTATATTAAGGGAATCCCCCTCAAGCTAGTTTCTTATTCAAATTCAAACTTTTTGCACGGCTAAAACCATAGAGGGCCACACTTGCTTTTACCACATGGTTAGTTTGAACCCCAATAGAAATGGCCATTCCACCTACTCTATCCCCATTCACATTCCTAATGATGATACCACAACCTGCTATTCTTGGGTTGCTCTTCGAGGCCCCATCAAAGTTAATCTTATACCAATCCTTCAGGGGACAATCCCATCTTGCTAGATCCCTAAGGTTTGGAACATTTTTTACCCAACTAAGACCATTCAAAATCCAATTCTAAAACACTGATTCTTCCCAAGCATTTTGAGGTTGGTTCCCTTTTCCACAAGATTTGATATTCTCAAACACCATATTCTTAATCTTACAAAAAAAACTGACTTGAATTAGTTTCCTTATCCCTAAACACCCTATCATTTTGTTCCTTCCAAATGCCCCAATGAAGGAACAAGAGAATAAAATCCCAAAACCTCATAACCAAAGTATTAGTAGAGGGATAGTTCCAACCATTAAAAAAATCTTGAACTATAAGTGGGAAAACTTGAGTAATATTCAACAAGCCACAAACCATTTCCCATAATCTTCTAGTATAAGAACAACGAATAGTCATATGATTAACTGATTCATCAGCTTCCTTACAGAGATAACATCTGTTGGCACTATTAAACTATCTCTTCAACAAATTATCCATTGTCAGAATTTTATTTTGCAAAAGAATCCAAAAAAATATGTTAACTTTGGGAGTCATACCTTTAAACCAAGCTTTGGCCCAACAAGGCTCTTGATGCTCTTCAAAAGCATTAGCATACATTGAAGACACAGAAAATAATCCATGTTAGGATTATATTTCCATATTAGAGCATCCTCCTCTTGGCTTAAAAATATAGCATTCAAAATCTTGTTGAGATCATTAAGATTTTTATCCACTCTATTGAGGTTAACCCAATTATTCTCCTACCAGTAGCCTTCTACAAAAATCTTGAATAGATTCTTGCATTGCTCCATAAACCTATTCCATCTTTGATCAGAACTAAGGGGGTGATCAAGAATCCAAATATGATCCCAAAATAGAAAAGCCCTCCCATTTCCCACCTTCCATTTGACCCCTTTATTAATAATCTACTTTTTTTTAACATGTTTCCAAATCATTGAACCCCCTTGTAAAGTCTCATTGTTAAGGAAGAGTTTAAGTTCTTGATTTTCCTTATTATACTTATCATTCCAAAATGTCTCACCATTCTCCTTCCTCTTTATGCCATCTCCATATCAACTCGGCAAGAAAAGAATCATTCGTAAAGGCAACTCTTCTAAGACCAAGGCCACCTTTATTGAAAGGCATGCAAACTTTCTCCCATACAATCAAGGCCAATCTTTTCTTTTTTCTCCATACCCATCCATAAGAAAAACTTCTTATTTTTTTCAATTTCCAAAGAAAACTTTCTAGGAATCTTAAAAACACTCAAAGTATATAGCCAAACATTCTATAAGGTGAATTTGAGAATAATAACCTTACTGGCCTAGCTAAGAAGGGAACCTTTCCATCTCGCTAACTTCGAATGGATTTTATCAATCGATGAACTCCAAAATATCTCAGATGGGTCCAGACAAAGGGGTAAACCAAGATAAGAGCCTAGTAAGGTACCAATCTCACAATCAATAAGTAATGTTTGGACCTTCCAAATCAAATGTAATTTTAAATCCCCTGCTCCCAATTATCTGGACCATCATATCCATTTATCATTTCATTATTTAGTTAGATAAATTTTACAACATTTTTTTTAATAATTTAATGACCATATCTTTTATTATAAAACTATACACTAACCATAAGCATAATATTAACCTTGATGTAAAATCTGACTGTCACCATAATTCTAAGCCTAACCCTAACAAAGATTAAAATGTTAGCCATTATGTAATTAAAATTTAGAAACCTAACCCTAATCATTAATAAACTTAATCCTAAATGTTAAACCCTAATTCTAATTGTAACTTCAAATCTTGAACCTAACACTATCCCTAGCTAGGTAACCATAACAATACCCATCATGGAAACTAATCTCAATTCTAACCATAATTAAAAAATTTAATCCTTAAAGCTAGCACATGATCCTAAAATGTAAACCCTAGTTCTAATCCTAATTTTTAAATAGTACAATTATAAGTGTTAAACTATATAATCTTAAATTATCATCCATCAATCCTAAATCTAAACCTAAACCATAATTGTAAATTCTGATGCCAAATCTTAAACATTATAAGTCTTGAAATAGTAGTCATAATCCTAAATCTTATATTTTGTGCCCTAGTCATTTAATTTTAAAATTTACTCTACCCTAATTCTAAATGGATAACTGTAAATCCTAACCCAAACAATAATCTTATTTATGTTAAATCCTAGTTGTTTTAATATTGAACCTTAATCATAAATGCTAAAGCATAATCCTAAATATTTAATATAAAAGTTAAACACTCATATTAAATTTCCTAGAAAATACATATCATAGTCCTAATCATATTTCTAATTTAATGGTGTTTAAACCCATAATGCAATCTTTACCCTAGCCCTAATTCTAAATGCCATAAATGGTAGACCCTAATTTCTCAATTATTGCCCTAAATGTTAAAATCTAAATTACTAAACACTAAATTATCCCAATCTTAACTATAATTAAAAATCATAATCCTTAAATCATAATGTTAATTAAATTAATTTATGTTATATTTTGTGCCTCAATCATAATGTTAATTACTCTACCCTAATTCTAAATGGATAACCCTAAATCCTAACCCAAACCACAATCTTATTTATGTTAAATCCTAATTTTTTAAATATTAAACCTTAATCATAAATGCTTTAAAGCATAATCCTAAACATTTAAATATAAATGTTAAACACTCATATTAAATTTCCTAGAAAATGCATACCATAATCCTAATCATATTTCTAATTTAATGATGTAAAGCCATACCATAATCTTTACCCTTGCCCAAATTCTAAATGCCAAACCATGATTAAAAATGGTAGATCCTAATTCCTCAATAATTGCCCTAAAAGCTAAAATCTAAATTAATAAACACTAAACTATCCTAATCTTAACCATAATTAGAAATCATAATCCTTAAACCTGGCATGTGATCCTAAAATTTGTAAACCCTAATTGTAATCCTAATTTTTAAACACTTATTCTAATTTTAATCCCAATCATAAATGCTAATTACTCTTATATTTTGTGCCCCAATCATAATGTTAATCCTAAATCTTATATTTTGTGCCTCAATCATAATGCTAATTACTCTACCCTAATTCTAAATGGATAACCCTAAATTTCCTAACCCAAACCACAATCTTATTTATATCTTCAATCTTAGTTGTTTTAATATTGCACCTTAATCATAAATTTGCTAAGGCATAATGCTAAACATAAATATAAGATATTTTTAGAATTCACAATTAAGTTGATTTATCAATAGTCTTTTGGAGTATTATTTTATGATTAGGCTTAAATTTGATATAATGTTCAATTAGCCTTAACATTAAAGTTTACTTAAGTGTTTAACTTCATTTATATAATTGATATGGTTTTAAAGATGTGCATTTATATAATTGATATTTTAGATTGATTTTATTAAATAGTAATTTTGTGATTTTTAATGTTGTTTAAACATATATGTAGATTATATTTGATGGACCCACACTTACCCCCTCCCCCTCCCCCACCCCACCCCTGCCTCTACCCCCTCCATCTCCACCTCTACCTCCACCCTCACCTCCATGACCACCTAGTCATCCTCTAGCACCTACCTTAGAGGATTTGAGGGAGAGCATGAGGCACAACCTTCATGACCTCATGCACGATATTCATACCATTAGGCACGAGGCCCCCCACCCACCTACTTCGCCTTGCAAATAGTATGCAAGGTGTTGTACACTCTATCGAGCATTTGGATTGTGACATCGATAGCTTTAGATTATGGAGGTAAAATATGCATGCCTTTTATTCTGATAGACTATCCTATAGAGAGGTCCATCAACTCAAATTAAATAAAGGCATTTTAAAAGATATTTTCTAAACCCTAAGATGGGTCTTAAGATTAGCAAGAAAAAGCCTCACATTTCTATTAGATGGTGCATGCATTTGCATATGTTAGCACACTTTTGGGAGTGGTGGCGGAGGGTATTTCACCATCCACCACACACAAATCATGAGGTGCCCATGTACTTTCTTAGGAAACTATGAGGTGAATTTGAATTAGGTTTGAAACCCAATTATTTTGATATTAGATCATTTCAAGGGGTTGGTGGAGGGATGCCTTAGGATAGGCCTAGGGAAAAGCTGAGCAATAACATGAGGAATCACATACAGCCTTAGCCTCTTGTACCTCTTCATGCACCAGTTGTCCAAAAACCACACCATCATCAAGTAGTGTCATCTGCTCTTACTTCATTGAGTGCTCTTTCGAGCAATTTAGTAGAGAAGTGGACATACGTGACATATATTCATCCACTTGGACACATTTGTACTAGTTGTGGAGATATGTGCAGAGGCCCCTAGAGCCATGTTGATGTAGCACATCATGACCATTATGCTAGGGGTGCTGATTTTGATGATGATGCATATGCTGCTCATGGTGATGGCAATGATGATATTGATAGGTCATCATTTGTTGACCTTTTGCATGGATAGCCCAAAGACAGTTAGGAGCAGCAAGTAAAATTTTAATTATTTACTTTCTACATACATGCGTAATCGTATTAACCATATTAATGTATATTGATTTTAAAATAACAGAGGATGGATGATATTGTTCCTACAAAGAGGCAATATAGTACCAATTGGAAATGTATTCTTACATGTGCAAAATTGTCCATCAAGCCATCTAGCATATTGAGAGTGTTTAACATATTTTGGTATGATCATACTCTTAAACTCATCCATAAATGCATGACAACTAACTTTATCTATAACTCGATCACACCTTGTTCCAATCTTCCCATTCTTCAATGGATATTCAATAGTTTTGAATCTTTTTACATCAACTAATTGTTGTCTAAAAGTAGTCAAAGCATTTTCATGCAAACATTCATCTAACAAAGAAAGATTGCCACACATATCACATGTACTAGAAAGACATGTATTGAAAATAAAGTATTGATCATTAGGTGGCTTACAAAACAAACCTAATATGAAATCCTTTATAGTTTGAGGTGGTATTTTTATACCACATTCTTGCAACATTTCTTTACTATGCATGGCACTACATATAGATCAAAATACATCATAATGGTAACAAAATTGAACATGAGTTTTACAATAACATGTGATTCTTCCCTTGTTAATCCTTACATACCATGGTTTACACTTTTCAAAAGATCTTTGACTAATGGTAATAGTTAACACCTTACCATCTACAAATTTTTTGAACAATTTAGTTTGAGTCATGTCCAACAGGGGTTTAGGATGTCGATCATGTATTTTTGAGCCATCTCTCAATTTAAGAACATCTATTGAATTAGGTGATACTCTTGTATTATCATGCATAAAAATTTCAACCAAACTTTTGGCTTCACTAGTAAGTTTCATATCACATCTCAGGAGTCTACCACTAGAAGTCCACAAAATATTTGTTGGATCACATTCAAAGTTAACCCTTTTCTTTATAACTCTTTCTAAAGTCTTATGATTCACATTAAGATATCCACTTCTGTTACTAATCAATCTTTTTTTAGTTGTTGACTTGTTAACTAAAGCTTTTCTTATTTCTCGTCATGTTGCATTCTTATCTTTAGAGAAACTTCTCTTTCTGATAACATCAAAGGCACTACCAATAGTGGATACAACTTGTGTTAAAGACTCATTTTTATTCTTGGGTTTTTCATACATTCCTAACCTTTTATTACTTTTCACATTTTAGACATTTTAAAGTAGTTGCAACATCAATTGACATTAAAATCAAAATTTTCTATTATAAAAAAAAAATTCTATATAATCTATTAGCATGTGTCCTAATTTGTCTCCATGAAACCATTCCATGAAGATTATCTAGCATGTCATTAGAAAAATAAAAATTATGTTCACACACTTCAGTATCATTTTGACATGTTTTTTTAGTACTTGGTGTTTCCATGTCTACATTCATACCATTGTTATTTTCAATAATTGTCATTTCATTTTCAATGTTATTTGGAATTTGAAACTCATTTTCATTTTTTCTTGGTATTACTTTTGGGGCATGCATTTCCATTGGAGTTTGTTGTGGATGATTGTTTGACAATCTTTTCTCATGAGGAAAATCTAAATCATTTAAATTGTAACCTACTTCTAAAAAATCACCAATTTCATCATGAGAAAAATCTTGAGGGTTCGGAGACACACCTGTATTGAATGTTTGATAAGAATGTGCACCTGAATTTTCTTGTGTTGAGTTCTCCTCTTCAGCCTCTTCATCCATCATGGTATCCTCAATATCTTTATCATCTGAAAGATTTCTCAACTCTCTGATTCTTTGTCTTCTCTCTTGTTGATGTTGTGCTTCATTATCTTTATTTATTACAATCTCATCATTTGTTAGAACTTTTATTTTCTTCTTTCTTCATTGTTTTGATCTCATGTTTGCACTAGTTTTGAATTTGAATCAACAGCTTGCAAATTGTAGAAGAAGACAAGAAAACAAAATAACTATGATAGAAATTCTCCATTGTAGTTTGAAACTGTCATTCAATCATTGCAACATTGAAAAATGCTCTATGGGGCATCTTTTGGGGCCCAATGGGTACATCAAAATTGAGTGCCCAATTATTTATAAATTAGGTGCCCGATTTAAAATTGGGTACCCAATTTTTAAATAATCATGTACCTAATTTTAAATTGGGCACCCAATTTTTAAATAATCAGGTATCCAATTGTTTAAAAATCGGGTGCCTAATTTGGTTAACAACTAACTTCAAATTGGGCACCCAATTTTTGAATTGAAAATTAGGTGCCCAATTCCAGTGCCATGGGTAGGAATTTTCCATGGGTGCGAATTCACATCAAGTTTTGCATTGGAAAAAGGCATGGTATAGGCTTGGTGGGAAAAAGCCTAGGCCTTTAATGAACCAATTTTTGTCTAAAGCATATAATCAACAATTGTAGCGATTGGTGTAATTTTTATGCGTTCGTCCCTATTGAATTTTTTGGCAAAACGAAAACCCATTATAGGTCTTACTGTTCTAATTTTAACAATGTAAATTTCATAGTGTTATGAGTTCATTTTCTATTCTTCCATTATTTATTAATCAAAACTATCTCTCAAACATTAAATAGTGACATTCACTAAAACTTTAATAATTTTTTTTATTTTTCATATTTTGTAAATTAATTTACATGTCATCAATCTTCACACAATTATTTTGAAGTTTAAAAAAAATCCAATTTTTTTTTTTATTAAGGCATTCGTAAACGAGAGGTGTTAGAAATTAGCTTAATTGTCAATTAAAAATTAATAAAAAAATTCATTAAAAAATTCAAGAAAACTATTATCATCAATCTTTGGTGTGTTAGGTAACTTCATTTAAAAGGATTCACAAAAAATCATTTAGTTGTGTCAAATTATGGTATTCCTACACAAGCATGGTACAGTCCTAAAACAAGCCTTTTGAAAAAGTGGTTTTTAAAGTTCCATACCAAAATAATAATCTATCATATATGGGTATACAAATAAATTACATATTCAAAAAGAAGATTCCAGGCACTACAATTTTTATTTTTGAACCTTTTTTAAATATTTAATCTCTATATAGCTCAAATTTTGACATCAATTGACAATATATTTCAAAAATAGGAAAAACACTTCCACTTTTTGGCCAAAAGTGAGGCCCAACTTCTTGCACTAACCCTTAAACAATTATATTTTTTTGATAAAGAATTGACAATATCTCTAGTTTTAGTATTTTTCAAGTTTTGTATTAGAAGGTAAATATATAAAATTTTAAAAATAATATCAATATTTTTATTCTTTAGTTTGAATTATTTTTCTTCCAAATAAATCTAAAAATTTGATGACAAAATGGATGATTGCAATTATATTAATAATGTATCTATATATTTTATTTTAATAAGTTTAAAATAATTTTAAAAAGTCTAAATATATAATTAAATATTAATTATAATTTAATATATTTAAATTTAATAATACATATTATATAGAATACAATTGTAGGTAGATAGATAAATAGAAAGAAATTTAATATCTAAAAACTAATTATATATAATTATCTATTTATAAAATTAGCCAATCTATTTTGAAATATACGTAGTTCATTATCTTATTTTACATATATATTTATATTTGTTTTGTATAAATATATGTAATATAATAATAAATAAAATTATAATTCAAATTTTATGTAAACTAAATATATGATTTTATCCATTAAATAATTTAAAAAAATTTAAATCTATATTTTATTATTTTTCTTCCAACTTAAATGCAAAATTTATGTAGCTAATGTTAAGTGCAATTAATTTTATGATCAACAAATCTCCTACTTTTGCAATAAGCAGGACTGTAGTTAATATAAGTTATGTATCACAATTTTTTCTACAACGTTGGCTATTGCGATAAGATAACATGTTTTCCTCTTGGCATGAACTTCACTAATGTTAAACTAACAAATGTAATTCATACATGATCACCTCTAGCCAATAAGAAAGCATTAATTAGCCGATAGGCTTTTCTTGTGAGGTTGCTTCAACTGGAATTCGTCTCACACCACCATTGAAAACTTTCTAAAAATGGTTTTGAGGCAACTAATAAATACGTCTAATCTATACAACAAGGATCGAGTTGTACTACTAGACAAAGCTTGATTGGATTGTGTTGCCTCTTGGCATTTGTTGTACTGCCACCAAACCATATGTCCTAGATGTAATTACTACATAATGGCAAGGATTTATATGGATTCTCCCTATTAGAAAATGAATGCATGCCTTTATGTTTAATAAGTGTTGGATAACTTTTTCATTTTCTAGTTATCAATGAAACTTCTAAGGCATTAAATTGAAGTTCACATTAGAGGTTGCACAAGAGATCAGTATGACACTTATGGTCTCTGTGGCACCCATGAAAGATGTAACTCCAACAACTTTCAATTTTGCAGCTGCATGGATGGTGTCTACCCAAACAAGCATGCCTCAGATTCACAACTAGTGACAAAGTTATCCACTCTGGTGCGAGATTGCCTGAAGACCCAACTCTATCATACCCTGCACCCATATACATGATCATTGTTTAAGTTTATTGCCACTATTCTGCAATCTATTTTCTGTTAGGTTTATTACATTAATTAGGTTAGTTTTTGTGTTTAGATTAGATAAATAAAATCAGTTCAATATATAGTTGCTGGGAAGTTATTCTTGTAAGAAGTTGTTGTAAGGGAAAATAAAACTACATAAACATGCCGAGACATCAATGTAATGATTTAGTATTATTCAATATTATTCATATCATATTGATATCATTCCAGTATTTTATTTAGTATTATTCAATATCATTTTTAGTATGAATTTAGTTTGTATCTGAATGTATCTAGAAAATCTGAGTAGTATTTTATAGTTTTTGCTCTTTCATTTTATATTTTCAGTTTCACATTCTTTGGGCCTTTACAGTGGTATTAGAGTGGGTTAATCAATGGGGAGAAGAGTGCCTTTGATGGATTTTGGATGATCAGAGTCTAAAACAATAGGAGCTTGGAGGAAATGGAGGTTGGAAGATTTTTATCATCTTGAGCTAGCTTCTCGCTCAAAGATGATTATTGCATGGGAAGCAACTATTTGTGTCCTTGTAAAGTTGGGGCTTGGCCAATTCCTCCTTGAAGATAAAAGGGGAATTGATAGATTTGTGTCCCTAAAGAAAATAGGGGGCTTAGCTACATGATTGTCTTTCTATTGAATGAGGGGGGGTAGGATTTCTAGAATGGCGTTTGAGACACTCGGAGGAGATGTCAACTTTCAAAGGAAAGATGTCCAGACCTATTAGTGGTGATTGTTTCTACGACACTTAAGGAGGTGTTAGACACACTTGGAGGAGATGTGGACTTTCAGAGGAAGGTGTCTCATGTGTAGTACCAAAGGAGACATCAGGCACACTCCATGGAGATGTGAAATTATGGAGGAACTATGTCTCGTTGTGTAAGGGAGGTGGAAACAATGTTATTGTGAGGTCAACTTCAGGATTTATAGTCTAAAGTTGGGATATTGGGATATGAGGGAAACTTCAGGATTAAGATTTGCAATCTGAAGTTGCAGACTATTTTCAAAGATTGGTGAAGGAGCTCAACTTCAGGATTAGGATTTGCAATCTGAAGTTGCAGACTATTTTCAAAGATTGGTGAAGGAACTCAACTTTAGGATTAGGATTTGCAATCTGAAGTTGCAGACTACTTTCAAAGATGGAGCTTCATCAAAGTTTGTAATATTGGTGAAGGCTTTTCAATTTTGTTAGATTAATGTAATAAGGGGGGGAATTTTGGACT
Organism: Cupressus sempervirens; assembly: GCA_028749045.1. Taxonomy (NCBI): domain Eukaryota; kingdom Viridiplantae; phylum Streptophyta; class Pinopsida; order Cupressales; family Cupressaceae; genus Cupressus; species Cupressus sempervirens. The sequence continues at coordinate 794,944,477 of CM053787.1, forward strand.
TATTGCATTAATTAGGTTAGCAAGAATGATTGTTGAATTAATGTAATAAGGGGGGAATGTTAGGTTTATTAAACATTAATTAGGTTAGTTTTTGTGTTTAGATTAGATAAATAAAATCAGTTCAATATATAGTTGCTAGAAAGTTATTCCCATAAGCAGTTGTTGTAAGGGAAAATAAAACTATATAAACATGCTGACACATCAATGTAATGATTCAATATTATTCAATATTATTCATATCATATTGATATCATTCTAGTATTTTATTCAGTATTATTCAATATCATTTTCAGTATGAATTTAGTTTGTATCCGAATGTATCCAAAAAATTTGAGTAGTATTTTATAGTTTTTGCTCTTTCATTTTATATTTTCAGTTTCACATTCTTTGGGCCTATTACATTTTCATCTTGCTGGATGCACACTGGGCTTTCGTAATGAGAGCACACTTAGTATGTTTACATGAAGTTGAAGGGGCCCTAATGAATGCAGCCATAAATCCCCATCACCACAATTGGTGGGCAGTTGGAGAGGCTCTTGCCAGAGTGGAAAAGGTGGAGGAGAATCGTCACTCTTGCTGTCACACAATTGAAGATGCTTTGGTGAGAAGGGAGAAGGTCAAGGAAGAACATCATCTGCTTGTCGCAACTTTTGGCAAATACCAAATTCTCACGTACAACATTAATTGAAAGCATCCGCATCTCAAATCTCATGCCCTGTTGTAGCACCTGATTCAACTTTAAACTTTGTTTTTTTGTTTGTGGGTTCGAATCCCACAACCATCGATTTGTTCACCTCAAACGTCATGCCATGTTGTATTAGTAGATTTAGTTTCATTTTTGTTTTTTGGGTAGTTGGAATTTGACAACAAGTGCAGCCAGACCAAATCCACAGGGGTCTTTCCACTACGATGTCATAAATGTGAAAAGAACAATCCAACTCCAAAACATGGCTCCTCTCATTGGTGGGAATCAATGATATGTCATCAATGGAGTTTCATTTGTTTATTGTGACACTAATGTAAAATTGGCCAATTACTTTCAGATTACCAATGTTTTCACCAAATCTAATTTTAGAAGTCATTGATTCTAGAAATTGGACTCCCATCTTCATGGTTTCATGCACTCATCTCACATACTTGTTGGCAAAATTTTCAAATTTAATAGAATCATTAAATTCAAATTTACATTGAAGTCCTAACACATGAATCTAGATGTAATAAAAAGAAACAAATTTTATAAATAAAAGATGCAAATCATTAATCTCAACAATAATGAACCCAACTGCAATCATAGTTAAAATAACAACTATGCCAACTGCAATCATAGTTAAAATAACAATTATGCCAACTGCAATTATAGTTAAAATAAAAACTATGTGGTCCTGGTGGTGCTCCCAATTGACCTACATGACAAGTTGCCTAATTTTTTCACCCTTGGTGGTGTTCCCAATTGGCATATAGGACAGGTTGCTCCAGGCTATGGGACTGTCATTGATATCGTAGAGAGAGCATTTGTTCATATTGTGTTTTAGAATATAGATACTGCTCATCAAACATGGCATGTAGATGGTTACTCTTTCTTCATTGTTGTGTGAGTAGAATAGCATTTCAATCATAATCCCACAAGCTTCTTAGCTAGGGGAAACAATCTTGTAGCTTCACACCTATAGCTTATAATATATTGAAATTTTACAATTTTTCACTTTCTAACTTTTTTGAATATACAAAGTTCTTTGTAGAATTCATAGAGTTCGAGATGTTTAGAAGTGGCATTTCAAAACATTTGTCCAAAACTTGCCACTAATACCCCTAGTAGTTGCTTACCCCAAAAATAGTACTTTTTGCACAAATGGACCAATCAACAACCAATACAACTAAAAATTGATCAACTATTAATACATGTGTGATCGGGTTTTAGTACACGTGTCATAATTTTTTTAGGCTTTTTATGAGTGTTAATTAGGGGAGAAAGGTACCAATGGAAATGGCGGTAATACAAACATTGGTTGTAACTGGCTTGTTTCCCCTATAGCTTGGATGGACTTTGTTTTATCATCTGGTTAAATGAAAGAGAATAAAGTTGTGATTGTGATGAAAAATATAATAAGAAAGATAAACTTTATGAGATCATAATATTGACACACATATATCTTATTACACAATACACAAGTCTTTTTAAGCACACTAAACCCATTCTTTTGCTTCTCACTCCCTACTTTTCTAACTTGGTTCGAGCTTCCATGATTAATTAAGAAATTTATTAAAATAACAACTAAAATAGTTGATTGAGTGTAACTCTGTGACTATAATTATATTCACTAGGAAGTAATACTATAAAGTTGTAGTATCATTGATTATTTTAATTCAATAAAGAAAGTATAATGGCGTTTGAGTGAGAATGTTTTTCTATGACGCATTGAAAAGAACCTTAATGGAATGCCATATGCAATATTGAAATAAAATTGGAAATAATGTGGTTACACTTTGAATTTATTAATATTAAATTATTATTAAATAAATTTGAAATTTCTTGTCATTTTTTCATAACAATTAATTAAAGTAAATTTGAAAAATCATTGTCATTTTATCATTTTATTGGTTTACATATTTAATAAAATACATGTGCAATAAGACTTTAAGTTATCTTTATATTATTTGATTCAAAATAAATAGACATTCATTGTAGTTTGGTTGATAGGTGAGCATAATTTTGTTGTTTGGATATAAATTTGTGACTCCAAAAAATAGTAATTTCTATTTATGAGTTCTATTAAAAAATACAAAAGTAAGACATAAGAATAGATTTATTATGGGAGGTATAATATGTAGGTTTTCTTATCTATAATATGTACAAACTTATACTAAATATATAAATAAGTTGTCAATGTAAGTTGATGATGTTAATTCTATAGCATTTATTGGAGATGTGAATGTTGTGAAACTAATGTAACTTTAGTTCATCCAAAATATATGCTATGACAACTTCTTCTCCAATGCTACATGTAATAGACCATCACTTTATACACTTCCTCTTATAATATAAATCTTCATTTATTCTTTTTCAAATAGAACACCTATCGGTTATCCCTTGCACCTCCTTTGGGTGCAAGTGCTAGTTATTTTTAACAATTTCATTTCATTAGCCGATAGGCTTTGCTTTTGGAGTTGCCTCTAGTTTGAATTTGACTCATGCCATATAACCACTGCCGATAAACAATTTCCAATTGGTAGTAAATGGTTTATGGTTTCACACAATGTAAAGTCAACACACTTAGTGTACTAATTTACCCACTAAGACTGCACTCGGTGTATCATTCCCACCAAGAATTCCAACCTATTCAGCCTACACTCAACCCACTCAACCATATCAAGCTCATGGTTTCCTATGCCTTGCCTTTTAATGGTGGAAAGAAATTGCCACTGAATTATTAACAAAAAGATTTAGCATGAGCAGACCGTGAATCCAAGAAATTGATTTGGGTACACAACCCTCAAATATGTTGTTCAATAGGGATAAAATCATGACATTCTTGGCTTTTCCTATGTCAAATTCATGCTCATTTATTATCCTTCGGCATTGCTTGCACATGTTGTAAGCTACTGCCAATTTCTCCCACACTTTCGACTTGTATACATTCGCTACTTCTTTCCCTCTTTCAAACAAGTTTTCTACTACAGCTTTGGTGGCTTCTGGAGAGTTCTCACCAAAATTGCTTAGTGGAAGGTGCTGATCAAGCCATTTCTGCTCCTTCTCTAACTTGTGTAGTAATTCATTGGCGGCCTTGGTAAGCACAAACGCTTCACTAGTAGCATTTTCAACCACATCCACGATATACCATGCCTATGAGCATGCTTTTATAGCTTTGTCTATCATATTTTTATGTTCACCCTCATTATGGATAAATGTGGAAATTTCTAAAATAAGACTCAGCAGTGAGACTACTTTGGAAGACTGATGATTGATATTCAATTCCGACTCTACTTCCAATCCGATGGGAAGTCCAGGATCCAAATATCTTTGGCCACTGAAACCTCAGGAATATTTATCAGTGAGCAATGCTATTAACTTATTGCACATTTTGGCTTCTTCTACTCCCATTCCAAATCACTTCTTTAACTCTTGAACGAGTGTTTTGTTGGCAATCCATAACTGGGCAGCATTTTCCTCTTGGATGGTTACCCAAGCTTCTTTATACTTAACATAAGTTGGATCTCGTTCTAATTGAGCTTCACCAGAAGTTCTCTCTATAGATAAACTATACATTCCTTCAGAGGTTGAGCCCATGAGAATGAAGCATGGTCAGAAGCAGGGGACCGCTCAGATTGTTACCTGAAAAAGTGTGAGTGTGTATATTGATCAATCTCGGAAGCCATAATGGAATTCACCCGGTCAACTTATTATGCTCAAATCAAACAAATCCGATCAATTTGGGTGGGTAACCAATCAGGAATTTCCCCCTCAATTCTACATCCACTTAGTGAAAGACAAGAAAGATAGAATTTGGGTTTTCTCATTCAAAAACAGATTATTTTTCCCCAAATCCAATGAGCTTAACGACTCCAAGTCTCTTACCCATTCGAGAATTGGACCTTGCAGAGCATTTCCCCCTAATATCAACTCCTGTAATGACTTCAATGACTTCAATCTTCGAATGGATTCGCGAATGTTGACATTCAGGGCATTATCGGAAAGTGTCAAGTTCTTCAATTTCTTGAGCCTTTCAATACTCATTGGGATCTCAGACTCCAAAGAATTGTCATCCAAATCAAGAAACTCCAAATCCCTTAGATCTCTCACTTACTAGAATGGGGTCTCTGAGTTTGGAATGGGATATTTGAGTTTGTTCTGACCCAGAAAGATCGTTCTCAGACTGCTCATGCTGTCAATGGACAAGGGATTTCTACATGAGAATTGATTCTCATTCATCTTGACAACTTCTCTCAAATGAGTCAATCCGATAATTTGGGAAGGAATCTCACCTTCAAGAGAATTACTGCTTAAATCCAAGTCATGGAGCTTTCTCAAAAAGGTGAGTTGAAATGGTATATGTAGAGACAAGGAATTAGATGAGACATCAATTCTTCTTTTTAGACATGGATAGTGAACTACAGGTGGTTGAATTTGAAATGTGCCTAAGAGGTTTTCTCGTCTATGGGACAAATTTTAGTAGTAAACTTTTCCCTTTCGAAATTTGTATATAGAAATATCAGATCATTTTTACTTGTAAGTAAGATTTTAGAGTAGCATTATTGAATACGATGTTACATCAACATGTCTTTTTATTATCAATTTGTCTAAATTAATTTTTAAAAAAGACAGATAGATGGTAGTGCAGATGAAGACCTATATTTGTGTTGCTTGATGTGGTATCACACGGTTGGTTGTTTCTTTGAACTAAGAGATAGTCATCATCAATAATACTAACTTTAACGTCATAACTATTGGTGTAATGTGTAAAAAATATTGGATATAAAATCAATGAAGGGTAAGTATTGAGTCAATGACTAGTATAACCACCATTACAACATACTCAGGGAGTTGTCCTTTCACATAATTTTGGTAGTAGTTTAGGACGGAGTGTATGAAGAAAATATTCATTAGGGTAGAGGGTTTAGTAACTAAACATTGTAACTTTGCACTTCTTAAAATCTTACATAGAAATTTTAAATCACTCCAAATATTTACAACAACTTATAGTTTGCAATATGGGAGCTTTCACTTATATTTTCTTCAAACAACACAACTAGGAGCCAAGTTATGCAACTAATGAAAGAACTATACAATTCACAAACACACTACACAATTGTTTTGATGTAATTGTTTGACATAGAATGGGGCATTCAACCCATTCAATTGTCCTGATATAGGATTATCAATAGAGTTTCATTCTTTCCTAGAACAAAAATCAAGTAAACAACCACTTGAGATCTCTGCGATAACCTTCTAGAAACACTAACAAATTAATCCTATTACTCAAATATGAACACCCAATGAAATCTCAGCCCATGGAAAAGCAAGAAGAAGAAAGGAAACACAACATAATTGAAACAATGCTTCCAAATACTTAATACATCAAAAAAGATAGATTCTTTAAAGTAATTTAATCATAAAACTATTTTTGAAAACCAAAATAGAAAATGAATCAAGTCCCTACCTCAATTTGCAAGCTTCAATGAAAGAAATTGAAGAGAAGATGAACAAATTAATATTCAATAAATAAATATCTATTATTTAAATGTCATCATCATAATTAACCTTTAATGCAAAATATAATAATTAGGTTATAAATAACATTAACACCAAATAAATAATCTATTAATATAAATTTAGCACTTAGATTATAATACATTTGACACTCCAAATACATCAATAAATATTAAAAAGAATGATAGTTCATGCTACCAATAATACAAAGAATACCAAAACTCACATACATATACACAAAACTAGGATGATTAGATATTGTCACTTAAAAAATTTCAGTGGGGTACCTACAAGACCAGGTAATTGTCCTTAATTGTCCTTACATAGGAAAATGGCTTAGGTTAGGTTTGGATTTGGATCTTTTGGTTACCTCCCCTCTACCACCATTGAGACATATGAAGGCCCACTCAGACCTACGAAGCAATGTGTCATACTCACATGTACAAAACAACATACATGCATAAATAATATGTATGTGAAAGCAAATGATGGAGATATAATTGATGCATTGTATGAGACTCATGAGTTAGGAATATGACATCATCCCTCTTCCTACAAAAAAATTATGTAGAAAGCATCATAAGCATGCATATAAAACATGTAAGTAATGGTATATTTAAGTTTTGTTGTTTTATTTTTTTCACTATATTTTTTCACTTCCTTCACAATAGAATAATGATTTTTTTAACCAAATAATTTCTAAAATCACCAAGAAATAATTGTTGTATTTATGTATGTCTTAATGTACTATGTGTAACTTATCTTTTCTTAGCTACTATAGTACAACACTTTGACTTTAAATCATCTAAAAACACGTGAATGTATTTAGGGAAACACTTTTATATACTATTTTTAGTTAACGAAAGCTTTATTTAATCTTTTTATTTATTCCTCTCAATCAAATACTTGTTGGTGTATCCCTTGCACTTGCCTTACAGCTCCTTTCGGTGGAAGTGAATCAAATACTTGTCGACGTATCCCTTGCACCTCCTTTCGGTGAACTCATTTAAAATTTTCAATTTTGATATTTTTTTGTCTCGATCTAATGAAAACATTAATTTATGTGAATAGTAAATCAAATTGTTTAGAAATGTTCATGTCTCATAATTTGCATCCGCCAACATTCATTCATTTGCTTGCTATGGATGAGGAATTCCATCGGCCAGTTACCCACTGGCCTAGCGATGTGCCATAAAAAGTTCTGTGTTGAAAAATGACGTGTCAATTGCAGTCCATTGTCATCTTTTGGGCCCCGTTTCGTTGCTGGAAGATGAGGGCCAAAACTGGGTTATCAGGGTTAAAACCAGGTTTTGCAGAAAAACATGGGCGTTTGGTTGGTTAAAATTATAACTTGGTTTTCAATTTCATCTTCCAATTTTGGTGAAAATTTGGAAGATGTTTCTTCCAAAGAAAGGTGGAATTCAAAATTAAAACCATATTTTGAATTTTATGACAATTTTTTTAATAATATTATGGGGTCAACGGTTAATTCATCTTCCGTGTCAACCAAACGGACCATTGTCTTTCCAAACCACAAAACCAAATTTTCGAAACCCTGGTTATAAGATACCCTAGTTATGCGACATTTTCAACTTCCCCAACCAAACGGAACCTTAGAGAACTGTTGGAATTAACGAACGTGCCTTTAAAAGGAGGGCCCGCGATAAACTTAATATCTGGTGCAACATCTCGTTATGAACCCCTTCTCATCTTTCACTGAACAGCGTGCGACATCTCTTTAGATCCCCTTACCATGTTTCTGTGAACGGTGTGGATTAATAGGCGGAGGGGAAACCTTTCGTTAACAGGTCCACATGGACAACAGTAAACATTCAATGGTGAAGAATCCTCGAGAAGGATTCTTCACTAGCCGACCTAATTATCAGAGCTACCAGACAAACGTTGTTTGAGATCAATTATTTTTCGCCTGTTTGGCCACACATTCGCGATCAGTTAAGTTTTCCCTTTTCGGCTGTTAAGGGCTTGTGGAGAGCGAACAAAAGTTCTTGTTTGGTTTATTACAGTAAATTTCTTTTCACTATGATCTATTCTCGTGATGCAGGCGTTGAGATGATTAATGGACATTTCAAACAACTCAAGGGAGGTCTTCCGGCTGACCACATCGCCCTCGCAGTTGAGAGGAATGCCTGGGAACTAGAGGTATTTCATGTTTTTTCTGCAGTCACAGCTATGACGTTATAATTAGACGATCCTAATTGCTTTTATTATGGCATGAAGGATATGAATTCTAACAGTGACGCTGACTGTTCAGCTTCCCATTCCCATGGCTCTTGTGTAAATGCATGTGTGTAGATTGTAATTAGATATTCTCTGCTACAATGTGGATGTAGTTAGATATTATAAATACTGTTTTCCTGAATCTGTGTCTTCTTGATTTACATTTATTCCATTTCTTTGCTCATCTTAATATGTACAATTATGACATGAAGTCGGGGTATCGTTACAGTGAGTTTTTTGGTTTTGTTTTCCTGCTGTTGTTGTCATGAAAATTTCATATCAGGATCAAACAACGGAGCCTCGTGTAAATGGTGCAAATCATGCTAACGATGCGGTTGACGACAGGCAGGTACGTGTGCCTGCAAACCCTCGGGAGACAGAATTTAGAGGCCCATTGAGGGATCACACATCTCTTGATGATGGGAATGGCACGAGCAGTCCTGATATCATCGAGGAACTTTCGAAGGAAGTGGATAGAGTGGATCAAAGACAAACATGAATGCAATGATAAACATTCAAATCAATAAGCAAAACACAAAGACATCAAGTTGTGCTACAGCACTTCATACTCATGAACATAACTGAAATCTATTACAAATTCATAGAATGCTACAGCATTCCATCCACTCATGATCCACCATGAGAAACCCAAAATGGGCTCTACTGATCCACCATGATCAGATAACCATTTGATGCTCAAATCCTTACATAATACCTCTATTTATAGAAGTTTGAGAACTTTCTTGAATACAAAATACATTTTACACATGTTATAATATATTAAATATGGATTGTTATTTTGTGGGCTGGACGGTGGGCTAGACGGCTAAGTTGTCTGCAATTTATTGTGGACGTTGTTGGAAAGTTCTTTGATTGTGGATGGCTGAGTTGGGCTGAACGGTGGACTGGTTGTACGGCTGTGGATGGTGGGAGAAATTACTCCTGCCAACACTCCCCCTTAATTTCTGTCACTAATGCTACTGCATTTATATTGTTTCCCCTCATTATAATTACTTCGGGTTTTACGGCTTACCCCTAACCAATGCAATTCTGAAGCGGTTCCAAGCTCACCACGAACTTCACAAATATCACACAGATGGTTTCAAGATCACCATAAACTTTGCACTCATGGTTTACAAACCAAGCATCCATTGGTTCTACTGACCATGAATCATCACTACAGAGAAACTATCATCACTTTGGGCCTTTCTCTTTTGTATCTGCATCAAACTAATTATTGAGTCCATATAAAAAGAAATCCATCTACCGAGATACATGGGTGCCCAACCGCTGTACTCGCCAGTTCTATAGGAATCTTTTTCAGATACATGGTTCATTAATACATTCAGTCAAACTCTAGGGTGTCGGGTACAACCGATAATGCACCCCTTACAATAGATTATTATCAAGCAATTCTCATTCAATCTTCATCACTTGATTGGGGGATATCAATTCAGAAATCTACTATTACATGACCACATTTGATATGACAAAGCTTTAAACATTTTCTCATCCAGATTCCAACACTTAAACTCCAAATCAGCACACACAAAGACCTTTGCACTATGACAACAAGCTTTAGCACACCATCTCACCTTTTATTACACCTAAAATAACTAACTTAACTTTAACAACTAATGCATAACAACTAAAACACATATTTTAAACACAAACATAATAAAAATTTCCATGATCAATATCTTCCATGTCATGTGTATGCATTCTTTGGCACTCCCGCTTGCACAAAGATGCTCCACATATTTCTAACGCACACTTCAACTTTGGCTTCTTTCTTTTCACAGCTTCTTTGTTTCTCATAGCGATCTCTTGATTTGTTCTTCTCTTTATTCTTGCAGAAGATAACTTCAAATGCTATTGCCTGTTGGGCTACAAAGCCACAACCTTAATGACAAATACTCAATGGCTGAAACTTTTCATTTGCCAAAAAACACTTCAAGATCATCGACAACTCCATGATCTCCAAGATCATCTCCCATTAACTCTGATACCACTTGAAAGAGGTGGATAGAGTGGATCAAAGACAAACACGAAGACATCAAATTGTGCTACAGCACTTTATACTCATTAATGTAACTGAAATCTATTACAAATCCATAGAATGCTACAGCATTCCATCCACTCATGATCCACCATGAGAAACTCAAAATGGGCTCTACTGATCCACCATGATCAGATAACCATCTGATGCTCAAATCCTTACATAATGCTTCTATTTATAGAGGTTTGAGAACTTTCTTGAATACAAAATACATTTTACACATGTTATAATATATTAAATATGGATTGTTATTTTGTGGGCTGGACGGCTAAGTTGTCTGCAATTTATTGTGGACGGTGTTGGAGAGTTCTTTGATTGTGGACGGCTGAGTTGGGCTGGACGGTGGACTGGTTGTACGGCTGTGGACGGTGGGAGAAATCACTCCTGCCAACAACTTCTACACAAGGTAAATTTTTTTGGCAAGTAGTAGATTTTGGAAGACTTGTTTCCTTCACCGGATGGTGGACAGAGTATGGTGTCAGTGGAGGAATCTTCAGCGCAAGATCCACCGGTACCAGGAAACCTCCGACCAAAGAGATCTGCGATAAAAGCTAAGATCATGACGTTTCTCCAGCCCGCGGCGAAGTTTTTTGGAATATGGTTGCTGAGGGGACGGAGGACTGTTATAGGTGCCACTAGTGCTTCCATCCCAAGGACTCTGCAACTCGACATGATTTTGGTAAGAAAGCAGAGTCTTGTACTCTTCAATATTTTATTTCTCGTCCTGTTTTAGATCTGGGAAACGGGATAAACATTTGAAATTTGAATTATTTAGATTGGCGTGACATCCTATTAGGATTTAACTATTGCTATGAGGATTAAACTATATAATTTTTCTAGTCAAAATTTATTAATCTAAATTTTCTGATTAGTGACTCACATGAATCAATCTTTCATGAGAATGAATAGAATATTTAGCATTCAATAGATTTAGGTGATGTTCACGGAGGTGAAACATCGGAGAAGGTCAACCATTCCAATACTACTGAAACATGGTTTAACCTCATCCTAGTACTACGCCAGCTAGAACTTGGATGATGGTAGTACTGAGATGAGTGACTTCCCGATGCTTCACCTAGATCTAATGAGTGTTAGTGTTCCATTTATTCTCATGAAAGATGGATTTTTGTGAATCACTACTAATGAAACTTGGGTCAATGAGTTTGAATCAAAAAGTACATAGTTAAATCTTATAACAATATTACAATTTAACTTGTAGAAAATATTCCCTATGAATAAATTACACATATTTTTTTTTTTTGGCTGAAACGTTACCATTAAATAATTTAAGAACAAAGAAATCTTTGTGAAAGAACACCCAACATGACTGTCAAATCCCTAGGCCGATTCCACAAATCATTTCATTTTATTAATTTTTTTATTCTAACAAGAGCTTTGGTGGAGTTGGAGTCCCTGCCTTTTGAAAAAGAGTAGTCGATGACTTATTTCTTAGAAGTGAATTCTAGTATGCCAACTTACTATGCAAATCATGATGGATTCAGATTTTAAGCGTGTGGATTGGGTCTTTGTTGGCTTAGATAGATGTATAAAGTCTAAATTTTGATGAATTTAGTTGAGTGCACACCCCTTCGATATTTTATGTGGGTACAAGATTTCATTATAGGAATTTGGTAATATCGTTAATTAGTAAAATAACTTTTAAAATTGAATCTCTAACTGTTGAGGCGTGAAAGTGAAGCTTGTACACATGACACTATTAAAATAGCAATATTAAGTGTTTATGAATACTTGCTATGTACATGAATTAGAAATAAGAAAAGTGAATGTGCAGCGCATGGAAAATGCTTAGAAAACTAAATAATCAGTCCGAAGATATCAAAAGTATCCTAGATTTCTACATCCAAATTTTTGTATCCTAGAATCAAATAACTTTTAAGGACATAATTTGGTTTTATAAATATAATAATGTAATTAGTTTAATAAAAAAAATTTAAAAAACACCAAACAATCTAGCTTTTAGCATTCCTAATTTTTTATTAGTAAATCTCAATTTTAAAGTTTTTAAATAATCGTTCTTGTCTTGTGATATCTATAGAAATACAATAGAATTTTACATGGTGAAATTTTTAGATTCTACCAACATTTTGATATGAGTTTTATTGCAATGTTCCATGTTCAAGTAAGTCCATGTGTATTGTCTATGCTTCAACATTTGACACCTATTGTCTATGCTTTATTGTCAACACATGCTTTGAATTTATATAAAATAAAATTGAGCTTTTATTTCTTAAATGAAATCACATATATCATTTCACTCAACTTCAAAATTTTAAAAATGATAAATAAAAACCATCTATTATTTCTTTGGTTATTAATTATTTTTTATTTAAATAAAGTGGATATTTCTTGTAAAATTTAAAATCAATTAATTTATAAAAATAAAATTTTAATGAAATAGTAGAATGAAAATGAATAGATGTTGAATAGATGTTTAAAATAGTAGAAATAGTAGTTGAATAAATGTTTGAAAAAATAGTTTTTTATTGTAAATAGTAGAATGAAAATGAATAGATGTTGAACAGATATTTATTAAAATAGTTTTTTAATCATAAAAAGTAGTAGAATGAATTTATAAAAATAGATTTTTATTGTAAATAGTAGAATGAAAATGAATAGATGTTAAATAGATGTTTAAATCAATGAAATAGTAGAAATAGTAGTTTTTTTGCTAGGTTGTCTTTTGAAACAAATTAATAGATGTTTAAAAAACACTAATCAAAAGTTCTCATTTGTGTGATCTTGTTGACTTGTAAATTTTTAAAGGCTAAATAAGCAAACCATATATCTACTTAACAATTAGTCCCTAAAATTGAATACCTTAATCTCTAACAAATGAATAATAATTTACAGTCATTTAATGAACATAAATACAAAATAGAAATAATGTATAAAATAGTTAAAATAAAATTCATGAAGTAAGGTTTGGAATTTACTTATACTTTTTGTATATTTCAAATCATTCCAATAATTCATTGCATATAGTGGAATATAAAATTTGAAGATTTACAATAATGTCAACACATGCTTTGAATTTAATTAAACTAAATCTAAGATTGTATTTATTAATTGAAATCAGAGAGTTGTATTCATTATATTCATTAGATTAGAGTTGTATTCATTAGATTATAAATCATCAACACATGATTTTACTCAAAATATTTATTTTATTAATTGAAGAATTCAATTTTCTAAAAAATTTGATGTATCTTAATCTGCAGTTTACCAAATGGAAGGAGAGATATACTATCCTTGTCCAACATGTAGCTTCCCAATGCACACATTAAAAGCTATGTACAATATTTCCTATGCCCTCATGAGAGGTCACTAACTTATCTATTTTGTATAGAAATTAAAATTAAAATGATTTTTTGGTGAATTGGGGATTCATTCATAATGCATTTGGAGTTTAATAGATAACACTGTGAAGTGAGTAAGGTATAGGTTGCAAAATTACTACAGATGAGAAAATAATTTGCATAGACAAAGAAGAAGGAAAATATTTGAATGTGGGTTATTTGCCCCAATTTTACTTTGAGAAAGTTCTAGTGAATCACAAGTCTTCTATTTTTTATGAGAAAAGCATTTTTGGAATTAGAAAATTTTGGAAGGGGATTTACAGGTGAGAACCATTGTTGGATACTCATTGTTGTGGGCGAGTGTTATAGGGTTGATAATTTAGATGTTGGTCATTCGATTAGGCATCACCACTGGGTGCCATTTTAATATGGCTAAGCATTGTAGAGAGGAGTATCGCATGGGAGATTTAGTAGGTTAGTACCTTAGTCTATTCAATCTTTCCTCCATTGAGAAGGATTATAATAATCTCTTTGCAATGGTGTGTGGTGTTCAATACAAGCAACAACTAAGAGTTTCAAGATATCAACAACAACCATGTCAGTCTAGATCTCAAAGATCTCACTTGGGTAGACACTAAGTTTGCTGGGTACTGGTCTGGCGCCTAGTTTAAACAACTAATCACTCTCAATAATGGACAGAGCATTCAGGCCTAGATTGATTACAACCATCCAAGGAAAGAGATCAATGTAACAATTACTAAAGCTAGTTTGCTTTGTTCAAAAAACCTCTACTATCATTGCAAAATACAAGTCTATTTTACATCCTAGTGCAAGAAGAAATGTACTTTGGTTTGATAGGACCTGTGGGAGCTATGTTTGAAAAGCACTACATCATTTCTTGGAGTTTCAATACCGTCAATTCTACACCAATCTTAAACAGTCAAGTCTCCCATGGCAGTTAGGCCTCTACAACATGATGCTAGATTTGGTGGCATTTTTTCTAGTATTTTTCATTTCAAAAAATAAAATTTTAGCCTAGGAAATTGCTCCACGACCAATGAGAATAAAGAAATTAAAATAGAAAAAATAATTTAAAAATATAATACTCAGAACCTTAGCTTTGAATATTTTTTTCCTTCAAAAAATTAATACAATTGGCATTGGGGGCAAATAGGAACATTAGTTCCCTGCCTTATATATAAGGGAGGGACTAATAATAGAAAAAAAATTACTTGATTATTCAATAGGGTTTTCTTGACTAAAAGTTCTTGTTGGTGTTGTTATGGTGAGGACAACCTAATATTTTTGAAGGAAGAATAACCATAATCAGTTCTTTATTCACAAGCATGACCAAATCTACTATACAGGTTGTAGTTGTAGTGGCTTTAGTGGGAGGGAGCTTCAGTGTGATGTTGCAAGTGCCTGAAGGTGTGAGTGAATCATAAAGTACCATCATGGGGCACACAAAAGCATTCAAAGTATTCTTGGTCATAGATATTGTAGCTTTCTAGAATTTAGTGGTAGTTTGTATGACCATGGCCGCTCTCTCACAAACACCTTCAAAGTTTGACTACCTCATCTGCATTGCTCTATGGGTAGCAACAATGTGCTTCACTATTAGCTTCCATGCTGTAGTGTATGTAGTGGTGTTGCCTAACCTTAGGTTGGTTGTGCTACTTTCTATTGCTATATTTGTCATAACAATGGTGCTACTGGCATTATATTATCTCTTCGTTGTACCCTAATTAAGTTAGGGAAAATGTAGTGTAGCTAATAGTTGTGATTAATTTTTAATAGTTGTTAAGTATAATAGAATTCAAGGCTTTTCATATAAGAGGTTCATAATTTTCTATTGTATTTTAGGTTCTTGTCTATAATGATGTAATGTCCTCATCTTTTTAGCAACTTAGTGGAGTTCTTAGCCTATACGTTCTCCAAAGGCTAAGTGGAGAAATAAGGAGAAATTGATTAATTTAATTTTCTAGAAAGTGCATTAATTATTAGAAAGGGCGAAGCCTCTAATAATTTAATTTTCTACAAGCACAATTAATTATTGTATTACAAGGGAGAAGCCTCTAGAGAGTGCATTAATTATTGGAAAGGAGGAAGCTTCTAGAGAATGTAATTATTTAATATTTTATTTCCTTCTAGAAGAGTGAAGGAAAAGAATAAATATGGGTGAGAACCTCATTGTTTAGTATCTGATTATTGTATCCAATTATTGTGAATTGCATTGGATAAGAACTTGGATGTGTGAGTTACAGATCTATTCTTGGCATTAGAGGATGTCTATCCTCTTTTATGACATTCTAGATGTCATTCCCTTGGGGTTTGGCCTTTGGAATTCATTGATATCAACTCATTAATAGACAGCTTGGATGCATTTCTAGCTACATGTAGATTAAGTGTAATTAGTGAGTTGAAGAGTTTGTTATGTATTTGATTTTATGATGCTAGAGTAATTAATGAGTTTTCTATGTATTTAATTTTATTATTTTGAAAACTAATATTATTTCGGTAGTATTTCAGTCTTCAGTTTGTATAAATTCCTTCTTGTCCATGTTGTGTGGTTTCAAAATCTATGCAAAAACATTAGAATCTTTATCAATAGTTGGTTCAGTCTTGGGCATTTCTAGGGTGCCTATTATAGTGGTATCAAAGTGGTTTCTTTCTATCCTATGGGGTAGGAAATTTATATTATTGTCAGATTTGCTGTTACATTTGGAGTGACCAACACTTTAGCAATTTCTAGCTATGGACAAGCATAGGAGGATTGACAGTTCTAGAAGTCAGTGGTGTAATGATGAAGTTAGTGCGTAGATGAATGCTTTGTGGGAAGGTATGGAGAAACTTTATCTTCATCAACAAAGATTGATAGAGAGTTTTTCAGATCTAGAAACAATTAAAATGACAACAAGGTATATTGTATCTGCTTTTAGAAGGCGAACATCAAGGTTGCAGGGAAGGAAGCTTGAGTTCCTAATGCAAATTTACCTATGTTTAGTACAGCACGTGTTAGTTCTATTTGCAGTGTTGACAATGGAATTATTTCATAGGGACATGCAGTTGTGTCAGTGGCAGCAGAGGATAATGACACCAAGCTTCAGCAGGTGGAGGCTCCTAGAGCTCTTGCTATAGTTAGTACAGAGATAGTTGATGCAGTTATTACCACTAATACTTTGGGCTCTCTCAAGGACAAGATTATTATTGGAGATTTTTATGTGAGATCTCATGGTGTTGCTACAGTGTAGGAGGCAGTTGCTTCCTCAGGTGGGATCGAGACATGTATAGAGGCACCCAACTATGATTTTGGTGATGTGGATGTTTTAGTAGAGTTAGTAGATGCAGGTTTACACTCTAGTATTATTGATTTTCAATCTAACATTGAGTCATGTGTGTAGAGCTAGGAGTCCACATGTGAAGTTTTGTTAGGGGATGGTGATGCAACAACAGTGGGATTAGGAGAATGCAATGATACTATCATATCTATGTTAGTTGAACCATCCAATGAGGAGTTTAGCAATATGCACGTAGTTGTTGATGTGTATTCTAATGATGATGGACATGTTGGTGATTATGAGTTTTCATCAACTACAAATCCTGTTTAGTTTTCTATTGTGGCAGTTAATGTTGTTCCTATACTCACATATTTTGATGTGGCTACACCTATTGTTGATATAGTTGGCATGAGTGCATATGGTTCATTTGTAGATACATCTTTTTCAATGCATGTTGGTGATGATTAGGATTCCAATCCAATATATTATATGTGGGTGGATATAGGGAAGAAGAGGTTTCATAGATCTTCTATGGAGTTGACTTCTGGTGACATTCTAACTTCTACATCATCAACACAAGTTTTGGGTGCTAGGCTATAGGACATGTGGTTGGTCCTGATGATGCTGGTTTGTAGTTGGTTTAATGTCCACAAGGATGTCACATACTACTTTATTTGGGATCCAAGTGGAGGTTGGAGTTCATTGTGTTGCTGGATTGCTTGAGGATAAGTAATTCCAAGGAGGGCAAACTATAATGTCCCCATCATTTTAGCAACTTAGTGGAGTTCTTAGCCTTTACGTTCTCTAAAGACTAAGTGGAGAAATAAGGAGAAATTGATTAAATTAATTTCTTATAAAATCATTAAATAAATTATAATTAAAAGGTGACTTTATATTTAATTAATTTAATTTTCTAGAAGCACAATTAATTATTGTATTGCAAGGGAGAAGCCTCTAGAGAGTGCATTAATTATTGGAAAGGGGGAAGCTTCTAGAGAATGTAATTAATTTATATTTTATTTCCTTCTAGAAGGGTGAAGGAAAAAATAAATAGGGGCGAGAGCCTCATTATTTAGCATCTGATTATTGTGAATTGCATTATATAAGAGCTTGGATGTGTGAGTTATAGATCTGTTCTTGGCATTAGAGGACATCTATCCTCTCTTCTAACATTCTAGACATCATTCTCTTAGGGTTTGGCCTTTGGAATTCATTGATATCAACTCATTAATAGATAGCTTGGATGCATTTCTAGCTACAGACAAATTGGGTGTAATTAGTGAGTTGAAGTGTTTGTTATGTATTTCATTTTATGATGCTGGAGTAATTAGTGAGTTTTCTATGTATTTAATTTTATTAGTTTGAGAACTAATATTATTTCAGCAGTAGTTCAATCTTCAGTTTGCATAAATTCTTTCTTGTTTATGTTATGTGGTTTCAAAATCTATCCAAAAACATTAGAATCTTTATCAACAATTACTTTAGTCTTGGGCATTTCCAGGGTGCCCATTACATTGATTGTATTTTTTTTATCTTACCATTGTGTTGTAGTTCTTGTTTATAATAATTCTATGTTTTTATCTTATTTTTAGTCCCCCCTATAAGGCAAAGACTATAGTTTTCAATCATCTACTTTGTATTAGTGCATGCTTTGAAAATTATGAAATTGATAGAAAAATTCTTTATTCTAAAGTTGTTAGATTACTTTTTACTAAAATTAATTTTTTAAATTAATTTTTTCATTTTCTATTGGTGCTGGTCATTTTTTCATGAAATATTTTGTATTTTCTCGCTCAGAAAAATAGCTTGAAAAAAGATTGTTGAAAGGTTATTGAAAATATCATTCTGCTATTATGTATTTGTTGCATATTTTTAATGGTTGTACATGTTGGACAAGTATGCTTTTTCTTCCAATGGCATTGTGCATGTTGGACAAGTGTTTTTTCCTTGTTTCGTATGGTTCAACAACAACTAAGATTTTCCAACTTAGGCTAGAGGTCATGGATAAATCCTACGGTGAGACAATTGAGTGGCTTTTGTAGTGAGAAGAGCTTTCAATTATTGTGAAAACATGGATGCATACTATTTCAATGAATTTCTCCACTCTATTTGTATTCTCCTTCTCTTAGTGAAATCATTTTTGCATGGGTAAACTAGCCAAATATTAGATTTTTTTGTTGAAGAGTAGGTGTGTGTACATTGTGGATAAATTCTTTTATTTTAAATGGAAGGTGGGGGAATGAATAAATTATTGTCTATATAGATGAAGATTGAAGAGCTTTCAGGTGTACTCTGAAAAGCTATGGTACAGACTTGTGTTGTGATAATGGCTGCATCATTCATGGCTGCTTCTCTACTGATTTGTTTCTATACTTCAGTGGTTTTAACATGTAACTATATTTAATTAGAAACTATAATTTGACACTCAATCTATTATATGCTCTTTTTGGGTGCATATTAGTATCACAATTCTAGAAGAAATACAACAATGAAGTGCAACTTGTGTGATGATATGGACTTCTAAGTCTATATATTTCAATGTAGAATTTTTTTAATACATTTCTAGCTTTGGTAACTTAAGACTTACCCACCTAATTGCTTTCATTTTATTCAATTTTAATGTTTCTCCTAGATTTATTTTTCAAATTTTGATCTTTGTGGAGCTGGTTATGTTGGTGCAATATTGTAGAAGAGCATATTGTATGCACCCTAAAATGGTTGCCTAGACTATGGGCTGCTATTATTCAATTTATAAAATTTCCTAAATCAATAGTTTGCAATATTTTATTAAATCAATTCAAATCAATTTTTTCGATCAAATTGTATTTAATTTAATTATTTTAATATTTCCTAAGGTTTAATCATTTTTTCCTAAATCTTATTTAATTAAAAGAAAAGCTCTCTTTTAATTAAATAATTAATCCACATTTAATTAAGAGAAAACCCCACTTTTAATTTAATTAAATATTTCTTATTTAATTAAAAGAACTTGCTCCCTTTTAATTAAATAAATAAAATCCCACGTGAAAAAAGAAATTAAATAAATTAAAATTAAATCCACTTGAAAAAGGAAATAAAATAAATAAAAATTAAAAAAACCTTTTTTTTTTTTCCTCTACATGTATATGCACATATCTCTAAGTGGGATTCCTCTTTTTCCTCTTTCCACTTTCTTCTCAAACACTCCTCTTTTCTCATTCGTGAAATTTTTTCCCACGTGGATCAAACTCTATTATCCCATATTGGTTGTGAGAAGCCTCCCACCACCACATTATTCTTTATAAGGGAGAGCCTTCTCTTCATTTTTGACATCCATGATTATGCTATTGTTTTATTGCAGGTATGGATCTCCATGATTATGCTATTGTTATGCTGCAAGTTTGGAGAGCGATTTTTGGAGAAGTTTGAGCATTAAAGCTTTTTGTGGAGAAATTATATCTTCTTGTCATTTTCTCTCATGCATCCATGGCTTCCATCATCATGATAAATCCTTGCATTTTTATATTAGCTTAGATCCATGTTTGCTTTCATAGATTAGATATTGCATTATTATTTCTTTCCATAGATTAGATTTTCTTTCTTGCATTGCTTTGTATTGTTATCATTTAGATTAGCTTGCATCTTAGTTTGCATTCATATTTTGATCCTTGAATCTCTTGTTTCATGGTATACTTGCATGGACACCAACTAGGTCAAACTGAGAGCCTTCATCACAAACCCTTGCACTCCATCAATAGAGAGCTATGAACTACCATTCAAGACCTCATTCTTGAACAAACTTGGATATAATGGCTCATAGTAGTGTGCTCACATTTTAGGCATACATTTTTGGCACCCATCGTGGGGCAACCCACCTTTACTTACTGGTTTTAATTTTTTCTGGAGTTAACCCCTTTGTGCTGATTTGTTTGTAGACAAAAAACCTTAGATCTAAAAGATTTGATTATATCTTCAAAATGGTTCAATTTTTTTATCTGAATTTGTTTTTGCAAGGTGTTAACAAATCAAACAAGCTTCAATCCAATTTTCAAATATTTTTGAATTATTTTCAAATTTTTATAAATTTTTCTTAATTTTTCATGAAAAATCATTTTAGGGTGCAAATTAAATTTTTTTTCAAAAAAGTATACATTTTTGGAAAGCTCTCTAAATTCTAAATAGAGTTGGTTCATTGTATTTTGATTTTAGGGATCATATTAAGGCTCAATAATTTGATTTGTAAAAACTATTTTATTTTGACAAATGGCTCTTAAAAGCACAAATGAAAAGATCTTTTCAAAATTCTAACATTTTTGGAAAGCTATCTAATTTTTGATAGGGGTCTATTTTCTACATTTAAGGTTTTGGATTAAAATTCATATCATATAGGTCCAATCTTGTTGACTAGGTCAAAAAATAGTATTCAAAAAAGGGCATTTAACAAATAGCTTATATTTAATTTTCATATGGATTAATGCATGATGTGAGCTTTCATTTGGGTTATTTTCTAGTTATTGTCACCCTTAAAAATTAGATTTCTACATTTAAGCCTAGTTTTGCATAAGTTGGATATATATTGCATATCTTATGTTTGCTTATTTTGCTTGTTGCTTTGTTCCTTATGAGCAAGCATTCTAGCATAAATGAAAGGTAAAATAGAGAAAAGATGCATTACAAGAATTATCAGGTATTTTTTTGGATCTTTATAACATTTAGATTTGGAAGTAAAATGAACCCTCTCATGTGTTTGGCTTGAGTTCTTTTACATGCTTTCATAAATTCACATTTCATTTGGTGCTCTAAAATTAGATTTAGATTTACTTGCATATGTATTTCACATAGTAATTAAGCCCTATGAACACTATTTCTAGAGTTCTTGAGGGAATGTGCTTCATTCGCTTGCCTTACATGCAAAGCTCTTCTCGATGATAGACCCCCTTGTAGGTAGGGAAGGATATTTGTTATTATCTCACTATTTCACTTGGATTTGTCCTCAACATCCATTAGTACTTTCTCCTTTGAGATTGGTGGTGTTTTTTATTGGCTTTTCCAAAAATTTGGTGAGGTGATTTTGAATTAGCATGTCAAAGAATTTTGTTTTCTATGTTTGGTTAAGGTGAAGAGGCTAGAGGAGTATGCTCTATTCCCTTTTGGGCACATCAAAATCTTAAAATTCTTGGATCCAAATTAAGTCCCCATGTGGTACAACTTTGTGAGTCTTTGATTAGATAGGGTTAACTATAGTGGACATTCCCTTTATTGGATCAACCACGTGGATGAAACTTTAAGCGGTAATAGCCATTTTTGATGTGGTAGTAGCAACCACTGGGTAAAAGCATAGATCTGTGTCACCGTTTGTGATACAAAAATCTGTTTTCATCAAATCTCATTTCTCTATCAAAACTCAATTTTAGAAAAAAACTAAAAATACCCTTTTATAGATTTCAGATTCAATATCATCATTATATAAATTTTTGAGTGTTTTGATTAGTTATAGTATGTTATAATCTAAAAATATTATAAGTCGATATTTCAACATTTCAGAAGATGCCCTCTCAAAAAATGAAAAAAAATAGTAAATCATATCAAAAAAATAAAAAAAATATATTTATCACTAGAGGAGAGAATCCTCTTCATGAATATGTAATTTTTTTTCAAGAAGGTATAGATTTGATAGGGAAGCTTTGACGGGAGAAAAAAACTGTTGGATTCTGACAAGGTCAAACTTGAGTACTTATAACAAAGAAAATATACATCAAAAATAATTATTTCTTTTTTTGTGCACTAACTATACATGTCATCTATAAAATATTTTCAAATCATAACAAAAAAAGATGATTTGCACATACTTGTTTGACGAGAACTACATCCTATATTTTTTTACAGTTAAAAAAGGGACTTCAAAATAAAATAAAATGAATAAATTCTTAGTGAAAAAAATAATAAAAATTATAGGCATAAAATTCATATAATTCTACACATTTCATCAGTTTACATCATCTTCATATTTTAAATGCAAATACCATTTTTTTTGTCATTAATGTTGAACTATCACATTCTGATATCACTTTTCTTTATAAAAAGTTGACACAGGTTTGTGCTTTTACCCCACTATATAAATGTCCTTGTGAGGGAATCCTCATAGGTGTAATCTTTTGTTGGGTTGTCAGATCTCCTCAATATCTCTTATCGATTAAATTCTTGGAATATGTCAAAACCCTGGTGCACTGGGATTGGATTTTGCCCACTCTAGATTGCAAAAGCTCTAGAGTTGAACATTACTAAGAACCATAGTGCTTCCAAATTTTCTTTTCTAGGACTATGCGTGTGATTGAAAAACATTTTGAGAACATACACAGTGGTGGTTCTAGGTATTAGGCTGATACTACGACACTATTCTTGTTTATGTGAAAAGTTGCTTTGCCCCTTGCTCATTATTTGAAGATGTTAGCTTGAAATCCCTAATTGCTATCTTGCATGCCTAGTTTATAATTCAAAATTTATCACACCTGGTTGGATATTTAAAACAAATAAAATCTGAGTTCCTGAGTCAAGGCTTTATGATCGAACTACTTAGCTATCATATTATTTCCAATCTCCCTAGGTTGATCCAGTTCAGATTAGGCTACTTAACCTATTGTTAGAAGCTTGGTTGCACCTTGGGTTATTGTGCTTTGACCCTTGAATTAATGATCTTTGATTTCACAAGTGACCTTGTTTAGAGTTGGTGAGTTAGAGATCATCCTTGTTGAGAAAGATATACCTTTGGATTCTTTGATATTATGCTTGGAGAGCCTTAGTAACCTCTTGTCCATCCACTTTCATAAAAAATTAATTTTAATTATTTATAATTTGGGTAAATCATCCTCTGGTCCATATGTGCTAGGGTATTCACCCAAAGTTGTGGGCACCTCTATGACAGTGTTGGTTTATACCTATTGCAAAATCCTATCTCATCACATCTCTTTTGGACAAATGAATGTTTTTACTATCTTAGCTTGTTACCAACATTTCTTAGCATTATCCTCTCACCCAATACCTTTTCTTTCATGCTAGTTACAACAAGATATCAAGTAGATCAAGGAAAGCGACCTCAAGTTGTCTTTGAACAATTACCTTTAGTTCAAACTCATCAAAGACATAAGGGAAAATAACTTGTGTTTGTTCAATCATCTAAGAATATTCAAAGCTTTGTTTGACCCTAGTAGTTACCTTATTGAGTTGAGTACACTCTTAGCATCACCTCACTCGGATATGGATATGGATTTTATAATGGATCCACAAAAGAAGAGTCAAAGTGGTGAACACTATGTTGACCTTTTGAGTCGTGGTACTTCTTGTGAAAATAGACCAACCTCACCCCATATTGAGGATAGATATTTGGATGCACACCAAAGGGCTAAGAAAGGTAAGCATTATGTCTATCAGGAAGAGAAGTCCCAATATGATGATCAAATTAGTGAGCCTTCTAGTGGTCATTTGAATGCAAAATTTACTAGTAATCAGTTTAGACAATCAAGACCATGTACACCACTCATGACACCTTTAGCTTATGCAAGTGGCATACTCAAAGTACTTGAGTGTGAGAGAAAAACCCTTTTAGAAGAACAAGCTAAGAAAGAAGAACAATTTAGACACCTAGAGGAAGAAAGAAAAGTTATTATTGAGATGGAAAGGAAATCACATCAAGAAGCACAAGACCTTCTCATGGCTTACCAACTTGATAATCAATTCAATAATGTGCACATTGGTGGTGGAAACAAATCTCCTTCATCCACCCCTCCTAAGACTCCACAAAGTAGAAGACACTCAAGAACATTTTCACGATCTCCTAGCCCTAGAGTAGGGAGAGCTTCAAGACATGATTATTATAGGAGATCAAAACCTCCTAGAGTTTTAAGACAACCTTCACAAAAAGCTCATCATGATTCACAATATGGAGGTGGTAGCTCAAACTTTGACTGTAATGTTTATGATTTCCTAGCTATGCAACTAGACCCACATTTTCAGCAACATATGGAAGTGTATATGGACCAAAACATAGATGCATGCTTTCAATGTTTAATCAACAAGGGTGCTAAGGTCCCTTACAACTTTGATGTAGAGAAAAAGATTCAAAAGCATGATCCCTCTATGAAAGAAGAAATTGACCAATTGAAGAAACAACTGAAGCAAATATCAGCACCCAAGAGTTCTTTTTCACTTGATTCAATTTGTCCTAATCCTTTTGATAAGAGTGTTGACATGAAAGATTTTCTTAGAAAAATTGAAATCTTCCAATATGACAAATATGATGGAAATGAGGATCCTAATGATCATGTGCATTAGTTATATACTATGAGTATTGAGTTTCATCATGAGGACTCGTATCTTATGAGATTATTTCCAAGGAGTCTTAAGGGTCATGCAATGGAATGGTTTACCAATAAAACTCCTCTTGTTAAGACATTCCTTGAGTTAATTCAGAGAATTGTTCAACACTTTGTATACAATATTTCATGATCTATCTCACTATTAGACTTATGCCACACAAAGCAAAATCAAGGAGAATCCTTTGTTACTTTATTGCAAAGATGGAGACGATAGTGCTCTCGCTATTCTAGGACTATTCTTGAGAAAGAAAAGATTAAAATCCTCATTAGTAACATGGTTCCTGAGATGAAGTATGAAGTTAAGAAGATGGTTTTTGAGTCCTTTGATACCATGGTTGAAGTTGCATTTAGAATTGAGGATGTTTTGAGAGAGCAAGATATTTTGACAAAAAATGGAAAAAATAACAATGGTTAGAATGACAACAATAATAAAGGAAAGAACTCATATTGGAATAAGAAAAAACAAGTGATTAATGATGGAGTTGTGGATTCCTCTAAGCCTAAAGACCAAGATGTTCTCTATTTGACTAGTGCTAATAAAAAAAGTAACAAGCCAAGATATCAAGAAAGGCCTAAAGGAGAGAAACACCACTTTACACAATTGGGTGAGTCATATGAAGAGATATTCACAAAGCTCCTTGCTTGTAATCTTGTGCACCCGTATGATGCTACAAAGTTTTGCATACCTAAGATTAAGCCATGGTGGTGGGATGAGAAGGTCTATTGCAAGCTTCATAATGGAATTGGACACAATATTGAAAATTGTGGGAGATTGGAGCATATTGTTCGAGATCTTATTGATAATGGAAAACTTGAAATAGATAGATTAAATATACCAATGCTGATCACACAATATTCAAAGATTCTTTTCCCAAGTATGAGAAAGGGGAATCTTCCCAACCTAAGAATGGCAAGGCTATAATCAATTACACTTATTCAAATGCAAAAAATGTTGTCAATATGCTTGAGGTTGTAGAAGAGAGTGTCAACATGATGGAAGATAAAGATCCTAGTGGTTGTGATTTACATTTGAGCTCTCCTATCCTTGGTGAAAAACCTTTTTTGGTGTTAAGGGATGCTCACTCTAGAGAGTCATCTCAAGTTCCCCTTGTCATTAGAGGACCCAATTCAAATCAGTCAAGTAAGCCTAAGCAAGTGCCTTCCTAAAGTCTTAATTTTGTTACCCAAAGTCAAGGTCCTCTTGTCGTCAAAGGACCTAGTTCGAACAAACCAAGTAAGCCAAAACAAGTGCAATCCAAGTATGTTCCTCCAAAACTAGTGGTCAATCCTAGGTTAAATTATAATCTTGTTGATCAATTGCAAAGAACCCCCACTCAAATTTTGATCTTTGAACTTTTAGAGTTCTATTTGAGACACAAACAAGTCCTTGAGGATGCTTTGCGCATGGTGAATGTGCCCAAAAATTTAGATGTTGATCAATTCTAGAACATAGTTAATCATATTGCTAGCCCTCATTACCTTTCCTTTTTAGAGGAAGATGAAAAATCTTTGAGCTATCCACACAATCATTCCCTTCATATTGAGGTCATGATCCATAGGACCCATTTTAGGTGTGTGTTGATAGATGGGGGTGCCGGGCTTAACATTTATTTTTTGAGACTTTTAAAAATATTACGCTATTCTAAACAAGCTATTGATACTAGAAGGAAGATTATTATCAAAGCCTATGATGAGACAAAGAGAAGTTCAAAGAGGTTGTCTATCCTTCCCATAGGGTTGGTCCTATTGAAAAAGATATTTTATTGCAAATAGTAGATGCTAGACCCCTTGCGTACAATATTTACTTGGTAGACCATGGATTGATGATATGCAAGCAATTCCATCTACCTATCATTAGTGTGTTAAGTTCCCTTACAATGGAATAAAGGTTTGTATACTTGGGGATAATACTTTGTCTATTAACTCAATTTTAGAAAGTACTCATGTTCCCCTTAGTAGAGAAGTAGATGATTTTGATGCAACTTTAGTTAAATGTAAAGACAAGTTCAAATCCATAGACCTTGGCATGGGGGGATATCAACTTAACTCCCTCGCAACATTACCAGTGTCACCTAAGTCTTATGGTAAACCTTCACAAGAGATGAAACCTTCCTCTTGAGCTATGACATTATTTGACACATTTGTATAGTTTTCAATCCCTATTCAATATGAGAAAGAAGATGTGGTTGTTAGAGATTGGATTTATAGAGAAGAGAAGTATATGCACAACGAGAACTTCACTGCCTCTCCTAAAGCTTATGGAAGAGGGTATACTTTTGTCAAGAAGATGAGCTATCCTAGACATGGCCCCCTTTGTAATAGATTGGATGCTAGAGCTGAACTCTTTGGTCATGGTCATTTTGGACATGAGTCTAAGAAGCCGGTTGGCCTAGGATATGAAAATCACAATAATGTTACTCCTATCCTTGATAAGTCAGATAGTGAAGAAGAAGAAGAGTACATATCTAATTTGGAAAATCAACAAGATATGTGTGAAGATTGGGTCCCTTCTACTAATCTCCTTTTAAGAGATTCAGATAGTCTAGTATCTCATGAGATAGTTACAAATTTAGAACAAGAGAGTGTGACCCTTGATGATATTGAGGCTTCCCCGCCTAGGCATCCCAAGCCTTCATGATGTAAGCATCCTAGTCAAGATTCAAAAACAAATTCTAATGAGTATGAATGTGACTCCCTCTTGAATCCTTCTAGAGTTGATATGGACATTTATGTTGTTCATACATATAGTTCTCAACCCAAGTTATTCAATTATTCATGTGTAGGATCAGATGATTTGAACTCATGTGTTATCTTAGTGGATGATTTATTGCTTGTTAGGATGAATCTTGAATTGGGTAGTTTAGGAAGGTACTTGAAAAATTCCAACTCTTTGATCACCAAAGATATCATTCATATTCATAGCCTTGAACCAGTGATTGATTTACCCCTTGTTCATCCTGATTTGATTGATTAGTCCCAACGCAATCATGAACTTGAGCTTTTAATGTTTCAAAATGATTATGAGATAGCCTACTATTTGAATGCCATTGAAGCCATAGTCTATTCCACCAGTGAACTGGCTACCAACATGACAGAGCTAGACATCAAGTACCTTAGTTAGAAAATTTTAAAAAAGAAGATAAAAAGAATAATAGTCTTGATGGAAAAAACCACTATGTGGTGGTGTCAGGACCAAAAAAAGTAAAAAAGAAAAGATGTATCTAAGGGTATAACCTCTCTGAGGCACTTGAGGATGAGATACTTGATTGTATCTCTAGTTATTTTCAAGATAGATCTTCATTTCTTATCGAACCAACACAAGGAATCAAAGGGCGAGCCATATCAAATTAATTAACTGATTTCCCACTACAAGATAATGCACCTATTCAAGTTGATTTCCTAGATGAGCACCTCATGTATATAAATGAAAGAACATGGAAGATGTTCTTCAATGGATCCTTTAAGAAAAAAGGTTTCAGATTTGGTGTGTTGTTTGTTTCTCCTCATGGGTACATGATTCCTAAATCTTACAAGTTATTATTTCCATGTACAAATAACATTGTTGAGTATAAAGCTTTAAAAAATGGACTTAAGATGGCTATAGAATGGAGAATTATAGAGTTACACATCTATAGGGATTCACAACTGATAATCAACCAAGTCAATGACAATTATTTAACAAAAAATGAGAAATTGGTACCTTACAAGAAAATGGTTGATTCCTTGAGATGCTACTTCACATTTGTCTCATTTCAAAAAATCCCTAGAGTATAAAACAAAGAAATTGATGCTATGTCTACAATTGCTTCACTTATTCAATTAGAGCAACATGAATCAAGATTTGAATTCCTGGTGGAAGAGCTACATCACCTTATCTATGATTCCCAAGATAGTCATGTTATTTGTACCCTTGTTGGTTGTGAGTCATACTATTATGATGTCATTTATTCGTACCTTCATGATGGCATTATACCTAACACCTTTAACCAATTTGAATGCAAATATCTTATTAAAAATGCCTCTCACTATTCCCTTATCTCTAGACATTTGTATAGGAGGGGTCTAGATGGAACACTTCTTAGATGCTTAGAAAAGGAAGAATCTGATCAAGCATTAGTTGACATCCTTGAGGGCATCTATGGGGGATATTCCAATGGTCTTTCTGTGGCTCATTAATTTCTTATGGCAGGATACTATTGGCCTATGATGCATATTGATACAATAGCTTTGCAAAGTCATGTGAAAAGTGTCAAAAACATGGTAACCTAATATATGCTTCAGGTAGGGAACTCATTCCTTCTATCTCTCATTGGCCATTTCAACATTGGGCCTTTGATCTTGTTGGGAAAATTCATCCCAACTCATCATGTGGACACAAGTTTATTATCACTTCTACTGATTACTTCACTAAATGGGTAGAAGCTGTCCCACTTTCTATTGCCTCGGGCAAGACAATTTCTCTATTTATTTTGAATCATATTATCTGTAGATATGGAGTTCGTTCCAAGATTATCACTGAAAATGGAGGCCAATTTAAAAATAAGGACCTTAAAAAACCTTGTAAGAAATTCAAGATAAAACAACATTGGTCCTCCATTTACCTCCCGTAAGGAAATGGTCAAGTAGAAGCATCAAATAAAACCATTCTCAAAATCTTACATAGAATAGTTCATAATAATGGTAGGCATTGAAACTTACAAATAAATCTAGTTTTGTGGGCCTATAGAATGAGTATTCGTACTCCTACTGGGGCTACTCCTTTTGCCCTTACATATGGTGCTGAGAGGTTGAGATTCCTTCACTCAAAGGTCTAATTATAGATGAAGACTACCATGCCATGAGACTTCAAGAGTTAGAACTTCTAGATGAGAAAGACCAAGAATCATTTGACCATATGAGGGTCTATCAAAAGCACATGTCAAAAGCATTCAACAAAAAGGTTTATCCTACAGAATTCTAGGTGGGAGATCTTGTCCCATGAGAAAATCCTAAGAATCAATAGAATAGAAATCAAAAGGGTAAATTTGAACCTAATTGGCTTGGACCTTACATTATTACAACAACTTTTGGGTCTGGTGCCTATTTACTATCTACAATAGAGGGAGAACAACTCCCTAATCCTATAAATGTCTTGCACCTAAAGAAGTTCTATCCATGATGCCCATTATATCTAGGGACATCTTTGTACATATTTATTGATCCTAAAAAAATACAAAAAAATGATATATTTCAAAAATCTAAAGAAATGATATACTGTCAAAATTCTAAAACTTGAAAAATGTCTTGAAAAAGTGATCATCTTAGTAATAAGCACTTTGATGTATCTCCAAAAAAATTATATATTCCAAAAAAAATAAAAAATACAAGTGGTGAAATCCTAGAAATGGGCACTACTTGAGGCCCTTGCACCTTTGTTTCTTAGCGCGTGTCTCTGACACTTGGCTTTTCTCCATCATGCCTTGTCCTTATTTCCTTGGTTTGGAAATTGGTTTTTATCTAGGGGGCATAACTATGTTCACTTTGGTCTCTTGGTTGTGTTAGTCATTAGGAAACGTTGCAATTGATGTTTTTCAACATCACCCCAACTATATTTTTTAATACAACCCCTGACATTAAGTGTGTTTCAATACTTATTGGTTTGGTCTTACCTAGTTTCGTCATGTGATCTTACTTTCTTGCAAGCATTTGATCCTTATCCTTGCAACTCAATATTAATTAACATGCTTAAATTTTTAAATACGAACACATAATGCTTGAGCTATGTTATGATATTTTCTTTGTGTGGTGACTGTTATTGATTTTCATTAAGTGTCCTTGTTTGATAAGTCTCTCTAGGATGCATAGCTAGAGGACTTGGGGCATGGGGCATATTTTTATTTGTTTTCTACTTGTGGGTGTAGTCTTGAAACTCTAGAGTGTCTCCTATTGTCCTCTTGAAACACTTGGGAGATTTGAAATATCATCCTTGGATATTTTTGAACAACTATTCTTATAGTCATCGTAGCATCTATGCCTTGATGCGAGCATGGTTTTGCTACATTAAATTGGGTAAGCTAACATCAAAGTCATGTTGACCTTTATATCTTTGATTCTAATGTTAGAATATTTCCACATTCCAATCTGATATAAATCATATTCATATCTTCATAGTTGTGCTTGCACGACTAGTGATGATTGTGTGATTTTTTGAAGTTCATTAATAATGGCCCAAAAATTATTTTAAGTTCTTTTACATTCTCTCATGAATTATGAACACAAAATCCTATGTTAAAGTTTCTCTATTGCACGTACACATTTGCATTTTAATGTAGCTTGCATTATTAGACTTCATATTAGTTTGCATTTTTAGGCTACATTATGAGTTTGAGAGAGTTTTCCCTTCATATTTCTTGTGGACTTTTAATCAACTGTGGTCATGTTTTAATCTTCATTTCCTTATCTTCTTTCATGATCTCAATCAAAATTTCTATCTTAAATAGTTGATTGATTTTGGGGAATTATATTTCTTACGTAAATTTTCTTTCCATATCTTCCAAACTTCTATCTTCCATTTTCTTTTCACCCACTTCTTTTTTTGTAATTCACCTTTGGGGAATAATATTTCATGCTTGATGATCTACCTTGGTTCTGTGATTCTTATATCTTTCATCTTACATCAAGAACTTTATCTTTTGTTTGATTTGATCAAATTTATTAATTTTCTATTTCTCCTCTATCTCATCTTGATTTTGATCATGAGGGGGCAATATCTATCAATTTCAATTCTTGATTGAGTTTTATCAATTTTATCCTTGACTTTTTAAAGTCAAAATTTATTTGTATTATTTGTCCTAATGTGTTCCCAAATCAACCACACATCTGGGTTGTTTTGTGATCTCAAATCAATCTCAAACTTCAATTCCTGTCTTTGACTACATGTGTTCCCAAATTGACCACACATTAGTCAAAGAGGGGCAAATGTATGCACCCTAAAATGTTCACCTAGACTGTGGGCCCCCATTATTCAATTTATCAAATTTCTTGAATCAATGGTTTGCAATATTTTATTAAATCAATTCAATTCAGTTTCTTTGATCAAATTGTAATTAATTTAATTATTTTAATATTTCCTAATGTTTGATTATTTTATCCTAAGTCTTATTTAATTATAAGAAAACCTCTTTTTTTAATTAAATAATTAATCCACATTTAATTAATTAAGACCAAAACCCCACTTTTGATTTAATTAAATATTTTTTATTTAATTAAAAGAACTTGCTCCCTTTTAATTAAATAAAATTCCCTTTGAATTAAAAGAATTCCCTCTTTTAATTAAATAAATAAAATCCCACATGAAAAAGGAAATTAAATAAATAAAAATTAAACTCACTTGAAAAAGGAAATTAAATAAATTATTTTGAAAAAAAAATTCTCTACATTTAAATGCACATATCTCTAAGTGGAATTCCTCTTTTTCCTCTTTCCACTTTCTTCTCAAACACTCCTCTTTTTTCATTGGTGGAATTTTGTGTCACATGGATCAAACTCTATTATCCCATATTGGTTGTGAGAAGCCTCCCACCACCACATTCTTCTTTATAAGGGAGAGCCCTCTCCTCTTTTTTGACATCCACGATTATGCTATTGTTATGCTACAGGTTTGAACATCCATGATTATGCTATTATTGAGCTACAGGTTTGGAGAGAAATTTTTGGAGGAGTTTGAGTATTAAAGCTTTTTGTGGAGAACTTCTATCTTCTCGTCTTCTTCTCTCATGCATCCATGACTTCCATCATCATGATCCATCCTTGCATTTTTATATTAGCTTAGATCCATGTTTCCTTTCACAGAATAGATCTTTCATTGTTATTTATTTTCATAGATTAGATTTCCTTTCTTGCATCACTTTGCATTGTTATCATTTAGATTAGCTTGCATCTTCATTGACATTCATATTTTGATCCTTGAAACTCTTGTTTCATGGTGTACTTGCATGGGCACAAACTAGGTCAAACTGAGGGCCTCCATCACAAACTCTTACACTCCATGAATATAGAGCTATGAGCCACCATTCAAGACCTCATTCTTGAGCAATTTTGGATATAATGACTCATAAAAGTGTGCTCTCATTTTAAACATAAACATATTACAAGAATGTAGTAGAGTGTCAATGAAATTTGTGACTAGTGCTTCACCATTGAAACAAATATAAATACTTTGACAATGTGCTAATTATTTATGATTCTGTTAAAAAACTAAGAAGTTTTGGTGGGATCAAAGAATATACAACCATGACCCAAAAGAGAAAAGGAAAAAGAAATTTGTGAAAAACTATGTTGGAAATAGTGGAGAAAAGATAGAGGAATCCTGAACTTATGTTCCACACTAAAAGAAGAGTGAGAAAATATAGGCTTGTTCATGAATTTGTATATTAATTGGATCTTTTCACTCATTATAAACATCATCTAGTCAATTTTGTCTTATGTGAGACTACTCATTACTAAATTTCTACTCATTTGACATTATTCAAATTTGAAGGAGAGAACGAAGAGCGAAAGGTGAATTGAAGAGATCATTCCAAGTGTTTGCAAATAGGTTTCAACACTTGCTCAACATCATCTCAATAGATTTACAAAGGTGTTTATCATGTGCCAAACTACGTAGTTTGAATTTTTGCAAACCGTAATTTTTCATAATAGCATCTAGTTCTTCAGCTCCTAAGGTTAAGAGGGTAAAAAAGTTTTGAATGTACAATTGATAAGAAATGAGATTAAACAACCACATTTTAGAGATCTCTATTCTTGATATTTCTTACAAGCAAGATCCATCTAGTGCATTGTTGATGATACCACTCAAGGTTTTAATTATTCAAGATGTGAGATGTTGCTACAAATGCAAGGTGGGTAGCATAGGCGACAAGGAAATTAGAGAAACCTATGGGAAACTATGCGAAAATTGAGCATTGAAAGATGAATTCAAAATTGTAGAGAGAAAAGGGTTAACCCATGCCCTAGATTTCCGCAATGTCTTCAAAATTGAATAGATAAAGATAGTTCTGAGTAGAATTCATGATAATTCAATATGGTTGGATAATTGACTAGTAAAGATCACAAAGAAAATTGTGCATAGAGTAATATGGTATCCAACCCTTCAGCGATCTAAAACCATGAGGAGTGAAGCTAAATAAGTGATTGAGAAGAATATAGGGGTAGTGTGGAACAAATGAGGAATGACAATTGACTCTATCTTAGATCCCCTAATTTCTTTTGCAATGAGGATTAAAGCACATAAATTCTATCAATCCAACAAGATCAATAGTGTACCTTATATTGCTATTGACATGGGCTATAAGATAGTTAAGAAGGATCATACCTTTGACCTTGCCGAGTTGTAGATACAATGGTTGTCAAAAAAATTAGGAGAAATAAGGAAGACAAAGAGTGCACATTGTAAATTTGGTTCAATTCTTATATGTATATTCTTTTATGTACCAAATACATTCCCTACTTTTGGTAAAGTTGTATAGAAAATAAACAGATCTATAACAATGCAAATAGGTGAATTTATTGAGCAACTTGGAAATAATTTTGAGTCTGTAATGACCAGCTACTTTGAAGATTTCAAGTAGCTAATGAAGAAAAGATTGAGGATACTAGTTTCACTAGTTGAAAAACATTTCAATGATGTTTTCTTTCTAGTTGACACTGATTTTACATATGTTCAAGCTATTGTTCCAAGGGTAAGATGGCTAAGGCTAGTAGGGTATGAGATCAATGTGGATGAAGCTTCTATAGTAATTACAACATTACTTGCAGAAGATGTAGATGATAAGGCTATTGTCTTTGGGAATTATGATTTGGCTAAATCTAAGATAGCAATGAATTTAAAGACTACCTTAGTCTTAAGAAAGAAAAACAAGATTGTCAAGAAGCTTAAGGAGAAATTTGGTGAAGGAGTACAAGAAAATGAAGAAGAAGAAGAAGAAGATGATGAAGAAGATATTCCTGCTCAAGCACCACTAGCCTTAACTCAAGATCAAGGGGAAGATCAAACAAAAGAGGTAGAAATTGAAGAAGGTGCCAAAGGAGAAGAAGCCAATGAAGCACTTGAGAAAAAGAAGAGGAACGATAATGCCCCATTAGTTAGGAAACCAAGGAAGGTTGCAAAACCTAAGTCTACAGTTCAAGAAACTCAAACCAACACAAGAGCTACTACCAAAAAGGCTCAAGAGGGAGATAAGCCAAAAGAGAAGAGGGCTAGATCATCTAGTAAAGAAGAGGAGCCCAAGAAGAGACCAAAGATAAAGTATATAGATCTAGTTGAATCTAATGAAGAGAGGACATAATTTGATGACAACAACCAATTCAAAAGTGGTAAGTCACTGTCCTTCCTTAGATTTAGACAATATATGTGTGAACATAAAGAATAATGTTTATTTATTTGGTCTCACACATATTGAGTTTGATAAACTTGGAAAAGTTGAGATGAATCAAATAGAGGAGTCAATATATGCCATGATGACAACATTCAAACAAACTTCAATTGAGATTTCCAACTCATTACCAAAAGATCTATATGAAAAAGTTGACTAGAAGTGGTAGTATAATCTCAATATAGAAAGAAAAAATAGAGAGATTCCACTTGCACAGGTGATGTTAGAATTGGATAGGGAACCAATGGCTAGGGAAATAAAGAAGCACACTTAGAAATTTGTACCTAAATATAGGGCATTCAACATATTGTAGAATAATATTAAGGATGTTGTACAAAAGACCACCCAGTTGTGGAAGTCATTATATGGTTTGACAACACCCAAGGCAATGACGCAGACACCTATTGAGGTAGGTGAGCACAAAGATGAACAAGAAGCAACTGAGGTTACCATGGTTAACACTGAGATACATAAAAATACATAGGCACCAGCTGAGGATGAGCAGTAGATAGAAGATAGTGTACTAGATACACTAGTGCTGAGTGCCAATCCTCAACATGAGTTGAATCCAAACATTGATACCATAATAATAAATGATGCTTCTAATATTGTCACTCAGAACATCAATCCCCTTACAAAGGAAGACTTGAAGAAGATACTAATAGCATCCATTACCCAGGCAAAACTTTGTGAAAATCCTATATTGTTAAGTGTTGATGAGATTGAGAAGGTAGACAAGGCATTTGCAAGGGAGGAAATTTAGACAAAAGCGACATCTAAAGCCCCTCCTCAATCCACCATGGTACAAACTACATTACCTATTATGGTATATCAAAGGAAGGAGACAACAACTTGTACTATCAGTGCATTGGTGCAAAGTACTCTAGTCTCAGGACATGAAAAGGTTAAAGAAAATGACAAGGGCAAGACAATTGGAGAGCATAAAAATGAAATAGAAGAGAACAAAGGAACACAAGCACATACAAGACATGATGCTACTCTTTCACCTACACCACAAGATCAAGGTGCAACTGAGAATGTAGAGAAAGCACAAGATAGGACTAAAGAGCTACATTTGACTGCAAAACCTGAAGAGCAACTTACAATACAAACATTGGTGACTTTACAAGAATCTTCTACTCCTCCAAGTCAAGCTCTTCATAGGCCAAGTATATAAACTATACCTTTACAATCATCTAGGCCGATTCCAAGCATATCCAAGGTAGTTGAAGTTACATTATTTGGTGATGTGAACTTGGATAAAGTGATTGAGTTACAAAAGTTATAATCTTGAAACCATCACTATTGAATAGATGGGCATACTACAAGATGCTCTTGCAAGGAAAAAGGAACAAGAACTACTTAGAAATGAGCATAGGCAGAAGCAAGCTCTACGAGATAACAAGGAAATTTTTCTTGATGCATTTGACCTACTAGCACCAAAAGAAACAAAGCCTATCATACAGTAGCTAACGAACTTAGTTGAAAAGGTTATTGACATAGACTTTGATTCAAATGTGAAGCTAATTGAATGGTCTGTAGGAAAGTTTCAAAATAATGTTAATGAAAAGATATCAAGTGTTATTGCACTATCGCAGGTTGAGTTAGCAACCAAAATTTGTAATGTGAAGAAGGTATTAGAGAATATTTTCTCTTCATACACCAAATTATGCAATCTAACACTCTTCACATAGGAAATCGAAAGCCACATAATGAGTTTGGAGAGTCATATGTAGTCCTCTGGTATAACTCTACCAAGGTCTCTAGCCCAGAGTGAGAAACACTTTAGGAATCTCCTCAACTCCCAGAGTTAGTTAGCAATGCTACATGTAGATGAAGCAAACATAAAGGCTAAATTGATCAACATCTAGCCTATTCTAACTCCACTTATGGAGATATCGCACAAGGAACTAGCCTTTTCTAAAACACTCATGAAAAAAGATTCGCATCTTTCTACTCATGAAAGCTTAGTACACCTTCTTGCTAAGTTGGCCATGCAAATCTAATCATTGGAGCTAGCTTGGGACAATTGGAATGCTTCTTTAAAAATTATGCTTCAAGTCCATAAATTTTTTTTGGATAAACACACTATAAGTGTATAACTCTTTGACATAAGTGTCAAAAAGGGGGAGAAATAAGTATGGCAAAGATAATGGAGGAGGTAATAATTTTGGGCTAGCTACTATCTTTTTGAGAAAAGGGGAGTCAATCATAGAAATAGAGTACACACATCAGCTAATGCAAATCTACTCCATAGGAGGAATGATTTTGGTTCTAATACAAAATAACACAATTAGCTCAAGGGGAGTTATTGAATTTTGAGGTATGACTAATGAGTCATAAATTTTTGCAAAATTTTGAAGTTTTGAAGTTTTGTATGTTAATTTGAGTAATGTTTGAAAGGCTTAGAGTTATTCATGCATGACTAAGTATTTTTTCCACTCATGCCAAAAGGGGAGATTGTTAATCTCAGATTGGTTTTGACATATGAGTGACAATATACTTAAGTCATTTACTTAGTTCATGTCGAACAAGTAATACATGTTGAGTATAAGTTGTCAAATAGCATATGCCGAGCAAATGAAATTTAGTATGTGCTGAGTAACTAAAGTGTCAAGTCGCTCAAGTGTTGAGCAAATAGAATGTACTGAGTTATTCAGATTCTAAGTGCTAAATGGATGCCACTTCATTCAAAGGCTGAGTTACAACATTGAAGTTGTACTTGATGCCAAGCATCAGGGACTTTAGATGCTGAGCTATACAATTTTGACATAGTTGTTTGTAATGATACAAATTTGTATGTAAATTGTTTTTTGGGCCAACTAAAGAATTTTTTTACAATCTTTGATAATGAGGATGAATCTTAATTGTGAATACCTATACATTACATGCATCCAATTAGAAAAGGGGAAGGATTAAGTAGCAATATGGGTAAATCACTATTTTTGATTCATACCTAACCCTAAGTCACCTAGGTTTTCTGAAGGAGGAAAAACCCTAAACTTTGGAAAAACCCTAAACTTTATATGAATGTGTAAGGAGAAAGGAGAGAAGTTTGCATGTACAAACAAAGCATTCATGGTGACTAAGGACTTATGATTTGAGATATATTGCAAAATTAGCTAGAGGAGAACAGAGGAAAGGAATTAGAAGATAGTAGAGATACATTTGATTAGATAGGATCAAGTACACATCAAGATAGAGTGATTTGACATCAAGCAACTAAGTGCTAATTGAAGAATCATTGCTGAGATATTCTAATAGGTGAATCAATTAGATCTCTTAATAGAGTAGTCTTGATAGGCTATTGTAAATCCTTTAACAGGGTGCTTACTTCATTGTAAGTTAAAGTCCTTTTACCAGGCACACTTCTAATAAGGTGTTGAAATCCTTTAACAAGGTAAGATCTAAAATTCTTGTAAGCCTTTAATAGTCATCGTGTTTCATGAACAAAATATCGTAACCTTCATTGGATACACTTTATTACTACAGTAGTGAAGATTTGTAGGTGTCATCCCCACCCTAGTTTTACCTTCTCTTTGGAGGGTTTTTGGGTAACCAAATATCTTATGTCATACATGTGTTAAATTTTTTACTTTCATGCTATGGATTTATATGCTTAATTTTGTATTTTAGTTTATATGCATAGAATGTGAGATGGATGTGTGGTGAATGATTTTGAGGTTAAAAGTTTCAAGTGCTGATTTACCCCACCTCTCTTAGAGTTTACTTGCCTATTGTATTTCCAACATTTTAAAGTTAAGGTTTAAACCTTTTAATTAAGATATTGGCCTTTTTTATGAACCCATTTAAAAGAACACCTCAACTTCAAACTCTCATAATCTGTAGCTTGGGAACTCAACTGTAGAAACTCAAAATAAAATGTTGGGCTTATAATGAGCTAGAGGACTTAGATCACGAGGCTACCAAAAATTGGATAAAATTATGACCATTTCAAACTTGAAGTAAATATTTCCTTTCTTAATTTGACTAAATTTTGTAAAATCTAGGTTGGGTAAATACAAGGGCAATAGTTATCAACATGATTCCTTCAAGATCCTTATACAATATTATTCCATATGAAGTATGGTATGAGAAAATGCATAATTTAAATCATTTTTATTTTTTTGGTTGTTTGGCTTGTGTTTTTGTACCTAATTACAATGGAAAAAACATAGATACATAAAGTGAAGCATATATTTGTGTGGGTTATAGTGAGGAGAACACAATTTATAGGTTGTAAAATCCTATTACTAATAATATTATTGCCACAAGGGATGTACTTTTTGATGAAGTGAATGTTTGTGGTCATAAAAATGACCACATTGAAGAGCCAAAATCTATTTTGAATAATAATATTATTGATAATAATAATAATGAGAAGCCTAATAATGGTTTTATTTCAAGATCTTCAATTCTACAAAGAAGTCATTGATTTCAAGTGCAAGTCCATCCTCAAGTCCAAGTTCTACAAGAAAAGGAAAGTAGATTAAGTGATATTCATCAAAGGAGTGAAAACCAACCACATGAAGAAGATCCAATAGGTGAGATGATAAATTTTGTGCATTGCTTGCTAAAGCTAATTTTGAGCCATCATATTTTGATGATGTAGGTACTAATTATGGGTAAGTATAAGAAGTTTGGTCTCACTTTTGGGCAAAAAGTCAAATGGTTTTTCCTATTTTTACAATTTCTTGTGAATTGATGTCAAAATTTGAGGCATTAAGAGATTGAATATTAAAAAAGGCTTTAGAAATAAAGATTGTAGTGCTCAAAATCTACTTGTTGAATATGTAATTTATTTGTGTACCCATATGATAGTTTTTTTTGGTGTGGATCTTTAAAAACCATTTTTAAAATTTTTTTATTTTAGGATCATACCACACTCATGTACGGACACCATAATTGACACAAATAATTGATTTTTTGTAAATACTTTTAAAGGAAGTTACCTAACACACCAAAGATTAATTAAAATTTTTTCCCTTCATTTTAATTGAATAATTTTATTATTAATAATTTTTAATTGGCTATAAAGGTAAATTTAAAACCTCTTGTGCACAAACACCATAATTTGATAAAAAATTCACTTTTTTCATTTTTTTTAAACTTCAAAAGAAATGTATGTAGATTGGTGTCATATAAATTAATTTAAGAAAAATCATAAAATAAAAAATTATTAAAGTTTTAGTGAAACTTACAATTTTACATTTAGGTACCACCTCTGATTAAAAAATAATGCAGAAATAGTAAATAAAATAATAAGACTATAAAATTTATATTTCTGAAATCGTGGTAGTGAGAATTCTATTGAATTTTTTTCGTAAAAAAATTTGATCAGAAAAACCCTCTAAAAACTATGGCAAGGCCTGAATTTGTTAGTTCAATGCCTTAGCCAAATATTGAGATGTTAAGGCATAGGCTTGGTCCAATCCAAAGTTTGAGACACGAGAAAAAAAAAACCTTGCCACATTTTGTAAGAAACAAGCACCAGTTTTTGGAATTCAAAAAATAGGTTTCCATTTTGAAAAAGTATTTTCAACATTTAAAATGTATTTTAAATCCCTCTCGCACCCAAAAAATTTTGAATTTTCAAAAAATGAGCACCCGTTTAAAATAAAAAATAAAATGGGTACCTGTTCTTTATTTTAAAAAAATGAGTGCCCATTTGAAAAAAAATCATTTAAAAAAATGAGCACCTATTTTTTGAAAATAAAAAATGGGCACCTTATTTTTTTTAAAATGGGTGACCATTTTTTGAAATTTGAATCAGGTGTCTGAGCCTAATATAGGTGCCTATTTTTAAAAAATGAGTCCCCATTTCAAGAAGAGCATGATCTCAATCTACAAACTCCCACGAAATTGAGACTCATCTTTGTGCACTTATCCTGAGGTTTAGATGCAACTAATGGAAGAAGATATGTATTTAATTCAGAGGAAAGAGACTTGGGATCTTGCATATATTCCATACAAGAAGAAAAATATTGACACAAAATGGGTCTACAAGATCATTATAATAGTGATAGAACTGTTGAAAGACACACTATGCAAGATTGGTTGCTAAAGATTTTAGTTAAAAGTATGACATTGATTACAAAGAAAAAAATTTACGTGTAGCAAGACAAGAGACTATTAGAATCTTGATTTCACTTGTAGCTTAAAAAAACTGTAGTTAATCATCACATGGATTTCAAAATTATCTTCTTGAATTGATACTTAAAAGAGGATGTAAGGGTAAAAGTACAAAGTTGTGTCACCTTTCAGGCTAACTTATCAAAATGACTGAATTTGAGTATTTCTATCTAAAATTCAAATTTTTAAAAACATATTGTTTAGATAAATTCATTCTAGCTAAGTTATGAATGGTCTCACATTTTTTCAATTGAAATTGTCTATTAAATGCATGTTTTATACTAATTTGCATCTAATTACTAAAGAAATAAAATTATTTTAGAAAAGTGGCATTTCAATAGCTCTTACTATGTTTTATGATAATATTTTCATAACATATAAACACCAATTTATAGAGCTTAGAGTCAAGAATATTCTCATGTAGAGTTTATAGTGTTTTAATTAGATATTTGTATATTAAAATTTAAAAATTTCACAACCATGTATTTTAACACTCGAAAACATATCAGTTTTGAGAAAGAAAAAAAATACTAAATCATATAAAAAAATTATAAAAATTATATGACATTCTAGAGGAGAGAGTCCTCTTCTAGAATGTGTATTTTTTCTCCTGGTTAGAATAGATTTGTTTTGAAAAATGTGGTGGGAGATGAAAACTATCAATTTTAGATGAGTTGAAATTCCAATGCTTATAAAAGAGAAAATATTGTTCTAAAGACAATTTTTATTTTTTATTGTTCTAGATATATATGTTATCTATAACATAGTCTGAGATCAAAGGGAAATTAGTTTATTTTCATATCATTTTGTGGTGGGAAATTGACCCCTAATTTTCAGCATTTTTCAGCACCTAAAAAATTATCTGTAAAATTTAGGAAAATATATCAATTCTTATTCCAAATAATTATTAAAAATTATAATCCTAATATTCATCCATTTGTACACATTTAATTAGTTTACTTCATTTCCAAATTAAAAATAATAATACAAGTTTTATGTCATTGAAGGTGAACATGTATACTTTTGTTAGCCTTTTCCTTTACAAAAGGGTGACACAAGTTTGTGCTTTTACCCATAAGCCAACCACAACATTTTGAAGTTCAAGGAAAAAAAGATCATGTTCACAAGTTGAAGAAGGTTTTGTATAGCCTCAAGAAAGCATCACGAGCATGGTATGCTAGAATTGATGCATATTTTAAGGAGAATGACTTTCAAAGAAGTATGAACAAACCTACCTTTTAGTAGAAACAAGAATATCATTGTAAGTTTGTATGTTGATGATTGTTTATATATGGGTAGTTGTTATAAGATGAAAGATGAATTCAAAGTTGCATTCATGAATAAATTTGAGATGAAAGATTTAGGTCCAATGGAATTTTTTTTGGGGGAATGGAGGTTTATCAAAGTGAGAATGAAATTTTTGATTGTCAATTAAAGTAAGAAAAGGATATGTCAAATTTTTTTGATATGGTTGATTGTAAACCTCTCCACTCCAATTGCTCATGGAGTTATATTGAGTAGAGATGGTGGTGCTGGAATTGTTGATGAGTCATCATTAAAAAAAGTATTATTGAGAGTTTGATATTTCTAACCTATAGAAGGCTTGCTATTGCATATTCTATTTCAATGGTTGCAAGGTATATAAAAAAATCCATTAGAGATACACATGAAGGGAGCCAAGAGAATTTTGAGGTATGTGAAAATCACTTTAGATTTTGGTATTCACTATTTTTGTAAAAAGTTTGAGCTTCTTACCTTTAGTGATTCAGACTGGGGAGGTAATTTGGATGAGCAAAAGTCTACATCCAATTTTTTGTATTATTGTTTAATCGTATGGAGTTCAAAGAAGAAAAGTATAGTTTCACTCTCTTTTATAGAAGTAGAGTATGTTGTGGTCACTTTAGGAAGCACACAAGCTTTATGACTCAGAAAACTTCTTGAGGAAATTAGAGAGATACGAGTTCAACCTACAATGATTTTGTGTGGAAACATTAGTGCCATTAAATTGGCCAAGCATCTGGCTCATCATAGTAGGACCAAATATTTTAATTTAAAATAACATTTTATTAGAGATTTGGTGTAGTTGGAAAATAATTGAATTGAAGTTTATCAACACACAGAAACAAATATCAGATATCTTCACAAATGTAGTTATAGAAGATTGATTTTTGATACTCAGAGATCAAATTATTAGCTCTTTCAACATCAAGGAGGAGTATGAAAATTGAAGTCATTGATATATTTCAAACAGTAGTGTTGTTGCCATAATTCTTGTTCTCAAATAGTGTAGGATTGAAATAATCATGCATCATTATTAGTGATTTAGAAATACATGATTTTTGAGAGTATTTTGAAGTTAAATAATACGG
The DNA here is from genome assembly GCA_028749045.1 of Cupressus sempervirens. NCBI lineage: Eukaryota > Viridiplantae > Streptophyta > Pinopsida > Cupressales > Cupressaceae > Cupressus > Cupressus sempervirens. The sequence continues at coordinate 794,988,838 of CM053787.1, forward strand.
TCCTCTTGTTGCTCTACACTAATTTATTAATTAAAAAGCTGTTTATAAACAGGTCAGACTTCTTTGGAAGCAATGACGTAGTTAATTTGTTTCCAATGTAGATTTTGAACTAAATTATTTTTGATAAATGAGTAGTAAATAAATTTAAAAAATTGTTGATATAATTCCTTTTTGATATAAGAGCTATAATAAAGAAAATAAGGTTTTTCTTTCGTCTCTTATTTATAATTTTTTTTTTGTTATATTCCTCTCTTGTTTTATTTGTACAAATTTTGAAGATCTCTTACTGTTTGGTTCATGGAAGATGACAAGAATTGGCTTTTTCAAAATCTGGATTTGGAAAATTTAGTGTTTGTTTCAAAATTGGCAAAATGGAATTAAAATACAAGATTTCTAATTTTGTCTCAAAACCAGATTTTCTGACTTCCTACTAGCAAGTAGGAATTGAAAATCAAAACCTGGTTATATTTCTTTGAGGATTGTAAAAGCAATAGATTGGACTACTTTTTGGAGTTTGCCTTTAACTCCAAGCTTATGCATAAAAATGAGTCTTAACACTCATCTTCTGAGTGAAACAAATGGTTCAAGTAAAATTTCAAAAATAAGAATGAAAATTTGCGAAATCTTGATTTAGCTAAATCTAAATTTATAAAATCTTCATTTTTACAATTTCACAAAACCAAACTGACTCTTGGATGACCTTTGATTTCAGAAATCAACTCATCGTATTCATATATGAAACTCCTTCAGACCAATTATGGGCGTTGTTGAGCGCTTTTCTTCATTCTATGTTGAAAACAAAAGGTTTATCCCAATGGGAGAACGTAAAACGCGCTCACTGTAACACATGAGGAATCTCTAACACATGAGGATTAGAAAGATGTTTTCAGCTTTGGTGTAATTATGTTGCCAAGGTGTAGGAGAGTTCCGGTGAATACTGACATGGAATTGAATCGACAGGAACCACATGTTCGGGGTGAGGATATTTTTGCCCGCGGATGGTAGTTGGCTAAATCGTTATTTTTAATAAGGGAAACTTGAAAATGTTTGAAAAACACACCCTGAAAAGTGTACGTTGACGTTGAATTGTGCAAAATGGGATCCACACCTTCGGACTTCAGAGCACACTCTATTCTACTTTAGCTTGCCAAGTTTCTAAGATGCTCTAATCTACTTTACCTTGCCGACTTTCTACAACGTAGACCGACACACAGAGACTTCAAAACTTTAATCTACTTTAGCTTCCCCAATTTCTACAAATTAAACGCTTTGTAGCTAGGTTTATATTTCCCGGTGAAGCACAACGCGAATTGTAGTTTTTCTGTAAGAAGCAAAGGAAGACCGAATGGAGGTCTATGGAGGCGCCAGATATTCAGGTAATTACAGTGCCATTTTCTTCTAAATTTTCAACATTATTCGTTTCTGAAGCGCTAGGTAAAACTATTTTTCATTTGCTGGACAGAATATGGCTCCGCCAGAAGCACCAGACCTTCGAAGGAAGATATCTCTTGTGATTAATAAGATCAAATCTGTTATCCATCTGCCAGTGGCCTTGTTGGTACGACTCTTCACCGGCACTTTAACAGTGCCGAGAGAAGACGATACTGAACTTGGTTCTATGGCTCAATTGAGGTGCATATGTTCTCAAAATCTTCATATATTCTTTCTTTTCCCCTTGTTTGACCTCTTACAGATCAGCCTGTTGTAATTTCAGCTCTGTTAAGTGGAAAGGATTACTCGTTCCCCATTCCAATTACACTGCATTCGTTTCTTTCATTTTTTGTTGAATTTTTTTAAACATCAATCAAAACAGATCGATCTTCAAAAAATATTTTTATTGATGTTATTTAGAGGTCAGCCTGTGGTGTTTAGTGAGGAAGATCGAGATTCTAACGAGACCGATCAATTGACGATAGCAGACTTCCAATTACACCAATCTACAGTCACAATTAGTAACAGTAAATCAGTGATTCAGGTGACAGTGGCGTTGGTGTTCGCGGGAGGAAGCTTTAGCGTGATGCATGAAGTGCCCGGAGGTGTGAATGAGCTTGGAAGGGCCGTGTTGGGCGACAGCGTTGGTTTTAACGTTTTCCTGGTCGCTGACACCCTAACTCTTTTTGCTTCGTTGGCCGTATCTATGGTTGTGGCCACTGTGTCGCACATATCTGGAAAGCTGAAGTACTTCATCTGCATCAATCTATGGGTAGCAGTAGTATGCTTCGTTTTGACATTCCTTGCATCTGAATATGTGGTGGTATTCACCAGCTAGATTCTGCTGTGGTGTTATATCACCTTTCCATAGCTATATGGGATGGCTTATCTAGGAACTAATTCATGTATGGCAACTATAATGCACATACTTTTATTTCAAGATATTCATAGAATAAGGCATTTATTCTATATTATAGAACTTTATTGTATATCTTAAGAGTTAATTTGAATATTAAGTGAAAATCGAAATATACATGTACCGATAAATTTGTAAATCAATCTATTTTAATTGCATTGTTTTTCTTTTTTCGTTGAAGAGGATTTATTTTAAAAGTTTATTAATTTTTAATTATAATTAAATCATAAAGTGCTCATCTATGTAATTTTTATTTTCTATGTGATTGTTTAAGGATTTTTTATTATCAAAGTCTGGGTAGCATAAATGAGAACTTGTAAATAATGAATTTTAATTTAATTCATATTTTAAAATATTTCCTAATAAACTGATTTATCAAGAAAGAGTTCTTTTATGTAATATTTGCTCTTTCTTTTATGTAATATTTTTTTCCTATGTGATTGTTTAAAGTTTTATTATTATCAAAGTCTAGGATTACTTATAGTCATCTATCATTAGCAAGATACGAGATAGCATAACTGAGAATAAATAATCAATTTTAATTTAATTCATATTTAAAATATTTTCTAATAAAGTGATTTAACAAGAAAGATATGATATCTTTTGAAACATATTCAAGTTAGAAGAATGTTAATCTTCATATTTATCTCTATCTTCCCCAATCTAGTTCAAACTATTAATTATTTCCTAAAATTTGTAACATGTATCTAAGCTTACCATGAACTCAACTATAAAGGAAGTTCTAGCTTATTTCCTAATAACCTTTTCCTCTTAAGATCAAATTTGGAAATTTTTATTTAATTTTAGTCTAGCTTACGTAGTAAATGCATAATCAACACAATTCTCACTATTTTCTTGTGATTCTTCTTAATTCCATTATAGGAATTATAAAGTGTAAATATTTGACAATTTATTTTAAACTTCCAAGATCATACAATAATCAAAACACATTGCACAAATAAAAGTAGAGAGAATATTTTGTATATTCCTCAAATGCAAAGAATACATAATTAATGGAGAAAAAAAACATGAAGGCTTTCTTTGTAGAATTAATGCAAGAGAAACCTAATCCATAATTAGAAAATTAACATTAGCACAAAGAAGTCCTCAATTAGCTTAACCTTAATATAAATTTCCTTGTAAATATATAATGCAATAAAAGTCCTATAACTGCAAAGAATTAAACTTGACAACTTTGACAAGATACCTAGTATAGAAAGGGAAATCTCTAATAACCATAGAAAATGAGGTAACTAACTTGAAAAAAAATCTCACTCCAAATATCAAATCTAAACCTTGAAAATCTTCAAATTTTAAAGAAGGCCTTAGGAGAACCCTTAGGGACAATTTCCTCCACTCTAAGCATCAACTCCAACTAAAGATAATGTTACAATGTCAATGGTTGGTGAAAATTTTTGCAAAAGTAGATTTACCATATGATTTGAGGTGGTCTTTCTAAATTAACTACCAAATGAAGTCCACATGGCTCTCAATATGCAAATCATTAAAGTCAAATTTACATTGAAGTCCTAACACATGAATCTAGATGCAATAAAAAGAAACAAATTTTCTAAATAAAAGATGCAAATCATTAATACTCAACAATAATGAACCTAACTACAATCATAGTTAAAATAACAACTATGCCAACCGCAATTATAGTTAAAATAAAAACTATGCAGTCCCGGTGGTGTTCCCAATTGGCCTACATGACAAGTTGCCTAATGTTTTCACCCTTGGTGGTGTTCCCAATTGGCATATAGGACAGGTTGTCCCAGGCTATGGGTCTGTCATTGATACCATAGAGAAAGCATTTTTTTCATATTGTGTTTTAGAATATAGATACTAGTCATCAAACATGGCATGTAGATGGTTACTCTTTCTTCATTGTTGTGTGAGTATAATAGCATTTCAACCATAATCCCACAAACTTGTTAGCTAGGGGAAACAATCTTGTAGCTTCACACCTATAGCTTATAATATATTGAAATTTTCTAATTTTTTACTTTTTGACTTTTTGAATATACAAATTTCTGTGTAGAATTCATAGAGTTCGAGATGGTTAAAAGTGGCATTGCAAAACATTTTTTCAAAACTCACCACTAATACCCCCAATAGTTGCTTACCCCATAAATAGTACTTTTTGCACAAATGGACCAATCAATAACTAATAAAACTAAAAAATGATCAACTATTAGTACATGTGTGATCGGATTTTAGTACATGTGTCATAATTTTGTTAGGCTTTTTATGAGTGTTAATTAGGGGGGAAAGTTACCAATGGAAATGGCAGTAATACAAACATTGGCTGCAACTGGTTCGTTTCCCCTGCATCTTGGATGGACTCTGTTTTATCATCTACTTAAATGAAAGAGAATAAAGTTGTGATTGTGATGAAAAATATAATAAGAAAGATAAAAATTATGAGATCATAATATTGACACACATATATCTTATTAAGCAATACACAAGTCTTTTCAAGCACACTAAACCCATTCTTTTGCTTCCCACTCCCTACTTTTCTAACTTGGTTCAAGCTTACATGATTAATTAAGAAATTTTTTAAAATAACAAACTAAAATAGTTGATTGATTATAACTCTATGACTATAATTATATTCACCAGGAAGTAATACTATAAAGTTGTAGTATCATTTATTATTTTAATTCAATAAAGAAAGTATAATGGTGTTTGAGTGAGAATGTTTTTCTATGACACATTGAAAAGAACCTTAATGGAATGCCATATGCAATATTGAAATAAAATTGGAAATAATGTGGTTACACTTTGAATTTATTAATATTAAATTATTATTAAAGTAAATTTTCATAAATCTTGTCATTTTTTCATAACAATTAATTAAAATAAATTTGAAAAAGCATTTTCATTTTATCATTTTATTGGTTTACATATTTAATAAAATACATGTACAATAAGACTTTAAGTTATCTTTATATTATTTAATTCAATATAAATAGACATTCATTATAGTTTGGTTGATAGGTGAGCAAAACTTTGTTGCTTGGAAATAAATGTGTGACTCTAAAAAATAGTAATTTCTATTTATGAGTTCTATAAAAAAATTCAAAAGTAAGACGATGAGAATATATTTATTATGGGAGGTATAATATTTAGGTTTTCTTATCTATAATATGTACAAACTTATACTAAATATATAAATAAGTTGTCAATGTAAGTTGATGATGTTAATTCTATAGCATTTATTGGAGATGTGAATGTTGTGAAACTAATGTAACTTTAGTTCATCCAAAATATATGCTATGATGACTTCTTCTCTAATGCTACATGTAATAGACCATCACTTTAGACACTTCCTCCTATAATATAAATCTTCATTTATTCTTTTTCAAATAGAACACCTATCAGCTATCCCTTGCACCTCATTTGGGTGCAAGTGCTAGTTATTTTTAACAATTTCATTTCATTAGCCGATAGGCTTTCCTTCTAGAGTTTCCTCTAGTTGGAATTTGACTCACACCATATAACCATTGCTGATAAACAATTTTTGATTGGTAGTAAATGGTTTATGTTTTCACACAATGTAAAGTCAACACACTTAGCATACTAATTTACCCACTAAGATTGCACTCAGTGTATCATGCCCAATAAGCATTCCAACCTATTCAACCTACACTCAACCCGCTCAACCATATCAAGGACATGGTTTCCTATGCCTTGCCTTTTAATGGTGGAAAGAAATTGCCACTGAATTATTAACAAAAAGATTTAGCATGAGCAAACTATGAATCTAAGAAATTGATTTGGGTACACAACCCTCAAATATGTTGTTCAATAGGGATAAAATCATGACATTCATGGCTTTTCCCATGTCAAATTCATGCTCATTTATTATCCTTTGGAATTTCTTGCACATGTTGTAAGCTACTACCAACTTCCCCCACACTTTTGACTTGTATGCATTTGTTACTTCTTTCCCTCTTTTAGACATGTTTTCTACTATAGCTTTGGTAGCTTCTGGAGAGTTCTCACCAAAATTTCTTAGTGGAAGGTTCTGATCAAGCCATTTACACTCATTCTCTAACTTGTGTAGTAATTCATTAGCAGCCTTGGTAAGCTCAAACGCTTCACTAGCAGCATTTTCAACCACATCCATGATATACCATGCCTGTGAGCATGCTTTTATAGCTTTGTTTATCATATTTTTATGCTCACCCTCATTATGGATAAATGTGGAAATTTCTAAAATAAGACTCAGCAAAGACACTGCTTTGGAAGACTGATGATTGATATTCAATTTTGACTCTACTTCCAATCCAATGGGAAGTCCAAGATCTAAATATCTTTGGCCACTGAAACCTCAAGAAGATTTATTAGTGAGAAATGCTATTAACTAATTGCACATTTTTCCTTCTTCTACTCCCATTCCAAGTCATTCTTGAACTCTTGAATGAGTGTTTTTTTGGCAATCCATAACTGGGCAGCATTTTCCTCTTGGATGGTTACCCAAGCTTCTTTATTCTTAAAATAAGTTGGATCTCATTCTAATTGATCTTCTCCAGAAGCTCTCTCTATAGATAAACTATAAATTCCTTTAGAGGTTGAGCCCATGAGAATGAAGCATGGTCAGAAGTAGGGGACCACTCAAATTGTTACCTAAAAGAGTGTGAGCGTGCATATTGATCAATCTCAAAAGTCATAATGGAATTCACCCGGTCAACTTATTGTGCTCAGATCAAAAAAATTTGATCAATTTGGGTGGGCAACCAATTAGGAATTTCCCCCTCAATTCTACATCCACTTAGTGAAAGACAAGAAATCTATAATTTGGGTTTTCTCATTCAAAAATAGATTATTTTTTCCCATATCCAATGAGGTTAAGGACTCCATGTCTCTTACCCATTCAAGAATCAGACCTTGCAAAGAATTTCCCCCCAATTTCAACTCCTATAATAACTTCAATGACTTCAATCTTCGAATAGATTCGTGAATGTTGACATTTAGTGCATTATCAAAAAGTGTCAAGTTCTTCAATTTGTTAAGCCTTTCAATACTCATTGGGATCTCAAACTCCAAAGAAATGTCCTCCAGATTTGGAAACTCCAAATCCCTCAGATCTTTCACTCGCTGGAATGGGGTCTCTGAGTTTGGAATGAGGTCTTTGAGTTTTTTCTGACCCAGAAAGATCATTCTTAGACTACTCATGTTGTCGATGGACAAGGGATTTCTACATAAGAATTGATTCTCTGTCATCTTGACAATTTCTCTCAAATGAGTTAGTCTGATAATTTGGGAAGGAATCTCACCTTCAAGAGAATTACTGCTTAGATCCAAGTAATGGAGCTTTCTAAAAAAGGTGAGTTGAAATGCTATATGTAGAGATAAGGAATTAGATGAGACATCAATTCTTCTTTTTAGACATGGATAGTGAACTACAAGTGGTTGAATTTGAAATGCACCTAAGAGGTTTTCACATCTATGGGACAAATTTCAGTAGTAAACTTTTCCCTTTCAAAATTTGTATATAGAAATATTAAATCATTTTTACTTGTAAGATTTTAGAGTAGTATTATTGAATACAATGTTATATCGACATGTTTTTTTAGCAATTTGTCTAAATTAATTTAAAAAAAAGATAGATAGATTGTAGTGTGGATGAAGACCTATATTTGTGTTGCTTGATGTGGTATCACATGGTTGGTTGTTCCTTTGAACTAAGGGATAGTCATCATCAATAATACCAACTTTAATGTCATAACTATTGGTGTAATGTGTAAAAAACATTGGATATAAAATCAATGAAGTGTAAGTATTAGTCAATGACTAGTATAACCACCATTACAACATACTCGAGGAGTTTTTCTTTCACATAATTTTGGTAGTAATTTAGGGCAGAGTGTATGAAGAAAATATTCATTAGGGTAGAGGGTTTAGTAATTGAACATTGTAACTTAGCACTTCTTAAAATTTAACATGCAAATTTTAAATCACTCCAAATATTTATAAAAACTTATAGTTTTCAATATGGGAGCTTTCACTTATATTTTATCAAAAACACAACTAGGAGCCAAACTATACAATTAATGAAAAAACCATAGAATTCACAAATACGCTACACAATTGTTTCAATGTAATTGTTTGGCATAGAATGGGGCATTCAATCCATTCAATTGTCCTAATATAGGATTATCAATAGAGTTTAATTCTTTCCTAGAACAAAAATCAAGTAAACAACCACTTGAGATCTCTGTGATAACCTTCTAGAAACACTAACAAATTAATCCTATCGCTCAAATATGACTACCAAATGAAATCTTAGCTCATGGAAAAGCAAGAAGAAGAAAGCAAACACAACATAATTGAAACAATACTTCCAAATACTTAATACATCACAAAATATAGATTCTTTAAAGTTATTTAATCATAAAACCATTTTTGAAAACCAAAATAGAAAAGGAATCAAGTCCCTACCTCAATTTTGCAAGCTTTAATGAAAGAAATTGAAGAGAAGGTGAACAAATTAATATTCAATAAATAAATATCTATTGTTTAAATGTCATCATCATAATTAACCTTTAATGAAAAATATAATAATTAGGTTATAAATAATATTAACACCAAATATATATTCTATTAATATAAATTTAGCACTTAGATATTGTCACTTTAAAATTTTCAGTGATGTACCTACAAGACTAGTTAATTGTCCTTAATTGTCCTTACACAGGAAAATGGCTTAGGTTAGGTTTGGATTTGGATCTTTTGGTTACCTCCCCTCTACCACCATCAAGACATATGAAGGCCCACTCAGACCTATGAAACCATGTGGCATACTCACATGTACAAAACAACCTACATGCATAAATAATATGTATGTGAAAACAAATGATGGAGATATAATTGATACATTGTATGAGCCTCACAAGTGAGGAATATGACATCATCCCTCTTCCTTCAAAAAAATTATGTAGAAAGCATCATAAGCATGTGTATAAAACATGTAAGTATCCTTATTCATCATCAATAAGATTATTACAACCACGAGTGAGACCATAGTAATATATATCATAATTATGAAACATAAACATTATCAAAATACGATCATAAGGATAAGATAATAATGGATTAATCATATCAATGTATCCACCATAAAGTCTAGATCATCTAGTAGCATCTTCACCAAGTCACTATACCAAAGCATTACAAACAACCTAGCATAGATTCAAAAAAAAGGTCCTACTGTGCACATAAGTTAAAATAATTTAAACATATGCAAGGGTATTACATCTACCCTTTTATATTTTTTGCCATGCTAATATTTTTACACATGTCTTACCTCTTCTTTATCTCTCCTTAATGATTAATGTTTGAGGTTGATTTGACACATCAAGGAAATAAATTACTTGATTCAAACTAGAAACTATGCACGACACCCTTTTTTTTTCATAAACTAAATGGATCTTATATGTGAGAATATATAGAAACATTAGGCAAGATGGAGATGTGTGTTTGTGTGTGTGTGTGTGTGTGTGTGAGAGAGAGAGAGAGAGAGAGAGAGAGAGAGAGAGCATTTGTGATTACTTTAGAAGAGGAGTGTAAGTATGTAAAGGATAAATACCATACCAACCAACTAAGAAAGATGCCACATCCACAATCCACCTATGCACATAAGTATGATTGATCCACTATTATTGCAAACATCAACCTTTTTAAATAACATCCACCATTAATGTAAGGGTATTACATCCACCCTTTTATATTTTTTTCCATGCTAATATTTTTACAGGTGCCTTACCTCTTCTTTATCTCTCCTTAATGATTAATGTTTGAGATTGATTTGACACATCAAGGAAATAAATTACTTGATTCACACTAGAAACTATGCACAACACCCTTTTTTTTTCATAAACTAAATGGATCTTATATGTGAGAATATATAGAAACATTAGCCAAGATGGAGATGTGTGTGTGTGTGTGTGTGTGTGTGTGTGTGTGTGTGTGAGAGAGAGAGAGAGAGAGAGAGAGAGAGAGAGTTCATGATTACTTTAGAAGAGGAGTGGAAGTATGTAAAGGATAAATATCATGCCAACCAACTAAGAAAGATGCCACATCCACAATCCACCTATCCACATAAGTATGGTTGATCCACTATTATTGCAAACATCAACCTTTTTTTGGAATAGTTGATTTTATCTATAATAAATGGTTAAATTACCTATCTTAGTATCAAAGCCATCTTTAACATTTAAATTATTTTTTAAATTTCAGTGAATTTACTTATATGTTCATTTGTATTTTAATTCTCACACTTTTTAAATAAATAAATTTCAATTTATTCTTTTGAAAAATTGATTTTTTTGTAAAGATGGTGTCGAAGTCAACTTTGACAAAGCTTTAAGTTTTATTGTTTTATTTTTTTCACTATATTTTTCACTTCTTTCACAATAGAATAATGATTGTTTTAACCCAATAATTTCTAAAAATCACCAAGAAATAATTGTTGTATATATGTATGTCTTCATGTACTATGTGTAACTTATCTTTTCTTAGCTACCATAGTACAACACTTTAAATCATCTAAAATACGTGAATATATTTAGGGAAACACTTTTATATACTAATTTTAGTTAACGAAAGCTTTATTTATTCTTTTTATTTATTTTTCTCAATCAAATACTTGTTGGCGTATCCCTTGCACCTCCCTTACATCTCCTTTCGGTGAAAGTGAATCAAATACCTTTCGGTGTATCCCTTGCACCTCCCTTTGGTACTATGTGTAACTTATCTTTTCTTAGCTACCATAGTACAACACTTTAAATCATCTAAAATACATGAATGCATTTAGGGAAACACTATTATATACTATTTTTAGTTAACAAAAGCTTTATTTAATCTTTTTATTTATTTCTCTCAATCAAATACTTGTTGGCATATCCTTTGCACCTCCCTTACACCTCCTTTCAATGAAAGCGAATCAAATACCTTTCGGCATATCCCTTGCACCTCCTTTCAGTACTATGTGTGACTTATCTTTTCTTAGCTACCATAGTACAACACTTTAAATCATCTAAAATACATGAATGTATTTAAGAAAACACTTTTATATACTATTTTTAGTTAACGAAAGCTTTATTTAATCTTTTTATTTATTTCTCCCAATCAAATACTTGTTGGCGAATCCCTTGCACCTCCTTCGGTGAAAATGCTAGTACATAAACTCATTTAAACTTTTGAATTTTGAAATCTTTTGTCTCGATCTAATGAAAACATTAATCTATGTGAATAGCAAATCAATTTGTTTAGAACTTTGATATAACGCGTGTTCATATGTCTTCATAATTTGCATCCGCCAACATTCGTTCGTTTTGCTCGCTATAGATGAGGAATACCGTCGGCCAGTTATCCACTGGCCTAGCGATGTGCCGTAAGTAGTTCCGTGTCGAAAAATGACGTGTCAATTGCGGTCCGTTGTCATCTTTCGGAGAACTGCTGGAATTAACGAACTTACCTTTAAAAGGAGGGCCCACGATAAACTTAATATGAAAATCTCCGGTGTAAACCTACACGTGTCAACCTGGTGCAACATCTTTTTGGCAAGTAGTAGATTTTTGGAAGACTTGTTTCCTTCACCGTAATCCATCCAAAGGAAAGTTGGAAGTCAAATAAGGAAAGTAAATTAATTCATTATATGATTCTGTGAGTGTTTTAGTTTTAATGTTTGAGATCACATTTTGTGATCTATTATATAATTTTAAATTTTTTTAAATTTTTAGTTTTATTTTTTTTCAATTTTCCTTTTTATCATTAATTTTGAAGTTTTGAACAATGTTGATGGAAAAACATTCACGAAATCAAATAAAAAGGCGTAAAAAAGTCAGCAACTAACTTTGGTTTTGTGTGTAGAATGACTGGTGTAGACTGACTGGTGGTGGTGTTCTGTTCAGGGTTAGGGTTTTTAACTGTTTTTTTAGGGTTTTTTAATGGGGAGTCAGAGTGGTGGTGGAGACGGCTCTGTTAAGGTTTCGACAGAGATCGTGATGGAGATGAGTTTGCTCCTTTCAAGTTGGATGGGTTTGTTTCTCGTGGTCTCTTCTTTTAAAGTTGCTTCCTTTTTTGTTGAGATGGGCTCTGACTCTTCCTCTCTTGCCTTCTATATCTCATGGAAGTTGTGGGTTTTAGGGGATTCTTCACTTGTATGGCTGTAGTGAGGGCTGAGTTTGGGGCTTTGTCATTCTTATGTGTTGGTTTTGCAAATTCTATTAAGGTGTATTTTGTGTGTACAGTTGATCCTGGTGTTATAGAGGTTGATTGTTTGGTTAGCCTTGATCCTGGCCCTATGGCGGTCGATTTTATCGGTGAAACTGTCTACACTGAAATTTTTTAACTGTTTTATAATATTTTTGATATGTTAACTTTTTATTATTTTTTAATTTGGTGGACAGAGTATGGTGTCAGTGGAGGAATCTTCAGCGCAAGATCCACCGGCACCAGGAAACCTCCGACCAAAGTGATCTGCGATAAAAGCTAAGATCATGACGTTTCTCCAGCCCGCGGCGAAGTGTTTTGGAACGTGGTTACCGAGGGGACGGAGGACTGTTATAGGTGCTACCAGTGCTTCCATCCCAGGGACTCTGCAAGTCGACATGATTTCGGTAAGAATGCATAGTCTTGTCCTGTTCAAATTTTTATTTCTACTCCTGTTTTAGATCTGGAAAACGGGATAAACATTTGAAATTTGAATTATTTGTTTGGATAAAGTGGTGTGATATTGTTACTAGGATTTAACTATCTAATTTTTCTAGTCAAAATTAATTGATGTACATCTGATGACTAGTGATTCAACGAATCCATCTTTAGTCTTATTGAAACACAGTTTAACCTCATCCCAGTACTACACCAGCTAGAACTTGAATGAAGGTAGTACTAAGCTAGAATTTGGATGAGGGTAGTACTAAGATGAGTGACCTTCGGATGCACCTAGATCTAATGGATGTTAGTGTTCCAATTATTCTCATGAAAGATGGATTTATGTGAATCATTACTAATGAAATGTAGGTCAATGAGTTTGAATAAAAAAGTACACAGTTAAATCTTATAACCATATGAAAATTTAACTTACTGTAGAAAATATTCCCTATGAATAAATTATATGTATTTTTGGCTGAAAACTTACCATTAAATGATTTAAGAACACAGAAATCTTTGTGAAAGAACACCCAACGTGACGGTCAAATCCTAGGCCGATTCCACAAATCATTTTATTTTATTTATTTTTTTATTTTAATAATAGAAAACGAATTACTTGACTATTCAATAGGGTTTTCTTGACTAAAAGTTCTTGTTGGTGTTGTTGTGGTCAGGACAGCCTAATATTTCCGATGGAAGAATAACCATAAATAGTTCTCCGTTCACAAGCATGACCAAATCTACTATACAGGTTGCAGTTGCAGTGGCTTTAGTGGGAGGGAGCTTCAGTGTGATGTTGCAAGTGCCCGGAGGTGTCAATGAATCAGGAAGCGCCGTCATGGGGCACACCAAAGCATTCAAAGTATTCTTGGTCACAGACATTGTAGCTTTCCAGACTTCAGTGGTAGTTTGTATGACCGTGGCCACTCTCTCACAGATACCTTCAAAATTTGACTACCTCATCTGCGCCGCTCTATGGGTAGCAACAATGTGCTTCACTGTCAACTTCCACGCTGCAGTGTATGTAATGGTGCTCCCTAACATTAAATTGGTTGTGCTACTTTCTGTTGCCATATTTGTCATAGCAATGCTGCTGCTGGCATTATATTATCTCTTCGCTGTGTCCTAGTTAAGTTAGGGCAAGGCAAATATAGTGTAGCTAATAGTTGTGATTAATTATTAGTTCCTGTAAAGGCACCATATTATTGTATCCATCCATATTCATTCACTTCTTTTTTTCAATTAAATCAATCAGCAGAATTTAAAATCTTAAATGTAACTTATAAGCTTTGTCATGACTATTTTAATAAATGTTTTTCTTTTGATCGGTAAGAGTTCAATTTGATCCCAAGACCTAGTTAAGAAGCTCACAATTTACCATTGTGTTGTAGGTTCTACAAAAATAACTAATATTTGTACATTTTTTATCTTATTTTTTCATATATCTATAATTATTACTCTTTGATAAGAAGTTGCCAAAGATGTGAGCTTAAAATACAAAGTAGACAAATGTTTAATATATTGTTCATTTTATAATTCTCTACTTAAAAATAACTTTCAATACATGGTTGTTTAGAAGTTGTTAGTTCTTTACTTAATTCTTGTCAGCGAAATAGTTGTCCTTATCTATCACCCATCTTACATCATTATCTTTGGTACGGTAATAATATAACTATTGGATAACTATGATATATTGTATGTTATCATAAAATAGATGAATATTAATTCTTAGTATGATTCTTGACCTAGAAAAGATTTTTCTCTTCCTTAATTGGATTTATTATAAATGTTTCCATTCTAATTTGATTTGATTGCTTAGTGTCCTAATTTTAATAATAATAGTATTATGAATTTTTCTAAACCTTTAGCTAAAGATATTAGAGATAGATCAAAATTTTTATATTTATTCAAATTTAGTGCTTTTTATATCCTTGTGCAATTCATTCCTTCATATTTTAGGTTGCTTAAAATAAAATAATTAGACTTTGTGTACAATAAGGTTCTCTAATCCTAAACCTAAATTTGAGATGGGTTGAGACCCTCCAAAAAGAGAAGGGGCTGACCCTGAAGTATGGAGGTAACCTCCTAGTAGTCTAACCTATACCAACTTTAAACAAAATCCAATTGTCATTAGCCACAGTCCTTATACTACTATGTATAACAAACTAAATAATAAACTGACAACATTTAAAGACATCATTGCTATTGGTCCACTTAATTGAAATAGTCCAAAAAACTCCATGGGTGTAAAGTTTAGAGACATAATAATAAAAACATAAATAAAACACAATAGAACCCAGGCTAGATGCTTTCTTCCTTCTCTTGGTTACCATTCTTTTGCTCCTTAGAAGCTTACCCCGTTGCCTCCTCCTTCTCTACTTTCATAGGTTTGTCTAGGATGGTTTTTAGCTAATCCTCTACCAAGAACCCAGTCCCAGAATGGGAATCATTGGCTACTACATGAGGTAAGACATATTCCAAGGATGAGTAGGAATTTATTTTCAACAATGCAACTAATTGATGAGGATTGCATATTTACTTTTAATGATAAAAATTGGAACCTGGTTAAAAAAGTTTCCTTATAGTAGAAAAAGTTGTGAAAGTAGGCAGCTTATATCTTTTTACAGGTCATACTGCTCCTAGTTTAATAATTTAAGACAAATGAATATTCAGGAACAATTTCTTTAGTTTAGCAGGGAGAACAAATGATTGTTGTAGAGTCTAATACAACACTATGACACAATAGACTTGGGCTCATGAGCAAGAAATGTATGAATTTCCTTCATTCAAAGAAAGTTTTATCAGGTCTAAAATGTGTCAATATGGATTTCTATAAAAGTTGTGTATATGGAAAACAAAAGAGAATGAATTTTGTGAAGAGTGGGAATGAAAAGAAAAATGAGGAATTAGAGCTTGTGAATACAGATGTATGGCGAATAGCTCAGGAATCTTCCTTTGGTGGCTCTCGTTATTATGTTATATTATTGATAATGCAAGTGGAAAATTATGGGTTTATTTCCATATACAAAAATCTAATGTATTTCAAACTTTTAAGAAATGGAAATGATTGGCTAAGAATGAGACTGGTAAAAAGATAAAATGTCTGAGAGTTGATAATGGTGTTGAATATTGTAGAATATAATTTGGAGATTATTGTTCCTCTAGTGGTATTTCTAGACATAAAACTATTTTGAGGACTCCATAGAAAAATCGAGTGACTAAATGCATGAATAGGAAAATAATGAAATGTGCAAAGAGTGTGAGGTTTCATGCTATGTTAACCTTAAATATGTTGGAGGAGGATGTTAATACTACTATATATTTGATTAATTGAGGCCCCTCTACTCCTTTGGGCTGTGGTATTCTAGAGGAAGCATGAACTGGTAAGAATGTGAGTTATTTTTTTCTTAGAACATTTGGTTGTGAATTATTTGCACATATTGATTATGAAAATAGAACCAAGCTAGAAGCTAAGTCAAATAAATGTGTATTTGTTGGATATGATATGAAAATGATGAATTTGGTTATAAGCTTTGGGATTTTGAAAATAATAAAATTGTAGAAGTAGGGATGTCATATTTAAGGAGAAAGTATTGTACAAATATCTGTTGCAACAACATGAGAAGAAAGAAAATGATTATGTAGTGGTGGATGTTACTCTAAAAGGTGATGTTCCAGTAGTCCCTCATGCTCTGCACCAACCATAATAACAAATACCACACACCACAATGAATGGTAGTCAGTCAACAAGGACAAGGAGATGTCCAATTTTTTTCCCCTCTTTTTATTCTATTTTATTAATAGATACTAGTGAAGCTAAATGTTATGATGAAGTTGTGCAGGTGGATACAAAGATTCAATGGGAGTCTGCAATCAAACATGGGATTTATGCAAGTTGCCTATAGGTAAAAGGGCTTTAAATAATAAATGTGTTTATAGGTTGAAAGAAGAGGATGAAGTTGAGAAACAATTTAAAGCTAGGTTAGTGGTAAATGGATTTACACATAAAAATGCATTGATTTTGATGAGATATTTTCTCCTCTTATTAAAATGACTTCTATTTGTACTATTTTAAGTATTGTGGCTACTGAGATATGTTGTAGGAACAATAGGATATAAAATCATGTACTATACATATAATAATTTTGGTTTGATTGGTTATACTGATGGTGATTTTACAGGTAACATTGATGATAAGAAGAGAACTTCATAGTATATCTTTCACTTTGGATAAGGAATCCTATCATAGGCATCAAAGAAGAAGTCTATAGTGATGATCTTATCAATTGAAGTAGAAAATACTACTATTACTTCCATAATATTTCAAGCAGTATAGATGCATTAATTTTTGTTAGATTTACAACATAATCAAGAGGAATCAACATCAATCCTTTGTGATAACAAATCAACAATTGTATTATCCAAGAATCATGTATTTCATAAAGGAATAAACATACTAATCTACAAGGTACAACTTCATTAGGGAATTGGTTAACAATGGAGAAATTTACCTTGAATTATGCAACTCTAAGAAATAATTGGTGGATATTTTCACTAAGACATTAGAAAAGCATAGCTTTGAATAAGTGTGAGAAAAAATGGGTGTTATTAATGTAAAATTTATTAGTCACAAAAATTAAGGGGGAGTGTTGGGAGATATTAATATCAGCCACCAACCCACCATCGATAGCCTACAATCTGTTGTTTAGTGTTATTAAAAAACATACAATCTTTCATCTATCATTGGCCTCCCACTACTTGCCAATAATGAATGTTATGTATTATTATAATATATTATAATATTTTTTAATAAATGTGATAGGTATTCTAAAGAATTCTCATAACTCTATAAATAGATGCTTTATGTAATGTATTCGAGAAGCCAACAAGACAATATGTATACATATTTTATTTTTTATATATTTTTCTTTCTCTTTGTCTTCAATGTCAAAATATGATTTGGAGAAATAAATTTTACCCCTTACCATGTGTACTTGTAAGATGGAAGTCTTGAACTAGGTTGATGGACAATGTATGCCAGACAATTTCAAATCTAGATATGAGATGGTAGGTGATATTTTAACTTAGTTATGCTTATTTGTAGTTGCTTTAGGAGTAGGAGCACCTAAGTCCTTAGTAACATTTTGAATTGAACTTATAAGCTCCTAAACTAAAAATAATAACATTAGGTATATTTGAATTATTATCCATATTCAATATATAATCAACAATGAGAGTAGAAGTAATGTAGGAGCCTTTAAATTGAAATTGAGAGCTAAAGATTGCTTCCTTACATTGACCCCATGATTATATTTATTAATGTACATCAAATATTATTGAAGATGGAGAATTTTTCTTAATAAGTGAAAATATAGAATTTAAAACACAAGGGAAAAAACTGAGTGCACAAGAAAACAAGATTTGCCACAATTTATAGATGCAAATTAACATCATGATGATTATAGATTGAAGACTGTTTAAAATCATTAAACTATGCAATCTTTGATGGAGGTTAGTCTTCTAATCATAATTTTCTTTCTTATTTTGTATTTGATTCATTTACCATTGAACCAAAACCCATTTAACCAATCTAACAAAGGGATGCTTAGTTACATAATATCTATGATAGATGTGATTTGTAAATGCAAATCTTCCTTTCTAATATGAAAGGGAACACAAAAATGAGGATTTTTAACAAAGAATTGGATGCTAAAAGAAAAATTCAATGCATGCTTCTTGTTGAAGTTATAAATGATATAGAGTTCTTGTTGAAGTTACAAATGCTACAAAGCTCTTTTTGAAGTTGTAAATGATACAGAGGTCTTTTTGAAGTTGTAAGATGATACAATGCCATTGGACCTTTACAAATAGGGTACTAGCTAATCTCGAGACAAAATGTACCACAGACAAAAATGCTGAAAATTTCAAAACATTTCATTGTATTTTAATTTCTCTAAAATTTAGTGAATGGTGCAATTTGTAGGTAGGATAGCCATGTCCTACAAAAAATAGAGATGTAAAGCATTGAAGAGAATTGTAAAATGGTGACATATGGCTAGTAATATAAATATTACAATTAAAGACCCCACAATGACCAAGCATTTATATTGCAATGGGACCATACTTCAAAGGTCAATGGGCGGGCTAGATTCTATGTATAAAAACATCATACACAATGCAACAATAACTTCAATATTGTTAATTATTAACCCTATTTGGGAGTGGGACCAAACATGAAACATCTAGGAATGTCCATTTCTTAACACACAACAACCTATTTTTCCTCTCATCAAATACTTGTGTAAAATTTGTTAATATTATGTAGTTAATGTTTGTTTGAACAAATGTACTTACTAATAGTTTCACTGCATTAACATCAAAGTACTTCATCACCACACAAGTATGTAAAAATTAGGCTGATCCAAACAATCATCTATTCTCTACTATTGTGACTATGGTGGTGGAATTGAGAATGATAGTAGCATGGAGGTTGGACAAAGTGATAATAGGCATCTAGCCTCTCACAAATTTGTGCATCTACCAAAGAAAAGCCCTCTTAAAGATCATATCTAGAAGATTCAAAGCTTCCCAAAATAGTAGTAGAAGTTTTGGCCAACCAAAAAACTATTACAACCTTCTATTTCAAAAAAAGATTCCTCACATTTTTATAGAAACATAGATATCCACCTACAAAGAGGTCATTAAGAAAACATGGTTCATAGGAAGAGATCCAAAAACTTCAAAACCACATTTCAATGTAGATTACTAGGGACACAACACAATATCACTACAAAGATACAATGTTTCATCATTGGGAAACTCCCAAGAATGTTTGCTCCAACATAGTTAGGTGCATTCCATTTCAAAAGTGACTCACACACACCACATCATTTCTCAATCTACGGTGCCTATTCTAGTTTTAATACCACATGAAAGTGGATAATGCATGCTTTTAATATATCTTTCACAATGATTACATAGACTATATAAGATCCTAATTTAGAGTTAGTTGGGGAACTTCTCATTAGGACTAACATTAATGATATGGATAAGTTGACTGATTGATTAACATAAATAGTTAAACAATCATTTATAATGTAATATTAGAATTATGCCAACATATAGTCCATATTTTCCTCCATCAATCATGATAACTAAGAGGTACAAAAATTATCTAAATTAGTTTCAATGAAGGTGACAAATGAATTAATGTCTAGATTATTTGATCCTATATGAAATAGAGTTAGATATTGGGAAATATTCTTGATCTTTTTGACAACTTTAAATCTAAAAATCTAGAAATAAGATTTCTTTTACTATTTATATTTACTCACATCATGTAAGTTGAAACAACATGTTTATGATCATCTTTTAGTAATGCCTCCACTCTTCTGGAAGGATGATATATAGCTCTAAAGGCTTTAAACAACATAGTTAAGGAACTCTTTTAGTAAGACTCCATTATGGAAATGGCCATATGAAACCAACCTTTGATGGCCTTCTTGATGGAAAACAATAGAGATCCATTTCATATCTTGATTATCATTCTCAATTTCTCATCAACGATGTTCTCCTCACAAATACAAAATACACCAAAGTGAGTTCTTCTTGTATATTTATCTTTAACTAAAATATTTCCATTTAATATAAAACTCTACATACCTTCTCCTTTTATAAGAACAAAATCATTTTTTAGCTCTTCCTTAGTAAATAAAACTCAAATTTCTTCCTTCAAGATAAGTTGGGAACAAATATCATAATAATCTTTTTATTCTCTGCTTGTAACAAGGATATATGTATTATCAATTAAATATTAGGGATCAAACATATTAGAATATATCTATCTTAGATAAATATGCTCATTATTTCCCAAGCACAGTTAAATGTAAGAATGGAAGCATATTGGAGCTTTCCTAGTTTGTTCTAGAATAGTATTATTTCCCTTCCTTAAATAGTGTTCTTCCTATACTTTTGTAACTACTGCCAAACATTTTATCTATTAGAGTACATCTTTGTCTCCTGTAAAAATCTCAACTAATTTAGGCCATAATTTATGATAGGATAATTTCATTGACCACTTATTGATCAATATTGTATATATTTCCAAGTTGTATATTACATGAATGTTTGAATTTTGAATACCCTATTTTTTTCATTTACTTATAGATCTACCATGATGAATATAGAAATCATTTAATAGCAATATTACCACCAAATCTTCTTAATTTTTTACTATAATTGTATCCATCATTTTAAGAATTAACATGTACATGTGGATTGAAATGAAAAATTGATGCAATGGTGGATATGGAGTATGCAATTGTTATCAAGAAGAACATTTTGTTTTTGGTGCAATGGTTTATCAAAAAGGATGTACAATTTTTGACATTGATCACAAAGTTATGGGGAGAACTCATTGAATTCCTTTTCAAGCTATAACTAGTAAACATGAACAAAAAAGGAAAGATACTATAGGAAATAAGAGGAAATATAGAAAAAAATGAATGTTGAAATGCTTAAGTTAAAATAATTTCCTTCCCTCCAAACCTCTTACCACTTATAGGTACATATTTTGTTTCCTAGAAACATGCACTAGTTCATGGAAGCTACAAAAATATTTTCCCTTTTTATGTAATTTGAATGACATCGTGGTGCAAGGGAACCTAATGGATACCAAAACCATTTTAAAGAAGACTCCAAACATGGAAGGAGACATGAAGACACTTTCGAAGGTTGATTGGAATGTTTTAAGGCCAATCATGCCTATATGTAACATACAAAATGATGGAAAAAAACTCCTTAAAGGTCTTGTTAAAGACTTTAGGACAAAATTTAATGTGGATGAGGCTAATAGTGCCTAATGGGGTTAAATTAGCAAGGATAACTTTAAGAAAATCCTCCAAAGTAAAATATGTAAAATGTTGGCGAATTCAACATTAAATATGCAAGAAATTTTTTTAATCGAGGGCAATTTTTTCATTTGAGGCAAGGGAGAAATTTGCTTTCTATTGGCAAAATTTTCCTTTCCATATCAAAATTTAATGATAACTATGGTGAATTTTTTGTTGGTATGAAAATAAATGTAGGCAATTTTTTTCATTGGCCAAAATTTTTCATAATGTAAGAGGCAAATTAATTATTTCATATAACACAAAATATTAATATAGTTTGCTAATATGTCAATTTCCAAAGAGAGATTATTTTATTTTTTGGTGAATTTATAGAATCACAAGTGGTCTATGGCCCACATGCCAAGTGTACATTGTATAGTGTACTTGTAGTATTCCAATCCATTAAAATTCAATTAATAATGTGTCCTTTTTTATTGTCAACTTGGTCATCATCACTTTTAATGTTATCATTTTTATAGTGAAAGGAATTAATTTGGACCATCGATGTAATATAGATCAATGGCTTCAGATATATTTTGGACCTAATTTTAAATGCCATACCATAAAGTCTAAATGTTCCCAAAATTAGGACACGTATCCCAAAGACCAAAATTGTTGGCTAAACGGGGGTAGTTCAAGGCACATCTCAATAAAATTGTGGGTGATGCTCAACCCGAGGGAAAATATTATTTTATTTTAAGGGTGAAATAACATTGTCGAATAAGAAAAAATTAGGTAAAAGCTGGCAAAATTTTTAAAATAATTGTATTCTAAATGTAGATTACATTGGCAATTAAACTAAGATTTGGGACAAATTATGTGTAAACTAGTGAGTGATTAGCTTGGGATTTGGAACAAAATTATTTAATATCTCGGCGATGTGGTTGACCCCACATGTAGGTTTTATTCACCAAATCATGATTTCCCAAAGATACGAAATAGCCAATTGGCAAAGATTCGCCACTAAATAAATCACTATAAATTAGGCTCAAATATGTTTGAGAGGGGTCTTGGATAGCTCCAATTTGACATGTGTTAGCACATTTAAAGGAGGGAGGCCAATAGTGCCTACTGGGGTTAAATTAGGATCAAATAGTTTCAAGGGGAGTCTTATATAGGTCCAATTTGACATATGTGTTAGCACATTTAAAGGAGGGAGACCAATATCACCTAATGGAGTTAAATTAGGATCAAATATGTTCAAGGGGGGTCTTAGATAGGTCAAATTTGACATATGTGTTAGCACATTTAAAGAAAAAAACTTGACAAAATTTGATTATTTTACTCCACAATTCTCCTTTTCCTGCATTCATAATTCATCTTGCATTATAAGAAAATATCATGAAAAGATCAAGCATGTGTCACCTTCTTTTACCACTTTTCAAGAGCCTGCTATGCACATTTCTAGAAACCAATCCTATAACTTTTTCTTAATCTTTGAATCTAAATCTTTAATGAGTAAATTAAAATTCCTATTTGAGAAGGCTTATTAAAGGGACATGGGGATCTAGTATATACTCATGCTTAGATATGATCAAATTTATCGTAATCAGAGTAAATAGAATCCTCATTTCAACCCTTAAATTATTGGACTCCCTCACAAATATCTAATAGATCTATGATGCCTTTTCTTTAAAACTTATAAGTTTATTTTAATTACATTTTTCTTTAACTTGGATTGGTTTTTCACAGGGCATACTTTAAGAAACCCCTCCTTTAGAAAAGGTGTAAAAACTTGGTGAAAGGTGTAAAACACCTGACAAAAAAAATTATTTTTTGTGGTGAAAAAAATAGTTTACAAAGAAAAAAAAAAAATCTCCATTGGAAAATCATTCATAGTCTCTCAAAAAATGTGTAAAATTTGGGCAAATTGTGTTATTTTAAAACCACAACAAATATATACATTGGTGAACAAAAAATAATACTCATAGTAAAATTTTAACTTTTTGGGTGAATCATTTCATTATATTAGATGGAAAATATATACATTAGCGAAGTTGATGGCATCAAAGGTTTACAAAAGGTTTTGTTAGTTTGAAGTTGGTGGTTGTGAAATCATGAGAAAGGCTTTAATAGGTCTATCACAATGTCACTATCAAAGTGAAAGTTAATAGTTTGTATGTTGCGAAACTATGAGGAGGGTAGAGATCACATCATCACTGGTTGAAAAGATAAAGGAGGAGTTAATGTTACGACTTTGTGAAAAGGAGATTTTGTGGCATCGGTAGTTAAATGATGTGAACTTTTATGTTGTGAAGCCATGAAAAAGGGAGATTGCATCATTAGAGGTTTTTTCCAAGCAGTTAGTTTTTTGGTTGTATGATCGCAAAATTTTAATTCAGGCAGTTTTCACATGTTTATAGCAGTTAAAGTGAAAAGACTTCCAACAGTCATGAGACTATGATGGAAGGGATTTTCATAGTTTAACCCATTTCTCATACTTGAATAAAAGGCACCTTTACCCTAATAACATTTTCTAAAATGATCTAAAGACACGTTACTTATCAAAATAAATCAGTAGTTTAAATCTAAAACATATTAGTAAAATAATATTAAGATAAATTTACAATTTTCATTTAACTATATTCATCAATGATTAATTTTAATTAAACTAATTTTTAATTAAATTAACTAATGATAATCAAACTAAGTTCTTATATTACCAACTCTAAAATGATTAATTATTAATAAATAATATAATTGCTAATAATTTTATTAATTAAAATAAACTTATTTTAAATACACTATTATTTAAATTAATAACAGTAATAAAACTTTGCTAATACTTATTATTTAAATAATAATTAAGAATTATTAATAATATCATTAAAATCTTTTTATAAATAATATTAATTTAAATAATAATTAAAATAAAATATAATTTTTTTTTTTTATAAAACTCATAATATAATAAGTATAGGCCATCGACCTTTTCAAACAAGCCAATGCGGTAGGCCTGCTGATGCAGGGCCTGCGACAGTCTGGTGGATGCAGTTGTTGTACCAACAGACTACCGACAACAGTAATAAAGGTGGGTGGAGTGCGTGGAATAGCCTGGACCCAATAATAATTTTTTTATATTATTTTTTTAAAAATAAATTTTCTTATTATTGATTTTTTTTTTTTTATAAATCATTTTCTTTAATAAGTTTTACAAATTTAAAAATTAATAAAAAAAATTCTTATTTTGAATAAAAATCTATTTTTATTTATTTTTATATATACATTTTTTTTAGTGAAAACCTAGCAAATCTCTGATAGGAGGAAAATGATCAACCAATCGAATTTATTATCTAAATTCAATTTACCATCCGAATTTCATCTAAAAATTTTATTTCCAAAGATTCAAACTCCTTCCAAATTTAAACTTCTTAATTCTATTTAATTCAACCCAAATCCCAATTTAATCCAAATTCCCTTTTTACCTACGAACGAGTTTTTCTAAATAGTTTTCCAATTTGGATTTACAGATGAAATCAAATAGCAAAAGATCCAGAATGAAAAATTCACACATTCGAGAAGACAAGTTCTAACAATCACGAAGTACACAGGAATATCAAATTGCATAATTCAATTACTGATCACAACACAAGATTCTACCTGAACTTGATGCTAGCACACAATCAACCGAGAATTGTGAGAAGATTCACTTCCAAAATTCACATCCAAATTCTCCTCTAAAATTCATCTCCCAATTCCTGTCTCCAAAATTCATTCCCAAAATTTTGTCATCCCTCAAAAATGAACCCCAAAGTTGTGATAAGGAGTTTTCTCCTCAAATCGGGCTACTAATTGTGCATTCACCAAAGAGAACTCCTTGATCACCACCCTTAACTCAATATTAACTTTTTATTAATATTTGCTTAATTTTTTTAAGTATGTTAAATGAACTTTTAAATAACTTTATTTAATTCAATTGACCTCTATTTTTAATTACTTTATTACCTTTAATCCCATGTACACTTTATGAAATTTAAAATAACATTATTATTTTCACTTATTTAATCTTTTTAATTAATTTCTTTTATTTTCAACTCATGCTCACATCATGCGATCTAGAATCTTTTAATAATTTATTATTTTTTTCACTTTTTAATTTATTTTAGAAACTTGATTGATAAAATATCTACTAATTTAAATAAAAATATTATTTAGCATTTATTTGAAAATTAACTCTAAATATATTATTATTAAATTAAATAAATATTATCACGTTCTAAATTTACCCTTAAACTTTTATCTTCAAATTTAATTCTTTTTATTTAATTAATTTCTCAATTAATTAAATACAATTAAATATTAAAGATATCATATTAATTTTTCATTAAATTAAATCATTAATTAAATCATTTTAATTAAACTTAATTAATAGAAAATCATTAAGGATTGATAAACAACGTATGAAACCCCATCATAGAAGAACACATACAAAATCAAACTAAAGGGTTATAACCATGAATTAATGTCATTCGACACATTTGGAGGGTACTCAACTCAGATACTTGTCCTAATTATCAATTAGGACATTTTGCTAAAGGATTTAGGATTTGGACTTAAGATTTATCTCCCCTCTCTTACCATTGAGATAATGTGATAGGATACGCTCATCTTGGCAATTCAGGGAAGTCAATACCCAGTGTCGACAACCTACATAAAATCCATGCATGCACAGACACAATATTCTAAGCTAAACAAGCAATGGCAAGAAGTGGTGCATCGTGTAGATCTCGACTAGCATGTGACTACGACTCCCTTTCTTAACCACATCAGAAATGCCATACATAAAGAAAATAAACACGTGCACCATACACATGCAGTATGGGGTAAGTATGCATAAGAAAACACATGTGATAATAAACCATCTAACTAATCATCATCGATAACTGAAAACATTGAATAATCATCATACATGCATGAAATATAGAGTACCAAGTAATCTCATCATATAATCAACTAAATCTGAAACAATATCTGAAAATCTGAAAGTAATGCTACTAAACATTAGGTACAAAATTGGCCTAAAAGAGTTTGGCAATGATAATTGAAATGTGACTTAGGGGTAGGCACTACAGCTATGATAAAGAAAGTAAGGTTTTTCCTTTGTCTCTTATTTGTATATTTCTTTATTATTATTATTCTTATATTCCTCTCTTGCTCTAAATGTACAAATATTGATGGAATTGAACATCCAACAAGATTTTGAAGATCTCCTAGATGGCTTTGAACCTTTGAACCTACTTAATTTCCTTAATATTCTACTTCAACTTCTTCATTGACCATAATTTACGAGGTCATACTTGTGTTTTTCTCATCTATTCTATACTTCATGTAATGATCAAACAACGCATTATCTTGTGAAATACCAACTAGTCAAGTGCCCATTGTAATTATGTCATACTTGCTTCTCTTTACTCAACAACTTCACTTGTTCATCTAGTTATCTCTCATTTAAAATTCTCTTGATCAATCAACTAATATGGCACTCTAGACTATAAGTAAATGTCTTACTAGTGAGGTTTGACATTATTGACAACATAAAAATTATTCCGATTTAAGTTTCCAACACAAGGCAATAAGATTAGTTTTTTTAAATTTTTAGGTAAATTTATCATTTTCTTTTCCTTCAAATTGGTACCAGAGCTTGAAGAGATGAGGCTAAGAAGGAAAATTATTTGTGGGTATTTAGAACAATTGTAGTAGTTAGATTCTAATGATTTATTGATTGTAGATCAAGTAATCTTGTAAAGTTGGAGACTAGTTGTTCGGGACATCTAGATAAGATTAAGAGAAGTTGATAGTTTAATGTTTAAGAGAAGGTATGATCTTATTTTAAAGACCAAAGTGTAATTGAAAAATATTTGTTAAAAGGGAGATAATATGTATTGCATTATTGCTTTTTAAAACTATGGGTTAGTGGCTTAGATTTTCTTGGGGTGTTTCTTTTGTAAAATTAAATTGTAAATTGTAAATTGGAAATTGAATTTTTAACTATGAAAATCATTATGGCATTAATAAGTAGTATAGTTAAACCATAAATTCCAATATAATGTACTAAAAATATGAGTTTTGGGCTATAAAAATGAAGAAATTATTTTGTACCCAAGGCATATGGCATCTTAATGAAAATAGTTTTAATGAGCCACAATATGAGTTTGGATTTTTAGAAGGTGAAAAAGGTAAGTTATGTGATAATAGGCAAAAGGATTGTAAAGCAGTGCTTTTAATGAAATAATTTTTATATGAATCAATTTTTGTAAGGTTTCTAAATCTAAAAAATATAAAATAACATGGAATATTTTAGAAGCAACATATTAAAAGACATCAATAGTTAAGATTACTAAATTAAAAAAAAACTATAAGATCTGATTTTGAAAGTTTGTGTTTGAAAGATTCAGATGCAGTTGATCGATTTCTATATCAAGTAATGAATTTTGTTAATTGGATCAGATCATATGGTGATGACTTGATTGATCAATTTTTTTATGAAAAGATAGTTTGTAAATTTCCTATTAAATTTGATGCCATTATTTTTTCCATTATTGAATATAATGATTTAACAACACAATGTATTGATAGCAATTAATGTATGAAGTGCACAAGGAAGGGCTTTGAGGGTAACCACAAGGGTTTTGAGAGCAAGGACAAGGGCCACGAGCATAAATTCTATAAGAATGAGGGGATTTGCATGGCGATCTGGTTCATCATCAAAAGCCTCCGAGTTTGGATCAGCTTAAATATAGTGAATTTCCTATTCAACCACAGCACCTTCGGCATGAGGGAAAATTGGGTGGCTCGAATCAGCTTCAACATAGGTGCGAGGGAAAATTGAATGGCAACATGCAACAAGAACATGGTAATCATACTACCTCTGATCATATCTTTCACGATTTTTCTTCCATTTTCTCATCTACCCCTATTGTCCAACTAGCTGGGGATCATGGCCACAAGTTCAGACAGATTTTTTCTTCTACACTAGTGGTACTACCAATCGGCTCCATGTCGAACTCCTTTCCATTTTAGAAATGTCCTTTCAGAGATATAAATTCTAATACCACTGATAAGTCTATTTTCAAAGGGAAAGCAATTGTTCAGCCTGCCAAACCCTTTTTCCTTAACCCTCATTTTCATGATCGAAGGTTGCAGTAGGGATCTAAAGGTTCCCAACAAGTAAACCCTAACATCTCACCTTATTTTGAAAAGGGTGAATCTTCTCACCATATACAACAGCCTTAGCCACCAATTTTTTTTTTGGGCTGGAAAATATCTCTCATTCTAATCCTTCAATGAATGGTCTGTCCCAAAGATTTGCTTCAGATCCAAATAGGTGACATAAATTTGATCAAAGAAGTCAAAAGTGACAGATCTTTAAAAAACAACCAATATTTGATATATGTGAAGGTGCTCCTCATGATCTACCTGTGCAACACAATCTAAATGAAGAGAAGCTAGACTTGAATATTGTTAGAGCCCCCTTCATGCCAAAAAAGATCTGGAGAAAAAAAGTTCATGGTAAGATAGATCAAGGTCTCCTGCACCTTGCATTTGATCTAAAGCTGCAGGATAATAATCAAGAGAAATCCCAGAATCATGCAGATCAAGATCCTTTGAATCCGTCTCAACAATAGCTGAATGTTACTTTTTCAAATCACATGTTGCAAAGTTCGGTCTATACCCTTCAACAATTAGCTCTCATAGGTAAGTTTTCTATGGCTTCTTTATCTTTTATGGATATTGAGAATTGGGCTTTCAAGAACTAGTCTGGACTTAAAGATACTTTTTATCATGATTCAGACTTCAATTTTTTTATTGCTATTTTTAATTCCAAAGACGAAAGAGATGTTGCTAATAAGAAGAAAGGGTGCTTTTGTCAAGCAGTGGGTTTATATACCATGTTGTGGATCCCAAATTTTAATCCACAAGATATTAATATCCAATTCTTTCCTCATTGGATTTCTTTTCGTTCTTTACCATTGGAGTATCGTGATCTTGAGATTGT
This sequence comes from Cupressus sempervirens, assembly GCA_028749045.1. Classification (NCBI taxonomy): domain Eukaryota; kingdom Viridiplantae; phylum Streptophyta; class Pinopsida; order Cupressales; family Cupressaceae; genus Cupressus; species Cupressus sempervirens. The sequence continues at coordinate 795,018,737 of CM053787.1, forward strand.
GGAAATTATAGCCAACAAGTTGGATATTTTTCTGAAACATGACTTGATTCCATATGAGTGTCCCCAATTCGAAGTCAGGGTTTGTTTATTAAGTAACATGCACAAACAATTTCCTAAAATTCTAGTCATTCTAGTCACTTCAGTTTTATGTGTCATTCTAGTCAAAAGGATGGTTTACAAGTTTGTCCTAATCATTGTTCAGATCCCAACATTTGCTCTTGAAAAATGTCCTTCATGGACTGTAACATTTCTGACGCCAATACAACTCTTTCCAAGTTAGGGGACCAAGATGATACAACAGATAGTTCCTACAATTTGCATGCGGTGAATAAGCATATGCCAAATTCATTCTTCATTTTTCTTCAACAATTTCTTTGGATTATGGCTTTCTTCCAACATGCATATTTCACTAGTAAATTTTTTTTGCTAGAGTTTGACCCTTCATCTCCAATGGATTCTTTATAGGTCGAGCTCCAAGTTACTCCCTCAGATAGACTATATACATGGTGTATCTCCAAAGTCACTTCATTTGATCACTTTTCATAATAGAAGATTCTTAGTTTTATTGCCAAGGCAGCCTATCTAGAGCCTCTCTATCCATCCTTCTCATGTAATATTGACTTTTATTTGTGAAATTTTTTTATCTAAAATTACCACCTCTATTATTTTCGATATTGCAAAAGAAGAAGGTTTGCAAGCTGGAGATTATATTTCACCTGTTATTGACACCCTACTTTGAGAATTTCAATTTTGGAATAAATTGATCCCTAATTAGGCATTCGACTCTCAGACAGTTTTTAACCAATTTCCTCAGGACCCTGACGTAGGCAGTGTACATCTAATGGCAGAAGATTCCTTGGGTTTAGAGGCTAACCTCTATCAACTTGTACAAAAGTCTACGATTTTGTTTCTGCAAGAATCTCAATTTCCAAATCTACACAATCAGGATAATTTTAAAGTTCAGCCTCTATCAATATTGTAAACTCCGTCTATTAAACCTCCCATTGTTAAAACACCCAAGGTGCGAGGTAGACCAAAGGGTTCCAAGATCAGAATAGAAATTGCTGCCAGTATCCAAACAACATTGGGTAATACCTTCACTATTATTACAAGATCGACAAGGAGAACTAGGTGTTCTCCTTGTCCTGAATTAAGATTATCTCTTGGAATGTTAGAGGCTTAAATGCCTTTGACAAGAGGCAAGGAATCAAAAGTCATTGATTCTTTACAATCAGATATTATTTTATCTAGGAAACTAAAATGTCCCAACATAACTTTGATAAAATAGTTGCTACATGGAAAAAATGGAAGTCTCTTTGTATGCAAGGATTGGGTGCTTCTAGAGGTATAGCAGTACTTTGGAATCCTCTTTCAATTAATTCACAGCTCATCCAACAAGACAACAATTGGCAGATGCTAAACATATCAACACTTGACATATCTTTTATGCTAATTAATGTATATGGTCTTGCTTCATCTTTGGATAAGGCATGCTTATGGAATTCTATCACATGCTCTCTTCAAATGCAAAAGCAATAGCAAGTGGTTATTGGTGGTGATTTTAATGCATTATTATCTGAATCTGAGAAAACTAGAGGCATCATCCCTCCACATAAAACAATACTATATTTTACTGCCTTTGTGGATAATAACAATCTAATGAATGTTCATCCAATTAATGGCTATTTTACTTGGACTAATAAGAGATCTGGATTTGCTAATATTGTTGCCTGCCTAGACAGATTTCTCTTATCTAATGACTAGAAGTTGAGCTGTTCAGATATCTCTTCAGAAATTCTAACTTTACTACGTTATGATCATTTTCCTATATCTTTAAGCCTCATTTGCACTAAAAAATCTTCAGAACAACATTTTCATTCCTCATTCAAATTTGAAAGTATGTGGCTTAGGCATCCAACATTTCTCCTTAGCATCCAATAGTGGTGGAATGAAGTTCCAAGGGAAGATCTTAAAATGGACCAGTTTGCCATGAAGCTTAAATATGTTAAATCTCAAATTAAATTTGGAATCAATAGGTGTTCAAAAATGTGTTTCATCAAAAGGCAGAAGTCAAGGCATAGTTAGAAGAATTATATAATCAGATCATCCAACAAGGAATGAAGAAGAAATGTTCTCTTCTCAAAATAATCTGCAATCATAATGGGAGGATCTGTGTGCTAAAGAAGAGATGTACTGGAGACAAAAATCTCAAGAATTATGGCTCCAGGATGGGGATAGAAATACAAAGTTTTTCCACAATTCAGCTAAGCAAAAGAGAATTAATAGCACAATCTTTCATATCAAAGATGCTTCATTTGGGGATCTTCTGACCAATGAAGAGGTTATTAGAAATGAAGGTGTTAAATTTTTGAAAAGCCTTCTTGCGACTGATGTTTTGCCTAATCCTTCTGTGTCACAAGTTGAAGAACTTCTTGAATCTATTCCAAAATTGATCTCAGATCAAGATAATGATATTTTGTCAACTCCTTTCACCATTCAAGAAATTCAAAAGGTTGTATTTTCCTTTTCTCCTGACAAAGCTCCATGTCCATATGGAATTTCTACATTTTTCTACCAAAGTTGCTAGAATATTATTGGGTGGGATTTATTGGTTGCTGTTGAAGAATCTCGACGATCTAAAAATATGTTAAAATATTTTAACACTACAAATATTTCCATTATTCCAAAGATTAAGGATCCCCAAACCTTTGCAGATTTTTGACCAATTTCTTTGTGTAATTTATCTTATAAGATTATTACTAAAGCCATATATCTAAGGATTCAACATCTTATTCCATGTATCATCTCTCCAGAATAAGGTGGATTTGTCCCGGGAAGGGAAACCATGGAAGGGGCTCTTGTGGGTCATGAAGTTCTCCACTCTATTAATTCAAGAATTTTTTCAAATTTTATTATTAAATTGGATATGATGAAAGCTTATGATAGAGTTTACTAGAATTTTTTACTTCAAGTACTTGATAAAATGGGTTTTTCAAAAAACTGGTGTAAATGGATTAAGGCATGCATTTTGGGAGCTTGGTTTTCATTGATCATTAATGGTAAGCCTGTGGGTTTTTTTCCCTCTACATGAGGGATTAGACAGGTGGATCCTTTATCCCTAATCCTTTTTATTATTATGGCTAAAGCATTTAGCAGGGCAATCACACACTAGCATGTGCTACAAAAATGGAAAGGAGCTCTTATTTAAGGAACAAACATATCTATCACATATTCTCTTTTTGTGGATAATACTCTATTGTTTGGATTTTTAGATGTCCAGGAAGCTCACCAAATTATTTATACCCTTGATCTCTACTCAGTTGTGTTTGGCCAAGTTATTAATGCTCAACAATCCAAGATTTACTTTTTCAATACTAAGAAGTTGGTTTTGGATAAAGTTAAGTGGATCCTGGGTTTCTCAGAAGATTTTCTTCCCTTAGTATACTTGGGTATTCCTTTCTTCATGGGTTCACATAGATCTTGATATTGGTCTTTGGTTATAAAGCATATTCAGAGTAGAATTGCTTCTTGGAAAGTTGGATGGTTGTCTTTGGCGGGAAAAATATTGCTGATCAAATCAGTTCTAGCTGCAATTCCTAATTACTTCATTGCTATTCTCAAGATCCCTTTCAAAGTGTTACTAACAATTCAAAAATTGATTAACGGTTTTCTTTGATCGGGTAATTTGAATGAATTTCGTAAGGTCCCACTCATTTCTTTACAAGATATGTCATAGATTCCTAGTGCTGGAGGGGTAGGTATTCATGATCTATCCTTTAGAAATGAAGCTTTTGGTGGGAAATTGATTTGGCACATGTATTGTAAATCTCAGTCCAAGTGGTACAAAATTATGTAGCAAAAATATTTAGATAATAATGACCCCTCTAGAATCCTCACTATATCAAATCCTCCAAAAGGCTTGGTTATTTGGGACTTTATGATAGCTTTGCACAAAAGCATAGTTGACTTTATCTCTTGGGAAGTAAATAATGGTTTTAGTATTAACTTTTGGAATGATTCTTGGAATGGTCAAATTCCACTCTCTAAGAGTGGAATCTCAGTGAATGTTATCCAAGTTGCTGAGCTTCATTGGGGGTCTCAATTTTTTCATTATGTGGATCATGTCTGTGAATTTTCTAAGAAAATAGTTTGGAAGGATCCCATGAATTTACCTCTATCACCTTAGGAAATCAGTCAATTTCAAAATATTCTATCTTCTAGACAAGTTTTTTTCTCTGAAGCCCAAGATCAATTTTTTTGGGCTCTAGCTAAGGATGGACATTATTCAGTGAAAGAGGGGTACAAAATTCTACAATAGAATGGTCTGAAAAATCCTATTTCAAGAGCTTTTTCATTTTTTTGGAATCTGGTTGTTCTTCCTAAAGTGGGTTGTTTCTCATGGTTAGCTCTTAAAAAAGGATTTTAACTAGTGACAGATTGACTAGATTAAATATTGCTCCTCCTTTTAAATGTGTTCTTTGTGAGGAGCATGAAGAATCCATGGAACACCTATTTGTTACATGTTCCTTTGCTTTTCAATGTTGGTGCTTTATTTTGAGTAAAATCAATTATTATACTCTTTTGCCAAACAATCTCTAGGATCTCTTTCAAGCCTAGCTAGTTCTTTATCAAAAATCTTTGCTCAAGCAAATCTCTAGAAATGCATATTAGCATTAGTTATCTAGGCTATTTGGTGGGAACATAACAAGCATATTTTCAGAAAGGAATCACTCCCTCTGGACATTGTTTTGAATGGTATTGAAAAATCAATCTCAAAAGTGACTAATTCTAGTCTAAAAGTGGTTAAAATCAACCCGATTGTGACCCAATGGGATTCTCAAATTGTCCAAAAATGGAAACATTTGTTCATACCATATGGTTGGAAAATTAACTATTCCCCATCTTCTCTCTTGCCTAGAAAGAATTTTTGGAGACCTCTAGCATATGATTTTTGGAAGCTGAACTTTGATGGACCTTCAAAAGGAAATCCTAGCTCATCAAGTTTTGGAGCATGTATTAGAAATCCCTTTGGTCAGGTTGTGGCTATCAAAATTTCTCCTTTTTTATTGACACTAATAATATTGCAGAGGCTCATGCATTATTGGCTGAACTTATTCTAGCTAAACAAGGTTGTTTCCATAGGCTACATATAGAAGGGGATTCATTAGTTATTATTGATTCTTGCATCCATAGGCGCATCATTTCTTGGAAACTAAAATTTTTTCTTAATCAAATTTGGAGACTTCTTGATGAATGTTTGGATATTAGCATTTCACATATTTTTTGAGAAGGGAATAAAGTTGCATTTTTTTTTATCAAATTTGGGTTGTGCGGGGATTACTACTTCTACTCTTCACCCTTTTCCTTTCATTGAGAAATACAAGGTCCTTCAAAATCTTATTCAAGAAGACTTGGATGCATCTACATCTACCCACTTGACATTTGAAGTTCATATTTTAGGTGCCGAGTAGATGCCTTGGCTACCAAGTTTTGTGAATTAAATTCAGATGCCCAAGTTTTATCAGGTGCTAAGCAGACCAAGCTTTATCAAGTGTCGAGTATGTTGTTTAGGTGCCAAGTAATCTAGATTTGCATTAAGTGCCGAGTTTTCCAGAGTTGTATCAAGTGCCGAGCTATCCAGAATTGTATCAGGATGCCGAGTAATCCAGTTTTTCTTTAGGTGGTGAGTTGTCTAGAGTAGTATCAAGTACTGAGTTGTCCAAAATTGTATTAGGAGCTGAGTTGTTCAGATTTGTTTCAGGTGCCGAACTAGTTAGTTAGATGGTGTAGTGCTAGTTTGAGTTGTTTAGAACTATATCAGGTACTGAGATGGTTAGTTAGAGGTGCTAAGTGATGCAAAGCTATATGTCAGTTGGTGAAGTGCTTGTTTGACAATATTTGTATTACATGCTAAGTTGTCCAAAATGGTATCAGGTCTCAAGTTTCTCAGAATTGTATCAAGTGTCAATTAGTTTTAGATGACGAGTTCAATAAGATGGTATTTGATGTTGAGTAATGTTGTCTGGCTTCATAGCCCTATGTTCAAGTGTTGAGTGATGCAAAGTTGTCTGTTCTTTGCAAGTGAAAACTTGTACGTGCAAAGTTTATGGTTTTTAGTGGGTGAATAAGTGCCAAGTTACCCTGGTAACAAAGTACACATTAATAAATGTCACATGATTTATTCAGAAACATTTATGATGATATGACTTGCATAGTATATTTTAAATGCTTCAATTCTGATTATTTCTTGACGACATTGAATTTTTTGATACTAGGATTTGATTTTCTCATGTGGTTAAATCCGAGTCATTAAATTACACTGTTGCCAATACTTTTTTCAGCTCTTGCAAGGACATTCTCTTGTGCGAATATAGTTGGCTTTTAGCATGTTGCACTATATAATTTATTACATGAGGATTGCAATCTTTATTTACCTCAACCTTTAGTTACAATTTTTGCAAGAATACAATTTTGTGATCTAGTTACAAGATGAATTATGGGTGGGATATCGCTTAGGCTTGTGATATGTGTCACAAACAACACCATGCCATCATGCCAAAGAATTTTTATATTTTCTTACCATCATCTTTGGAGGAAAAGGTACTACCGAACATTATTACAAATGAAGTGATGGATCAAATGTTTTTAATTTACTCATCCATAGTTTGAAGAACTATTTAGCATATTATTAGTGAAGAATTATTTTTCTTGTCGGCACTTATGTTTCTATATCCATCTCAACTTATTTCAATTTTCCTTTCTAATATGATTAATTTAATGTAGTCACCTAATTTGCTTCAAACGTTGGCCCATAAGGTTATCCATCCTCATTATCTGGTTGATAATAAACTAATTTTGGCTATGCAAAAGTACAACTTATGGAATGGAGTGGCACTTGTTGATGGTTTGTTCTCACATTATCAACTTCTACATAATCATGAGTTTTTTGATGTTTTTGAAGCAATTAAGAAAGTTGTAGACATTGACAACTTTAATTATTTGAAATATTCTTTGCCCTCTGCACCAAAATTAATGGATGTTCAATTGGTGGAGCATATTAAGTTAGTAGGTTAGGCTTTGATTGATTTATAGAAGGATTCTACTACTTCAGCTTACAAGAGTATGAATGTAGCTTTAGTGCCGCCGATTGAACATAATTTTTTGTAATTAATTATTTAGGTTTACTTGGATTTAGATTGGATTCAAACCTCCTCAGAAATTTTTACTGGCTTGGGCCCTCTTCCAGGTGAGCTAGGGTCATTTAAAGGTGGTTTTGGTTATGATTGGGTAGATTTTTAAGATATGTGATTTTTGCTAGGTCATTGTCATGAAGATAGTGCTTGGAGACTACCAAAATGCCATGACACTTTCTGTTTTGTGATGGGTGGTAGTTGAAATACCCCTTCTATTTACTTGTTTAAACTATCTATACTTTCGTATATATTTGGGATGACGTTGGGTTTTCTTTACTGATTCTTTCCTAGTTGACCTCATTGAATCAAAATTATTAAAATAATAAAATAATATAGCGGCTTGCCACGTTTTCCTAAAAAAAAAAAAGGACACAATGTATTGATGAATTAATCAGGTCACTATTATGTCATGAATCTAGAATGAACATGAATAAAAATAATTCTTTTGAGAATTCTTTTATACCAAAGTTATCTTTTGGAAGAGGAAGATCAAACTACAGAGAAGGATGAAGAGCTAGAAGCATAGATGGACATGTAAGTCCAAATCAAGAAGAAAGGAAATTTTTGTTTGTTTAGACTATTTAATTAGAGGACTTAGGAGAATTCTATTCCAATATCCATCATCTACATTTGATAAATCTCAAATTCAATTTCATTATTGTAAGAGCATTCGTCATTTTGCAAGTGAGTGTACAAATAACTAAGAAGACATTGAAAAAAAATATTCTAATTACTTAGATGTATCTAGTTACAATTTTGAAATTTTAATCATAACTTTCAATGTTTCTCAAGAGAGTTCTAGAGTGATATATCATTCCTAGATAGTGGATATTTTAATTGTATGACTATAAATAAATATTTATTTACTAGTCTGGATGATTCTATAAAATTTGAAGTGAAGATGAGAAATGTTAATAAAGTCTCTATAATGGGAAAAGGTGTTACAAATGTATCTACCAAAAATGGAGGAAAGAGGTATATTCTTGATGTATATTTTGTGCCTAGATTAGAAAAAAATCTCAAGAGTATTGGTCAATTAATGAAAAAAATTTAGAAATTTTTGTTTTATAATCATGTTTGTACAATCTTGGATAGAAATCATGGTGGCAAGTTAATTGCAAGGGTGAACATGAAACAAAATTGAATGTTCCTCCTCAAGAATAATTACATTAAAGCAATAGAATAATTTAGTTTAGAGAAATTTTTCTTAGACCATTAATGGTTATGACATTTGATGTATGCTCTTCTTCATTTCAAGGCTTTGATCATGTTGCAAAAGAAACATATGGTGAAATAATTGCCTCAAATAGTGCAAAAACCAAGTTCATGTGAAAGTCATCTAATAACAAAATAACATAGAGAAAACTTTCCAATAGGACATTCATATTAGGAAAGAGCACCCTTGGAATTAGTGCACACTGATATGTGTTGACCTATGAATACTCCATTTTTAGGAGGAAGTATATATTTCTTAATATTTATTGATAATTTTAGCATTAAGATTTTGATATCCTTTCTCAAAGAAAATTTTGAAGCTTTTAAAAAATTTGATTTAAAAAATTTGGTTGAAAAAGAAAGTGGTATATACATCAAGTTATTTCAATCTGATAGAGGTGGTTAGTTCACTTCTAATGAATTTCTAGAATTTTGTAGATGTCATGAAATTAAGAAGCATATTACCATAAGGTACACACCACCAATAAATGATGTAGCAAAAAGGAAGAACATAACTATAGTTTAAATGTAACCATAACACATACATATTTTGAGAGGATTTTTTGGAGCTTGATTGTGTCACAATTTTTTAAGCATCAACATTTCGATCACACATAGTGGTCCATCATCAGGACGAGGAGTGCAAGAGAATAGAGAAAAAAATATTTTTTCTCTATTCTCTAGCACTCCTCGTCCTGATGATGGATCACTATGTGTGATCCGAAACATTGATGCTTAAAAAACCGTGACACAATAAAGCTCCAAAAAATCTTCTAATGATATTACTAATGGATTATGGAAATCAAATGACATCAAACATATATATTTTTTATTCTATTCATCAAGCTTGTTGCAATCCTTGTCCATAAAAGGATTTGCAAGATGTAGAGTGAGGGTCTGAGTTCTATATAATTTTAGTGTTTGTGCTATTGCAATTGGTCCAGTCTTTTGGGTCAATTGTATATTGTTCAAAATTTGCACTTTGAGAAAATAATGAATATTTAATGACAGAATTTGTCATATTTTGAGTATTACATTAGTAACGTATTATTTTCAAGGAAGATTAGGGTGTGCACATGATCATGGTCAACCAAACTATGCCCTTCAATGGCAATAAAAAATTAGTAAATTAGGCTAATATCAACTTGATGTGAAATTTTAAACATGTTATAAAATTTCAATCAAAAAGTTATGAGAAAAGTATCTTACTAGGCCTTATCTGAGGAAAGAAAAAAATGACTGGTCAAAATTTTGAATTTAAATGCAATAGTACAAAAATTTCATGACAAAAATAAGAAGTAGGTGTTTTTATGACCACCTTAATCAAAATAAAATGATAATTATTTTTTAATAAGATTATATATAAGAAGTAGACTTGTACCCGGATGCAACACATAATTTTAGGTATTTTTATTTCAAATAAATAATTAATTATGAATTTAATACTATAGTATTTTTAGAATAGAAAAATCTCATGTTTGACCACCTTAACTAATTCAAAAATTCAGAATATTTATTTTATATTTTATTTTACTTATAGTAGAATTATATAACGTGACACATCTTTTGAATTTCAAAAGTGTTATATTGTTTTAAAGTTATATTTACTTTCTAGTCAATTGTTAATAATTACTTTATGCATAACTCCATTACAAAATAAATAATAATTATTTACTGAACTCATAATTTGATAAAAGTTACATTTATGGAAAGATAAGAACATTTTTAAAAAAACCCTTTTTAGTTCATCAAATTTGGGTGAAAAAAGTCATCAGACATATGTTTGAAGTAAAAAAACACAAGAACAAGACAAAAAGATGTTTTTGGGACAATTTTTAAGTTGACTGTGTAGGTTTGGTATCCAAAGAAATAATAGGCCTTTTAAATGTATTAATATTATGTTTTGGTATGAGGATGGGTGGGAAAAAAGTTAGAATAGATTTTGAAATTCTTTGAGGCTTTTTAGAACTACGTATTTTTTAGATCGCCACTTTTTGGCACACCATGATCCTCCACATGCCTATTAATATGAGGAAGTTCTAAGAATCTGGATCTAAGAATTCTTTCTGCATTTTAGTAGACCTTTTATTTTGAGATTGAATGAGAAAAGTTCCATCAATTTAATGTAGTTGGGATAGGTAGTATGTCATTTCATTGTTCCTTTTAATTCAAGGAATTAAGTAAATGCTTCTATGAATTTATAGGGTTTCTAGGTATATGGGAAGGATATCATAAAAATGGAATGTAGGGTTAATAGTTGATAAATTTAATTGCAAGAAAATTAAATAGGTCAAGATTTATTGGTATGACTGTGTATAGAAATGGATAAGTCACAGGTCATAAATTGTGATAAAAATTGATATAGTCATTTGGTTGCATAATATACATCTAAATCAAAATTAATTATTTAATTTATGTAAGAAAGAACTATATTGTTGGTCATTCCCTTATTGTAATAAATTTCATCTCATTTATAGTTGGTTTTTGTAAACCAAGGAATTAATTACAATTTCAAGAATATTGTTGACCTTTTTTTGCTATAGGAGATAGATATTTGAGAAATAAGTTCATAAAATAAGTAACATAATCCCTAGGTGCTCCCACCTTGGCCTTATAAAAGTGTAGAGAGCACTTTTGCTTTGTCAAGTTGGTCATGTTTGGACAAGTTCATGTTGAATATGGGAAATAGCTAACCCCTAGGCATCCACCTTCATTCTACATCCTAGTAATAGTTTTTGGAACCTATAGTTTTGAAACAAAAATAAAATGGTGACTGTTTTGGGGAGCTATGAGAAGAAATCATATTTAAAATGCTAAAATCTCTGATGTAAGCCATCATTTGCAATCATATATTTGTTCATTTCTTGTACCATTTTTGGTACTGGTTCCTTTTTTAGTGACAAACCTTGAGAATTTAGAAAATCCCAATACCACAGGAGTTGTGTGACATATGATGTTCCTACATAGTGCCTTCTTGCAAAATAAAGTTTGCATTTCCCAAAATATCCAATATTAATGTCTTTTGGGTTGGGCCCTTCTATTAGATCTATTTTCAAAAGTTTCTTTTTCCATGAAATTTCCTCTCTTTTAGCTATAATAATATTATTTTACCTTAGTGGGTGGTGACTCAATCAAGGTTTTGTTAACTAGTTCTAATACTATAAGTAGGAGATGGTTGATAGGAGAAAAAACATGAGAGCATATGTAAGGGAGAATCTAGAAACACCTCTTTCTATAGAGTTACTGAAGGCTAGTTAAAAAGTTTAGTCTAAGAAGAAAGGGGAGTCCAGTCATACATGGAAGCCAAGAGGTAATCCACAATACTAGCCCATAGTTGAGAAGGAAGTTTTGTCCCATAGCCTTGAGTTTGAGAGTACTAGGCTTTTGGGTAATTTTTTTACAACTCCTTTTGAAGAAGATTAGATATACCAAGATTAAAAATGAACAAGATTCCCAAAGGTCTAGTTGTATTAGAAACTATTTTCAATAACTGTGATAGATCCAAGACAACCAACATTGAACATGATGCAAAGGACTTAGAGGAGATCAACTTTGGGACCAAACAAAGTATACATAGGGAAGAAGTTATCTCCTAAAATCAAGAAAAAAATGAAGTTTACTGAGAAAGTATAGACATGTGTTTGTCTAGTCATATGATGATTTAAATGCCTATAGGGAGGACCTCTTTCAACATCAAGTTCCATTGGAAGAGGGACTTAAACCTTTTAGACAAAAATAGAGGCCAATAAATCCAACTCTTGCACCAAATATGGAGGAACAATTGATAAAGTTGAGGGATGCATGAATCATCAAACCAAAAATACATTCTTCTTGGGTATCAAACTTGGTTCCTATTAGGAAGAAGAATGGTGACATAAGATTCTGTGTTGATTTTTGAAATCTGAGCATCTCACTATTGAAGGATCATTATGGTTTGCCTAACATGAAAGCCATGCCATAAAGAGTCACTGGATCAGAGTTGATGTCTATGAGGGATAGCTTCTTTGGATATAATCAACTAGTTGTAAAGGAATTAGACCAATATAAGACTGCATTTAAAACACCTTGGAGAACATATGTTCACAATAGAATGCCCTTTGGTTTAACTAACGGTGGTACTACTTTTTAGAGAGCCATAGATCTGGCCTTAGTAGACATAACTGACAAATTTCTAGTAGTATAAAAAGATGATTGGAGAACATACTTAGAGGATGAAAATGTCTATTGTATGAATTTGGAAAAGGTGTTTATTAGAGCTCTTAAGTATGATATTTATTTGAATCCCAGAAAGTGTGCCTTCTCTATCACTGAAGGTAAACTATTGGGTCATTTGGTTGGAAAAGAAGGAAAAAGATAGATCCAAAGAGGGTGGAGGCCATAGATAAACTTTAGAAGCCTAAGAATGTGAAAGTCATTTGGTCCTTCTTTAGGAAAATCCATTTCCTTAGGAAGTTTGTTACAATTTTTTCTCAAATAAGTAAGCTTATTTCTAGAATGTTGAAGAAGGGCTCTAAGATTAGATGGGATGATGAACCAAACATGGCTTTTCAAAAAATAAAACAAGAAATAAAGAATGTAGGGCCCCTAATTATTCTAAGACAATGCATATATTCTCCTTTACCTCATTCCATACTATTTCAACAGTATTACTGCAGAAGAATGAGGAGGGATATGAACATCCAATAAAAATTTTAAGTAAAATTTTGTAGGCTGTAGAATTGAGTTATAACATAAATGAAAAGAAGGATTATGCATGATCAAAGCTATGAAGGAATTTAGATGTTACTTAATGGGAGCTATTGTTATTACATTTGTGCCCAGTGCTATAGTGAAGGATATTTTCTCACAACAAGAATTCTCTAATAGAAGGTTTAGATGGCACAATAGAATTCAAGAGTTCAATATAGATATCTAGATTACCTGTTGTTTAGTGTGGATCCTGATTAGTCCCCAAGTGGGAGATTGTTAGATTGTGGTGACTGATCAGGAAAGTACTATATGTACTTCATAATTAGTGGGTTTCGGGGCATTGCCCCAAAATTTTTTTGGGTACTATTCGTAGATTCGCCACCAAAGTTATGGCTAATTTATGGTTAACATCTTATAACCCTAAGCAGTTTAATACTTGTATAAAAGGGTTTAGGGTTGGGTATTCTCATTAGGTTGCGATGCAAAATTGCTTCTTGGGGTGGTATAAGTTGTAAGGGATTATAGATTGTAATCAGGTTGTAATTATTGGATTGTAATAAGATCGAAATTGCTGTTTGGTGGACATAGCCCAGGGATTAGGTGAACCACATTAAATCTTGGTGTCTTGTGTTCATTTCTGTGTGATCTATTATTTTTGGTTATTGGTTATATTTGCATGTAGTTTTTTAATTTTGTCCATGGTTTATCCTAACATTACCAAGTTGGTGAGAGGACAAGGAATTGATAATCTAATGGTAGAGGGTAACCTTGAAGAAAATAAAATAAACCAACTTGATGTCGATTGTAGAAATAAACTATTTCATATGGATATCTATGATTGGTAGAAAGATATACTTTTTTACTTACAACATATGAAAGCTCCACCACAGATAAGTGATAATTGGAGAAAAGCCTTAAAGTTGTAGGCTATCAAATATGTCATTGTGAGTGGAAAAATATGGTGGAGGAGTATGGAAGGTGCACTACTCAAATGTGTTGATGAAGATCATTCAGTGATAATCTTGAATGAAATGCATAGTGGAACATGTGGAGGCTATTAAATGGCTAAGACAACAACTCACAAGGTGATTAGAGAAGGATTTTGGTGGTCTAATATTTTTAAAGATGCACATAAGATTGTGAAAAGGTGTAATGCTTGTTAGAGATTCAATGGAAAGTTAAAGTGTTCTATGTTGGAATACTTTAGAATAATTGGGGGTTGGGGGTGAATTAGTTATCCAAGGTCCAAATGTATAAATAAAACTTTTCATAGCTTAGTGAACCCATAAAACATTTATCTTCATGCATGTATCCATAAGATTATGCAATCACTTGAAAACTTGTAGGTTAACATCAAATCAACTTTTAGAAATGTAAACATAAAGCATATTAGATTCATCAACACATTTGACACAATGATTTATGTGGAAGACCAATTTGGGAAAAACCACCAGTAACATTCTACTCTTTTTCACTCTTTTGAAGTGATGCCCTATGAAAGGCCAACCCTATTAAAGGTTACAATACATAGTATTAAATGTGACCCTGTTAAAGGATTTCAATCACCCTATTAAGAGTGAGATTTGTTAGAAAACTTTAGACCATTCACTTGGAATGTCACTTGGTTAAAGGATTTACAAATGACTTTTAGGTCAACCTTAATCCAAAGAATTTACCCTAGACTAATACAATTATTAGAGAATAATAGTAAGGCTTGATCTGATAACAACTTACAACTCCATTTGTAGATTACAGATCCTTGTTTTAGTCCTCCATTCATCTTGTCCTTCATACATTTTAGCCCTAATAAATTTTTCAACTTTAAGAATTCATACCCTTAAGCCTTCTTTGTTAACATGCCAATGCAAACTCTTCTCTTAGGTCACTTTATGAAGAAAAATCCTTGACTACTTGTCTTCATTAAGTTCCCACACATGAAAACTTTTTCTTCTAACCAACCATTTCTATAAATAGGAAATTAAGATATTTTTCCACTCATTCTCCATCATCCAATTTAGGGTTAGGACATATTAGGTAGGATACAATGAATCTACCCCTCATTTTATATCTCTTCTAGAAACTTCTCCTTGAATCCTCTTCAAATTCTCCTAAAAATGGTTTACCTTGAATTTTATGCCACTAGCTCATCAAATTTATCTCCCATCTAGTTCACACAATCCAAGAAAAAAAACTTGTTGGCTCCAGTCCATCAAATTCACAATCTTTCAAATAATGTAGCCACTCAACATTATCTAGCTTCTAATGCTCGACACATATTGCATTGCTTGATATCCTCTATAAAATTACTTGGTACTAACTAAAGTTTAATGGTGCTCAACATGAACTAAACTTTACTTGGCATCTAGTTTTTTGCTCAGCATACACTAGAATAGACTCTTTCTTGGCTCTAACTAATTTTCTACTCAGCTTGCAATAACTTTGCTCAGCACCTGTTATTCACTTGGTCAAGCTTGGTAGATAAACTTTGTGTAACTTGTTCTTCTAAAATTTCTTAGTGTAATTAGCCTTTGTAACCTTAAGTATATTATCAATGCATCATGTTATCACTGCCTTAACTAATTCTTGTACTCCTTTACATAATCATAACTCAATCATTTCTATAGGTGCTATTGTTACATCTTTTGATCAAATCCTCTTCATCAATCAAATAAGTGATAGTACTTAAATCATATAAGTAGTTGTCTTATCAGAAAATAGTAGGTTTAATATTAGTTTGAAGAAAATGATTGAAGAATATTGGTCATACTTCTTCAATCTATTCTCAACAATCTCCCTCTTTAATAATCTTCTTCAATATGATCTCAACATTCTAGAAATATGCCACTGAAACTAGTAGAGGTGCAAGCACCATTCCAACAATGGGGGATTTATTTTTTAGGTGAGATTGAAAATAAGTCAAGTGGGGGACATGCTTAGATCTTCGTAGCTACTGAATATTGCACAAAAATCCCTACTAGAAAGTCTACTAGAAAAGTAGTAGTGGATTTTATTTTTAATGATATCATTTTTAGGTTTGGTTTCCTTGATAAAATAATCATAGACAATGCAATTTGTTTCAGATTTGAAGAATACAAAATATTCTATGAAAAGTATGGAGTTACTAGATCTCTATTTAAACACCATATCATCCCCAAGGAAATGGACATGTAGAATCAAGCAATAAAAGCCTACTATAGATTATTAGGATTATTTTAGATGAGAATAAAAGGGCTTGGGACTCCAAATTGCTATTATTAGTATAGGCTAAAAGGGTGATAATAAAGAAAGCCATAGGATGTGCACCATTTGATTTGGTATATGGAATATAAGTCAAGTTTCCCCAAAACAATTTAAGGGGGATGTACAAGTTTGACCAACAACATGATGATGACATTATTGATGAAATGAAGATTACAATGGATGCCATTATATAATTAGATGAGACAAGAAGAGATTCATCTATCAAAAAAGCAAAGTTGTAGGTTCAATTTAAACATTTATATGACAAGAAGACAATAGCAAGAAAATTCCAGCCTAATGATATGGTGTTGCTATGGAATGCTAGGGTAGAAGAAAAGGCCAAGCATGGAAAATTTGTGCCCATTTGGTTAGGCCCATATATAATTCATGAAAATTGGGGAGAGGAATCTTATTTTATAAAGGAATTATCTAGGAATATTCTGGAATTCCCAACTAATGGAAAATTCTTGAAGAGTTATTTTTGTTGAAATACTTGTTTTCCCATGAACATCATTTTAGATTTTGTATTATATGTAAAATCCTATACAGTCTGGTTTTTCATGTTTTTTTATATTCGTTCACCTATTTTGTTAGGTATTTCTATCCAATGTTGTCATTTATGTGGTCTATGTGACCCATAAATTCTAGATTCTTGCATGGATACAAGTTATTCATCATTCTTAGAAAGAGCCACTGATGGCCTGTACTTTCACTTAGCTTGAAATTTTTTATATCTTCTGAAAATAAGGTAGAAAATATGTTTTTTTGTTTAGGGTTTCTTAGAATTATGTTTCTCTTCAAGGAAAAACCCCTAGAGGAAAATTCAAATCTTACATTTTGATAAGTTATTCATAATTGGTATGCAAGTATGAAATAGGTATACATTAAAAATTTGGCTTTATGCTTAAATTCTTCATATTCCTAAGTCCTTTGAAATTTTCATATATTATACATCAAGTCCCAAAGTGTTTTAAGTTGTGATGTCACAAAATATTTTCAATCACTCGATCTCTCCATTTTTCTCTGTAACTATTTTGGTAGCCATGAAGTTACTGAGCATTCATTTGCATGTTCATCACAATGTTGTGGGCGTTTCAAGTTAGAGTCACAAAGAGGAGATTAACTAAAGATACTAGGTTTGTGGCTTGTGTTTGGCTTAAGATACTTTAAGTTGTGATGATGTGAATCATAACCATAGTAGTCAAAGTTGTAATTCATCACTACTTCTCTTGTAGTTAATGTCAAGCTAGGGTTACGATAGAAATGTGGAGATGGATTATTATCATAGCTTTGCAGGTTTAAGAGGTGAGTTAAGTTTTATGGTTGCAAATCCATGAAAGAAACAATGGTTAACTCCAAAGAAGTCATCACAACATCATGGGTGATAAAAATGTTAAACCATAAATCATGGAGGAGTTGTGATGTGGTTAGTTCAAAGGGTTTTCTACTTTGCAAGTTTAAAGTAAAAATAAAAAAGGTAAGAATGTGATGATGTTCAATTTTGTGCCATTGTATATGTTAAGCCATGTTTAGATTTTGAGGCAACACTGTTGCAAAAAGTGCCAAGTAACTATTTCATTGGGTCATTTTGATTAATAAAGTAAAAGGTTAAAGGGTTGTAAAGCTGTGAAATGGTCAAGTTTTATAATTTTTCTACATCGTACGATGGTTGTAAATAGTTTGCTTTAATGTTGTGATGTAGTGATAGCATTAGTTAGAAGGTTATTGCTACATCTCTATGGTTCGTGAAATGAAATAGTAAACACTTGTGATGAGGTGATAAAGGTTTAAATGAAGACTTCACCACTTCATAGGTCAATGTGGTAAAAAAAAAAATAGAGTTGCAAAGTAGAGAATTACATGATGTGTGACATCACAGGGTTAACTTGGAAATTAAATAATAAGGTGGAGAAGTTGAGAAATAGTAAAAATAGCTCTGTTTGAGTGATCGTAGCTAGAAACAAAGAAAATTAGGAGACCACTAAGAAATAGAGATAAAGAACTGATCACCACTTTGCAACTCTTAGTTTTAAAAGAAAAAATTAGAGCTAGAAAGTGCATGTCTAAGCTAGAAAGAGGAATGATGAGCTAGAGGTAAAAATAATGGTCACTATGAAAAGAATGTAGCTTTTAAGGATTGAAATGATTTTAATCATGCCGATTATAATGTCATTAATACCATGCTCCAATTTACAAAAATGTATTAAGTAGAAAGAAAAAGGATTTTCACTACTAGTTCATAGTGTTTGAAGTTTTAGAGTAGAGTTCAAATTGTAGAGCAAAATTTAGCATAAAGAGTTTAGAATTATTGTGATACTTTGAAGCTATGACACAAAAGTAAGGAGAGTTGATCGCAAAAGCTCAAACTAAGGAACTTGTGTCAAAGAAAAAAAGTCATAGAACTTTTGTAGATGAATGGCTAAATGTTTTACTAGGTTTATCCAATCTTCAATCTACAAATGACCATACATTTAGAGACCCAGGTAGTCTTTGTGGAGATGTAGAAGTCCCTGAAAAAAATGGAAGTTAGTTATTTTGGTACTTCAACAAGAATAGGGTGGAAAAGGTTCCTATATTCAACCTTGGACTAGGAATTTAGGAAAATTGATCATGTTTGAGGTTTTTGTAAATTTTGATCTAGTCAAGGAATTGATAAAATTATATAACCAAATTAGCAAAGCATTCCTCAGAAGAGACATAAGTATACTATGTGCACTTTCCAAGGAGATATTCATTAAAGCTTTTGACTTGGAGGGACCCATGTCATTAGCAATTGACATGGATAAGTTAAATGAGAATTTCAAAAATCACAAGTGTTTCTACACTAGTAGAACTATGAGAAGGCATATTTCCATGGAAAAAAAGGATAAAGGATAAGTTGCAAAGAAAGTGGGAGATTTTATGCCTCTTGAATACCTCGAGAGATATCTATAGAACATAGTGTTTGGGTAGAACAAAGTCATAGGCTTAGATGGGACCATGAATGCTCTAGGTGGACATTATGTCATGGCATTGAATATTTAGGACCCATACACTAATATTGGGTATGACTATATCACATATATGACTAGTAGGAATCATGATGAGATTGTTGTAGTACATGAAGGAAGTCTAGAAAATTTCAAGTATCATCACTAATCTTTGATTTTATACAAGAATGTGCAATTCATTAATCAAGGTTTCTTTGAAAGTACAAAGGAATGGGGAGTGAGATTGCATGCACAGAAATGAACAATGGTATGGCAAAGATTCTACCCTTACTCAAACAATATTTCCTTTTACAATGATATTTTATATCTTATTCTAAACATATTAGGGGCTATAATAGAAAGAGTGCCTAGGAGTGTTAGAAAGTTGATTAAGCCCAATATGAGTTATGAGGGAAAACAATTAGGGCATGACTGGGGAAGTTTTTTTCTTTTTTAAGATTACATAGTCATTAGAGTTTATGGATACCATTAGCCACCCCACCTTCTCCAAAAATTTATTCTAGAAAGAATAGGATTTGTAAAAATGTTTTGGAAATTAATTTTATTAAATACAAAATATGTAGGTCACAATCTCAGGATGGGCACATTTTTTTGTAGATGATCCAAAGTTGGAGATTTTGACATTGGAGAAAAGGTAACCAGATAAACAAATATCTTATTGAGAAATAACAAGTTTCCAACTATTCTTACAAGAGGATATGATGCTTTTAGTTTAGTTAGAAATGCACTAAAGAAAACGAGGTGATACAACTTGCCTCCAACTAAGGGTTTATGGGAGGATGATGTAATTGCATATTATTTGGATGGAAATGTATGCAAAGAGAGAATGATAACATTTAGAGATGTGAAGAGCTTGGAGAAAGAATGTAATGCCCCGCCCGGAGATCCTTGGAAACAAGGATGAAATACAAGCCAATATTTTTTTTTTACAAGTATAAATGCACATGACAACATCATACAGGGATCACAAAGATCAGAACAGAAGACTTCACCACAATCCTGATAACCAACGAATCTCTAAATGCCACTACCAAACTGACACACCCAAACAAAGCCAACAATGACAATGCACATGATGAAGGCACAAGAAAAAATTACTCATAAACAAACCACAAGGCTGGGGTAAAATGCAAAAACCTGAAATTTGGCTAAACCTGAAATCCTAAAGCCCTAAAAATTGGCTAAGTCTGGATTTTTGAAGCCCTGAAATTTCCTAGAATCCATAACTTATCTCTGAGAGGTCTAAAACCTATCTAAAATGATTCGTCACATATATTAAAATATATCTTAAGTATAAGAAATTTTTGTGCATGCAGTCTCACTTCCCATATATTTTAAATGATATATTTTAAACCCCAAGAGACTAAAACAGAAACACGAAAATTGGATTTCAAGAGAAACCAAGAAAATTCAAAATCCAACAGCATAGGGTCAAAGAATGCCCAAAAGGGTATCCAAAACCACTCTCAGAAAGTTTGAATCATGACAAAAAGTGCTCGCTGTCTGCCCGTGCAGGTTTCTACAAAAAATCGTGTGATACTTCGTACTAAGGGAGGGCGACACTTCTCCTTAAGGTGTGTGACACTCTTCCAGTTTCGTATGACATTTCTCAAGAAGGCATGTGATACTTTACAGGATCATACAAAACTTCTCAAGAAGGTGTGTGACACTCTTCCAGTGTTGTATGACATTTCTCAAGAAGGCGTGTGATACTTTACAGTATCATACGACATAGTTTGTATGGGCATGTGATACATTTTTATGTCGCACAATGCTGACAAAATGTCACCCATAGAAAAATGAAAACACTTAAAGAACTCAAAAAAAAGAGAAAAACACAGAGAAAAACCTCCACACTGGGGAGTACCAGATCCACGCAAATCGAGGAATGAACACTTGAAAGCAGCAATAGAAAGGAAAGAGGAACATCTATCCATCTAAACCATAATAGTACAAAACATATTGAAATAAACATCGTGGTAAATAGAAATGCCAGAAGAAACTACACAACCAAAATAAGTACACGGATCCTCCCATCCGTCAATAGCATCATAAGACCATCATGGGTCCTAGCCATCCCCCGCGCGTAACATCCCAAGCCACTGACTAGATTGTTGGTACTATCGTAATAGGGATGCCACTACTAAAAAAAATGCACAATAACAACATAAGGAAATCTAACATGCTAGTGAAAATGCATAAGATAATCCTATAGTAGATAACATCACCTATCACATGCTAAATAGCAATAAGCAACAAATATGCTAATACAACAATTCATAGCATCTAATCATATGCTAAACATCATAATAAGAGAATGCGTCAAATAAAATAACATCATCTAAACATGATAAACAAGAATCCAAATAAAAGTGCAAATCACAAGAAAGCATACTCTAAAACTCGAAGTATCAAGTGAAGACATCCAGCAACGGTCGCACTAGGACAAAAGATTGTCTCTGTACACTGATTCCTAGCAGCGGTGAAGGTAGCTACACCTTCCAACCAAGTTGCACCCATAGGTCCACACCCATCATGCTAATGAGATAATGATCCAACAACAAACACACAAAAATCACAACATCTATGGCTAACACTCACACCAGACAGTATGATGGCTGAACTAAGAACCTAAGACAATGCAAGGAGTACATGTCCTGGTCAGACACTCAATCGGCTACTATGTAGGGACTAACATCATGGAGACTCACTTGGCATCAAAAGGGCCCAAGCTTGGATCTATGTAGCTCAACTCCCTCAATGGAAGGCCAATACACCATGTAGCTCAACTCCCACAACAGAAGGCCAATACACAAAATCACCATTTTATTATCTTAACTTTTATTACCACATACACATTTTATTTAGTTATCACTTATTTAAAACTTCCTATCCTTTGCCAACCCTGTGAGACTAAGGTCACCAGGTTGCAAGATAGAAGCCCCCTCCATATGCTACCCTACCCTACCCATGCTTATCCTACAACAAGTGCTCGTGGGCATGCATACTCCCATCCCAACCCCAATGATCATAACTTTTGGCAATACCACAGAAGATTTGGCCTTGCAAGTCACTCGAAAAATGTACGAGCACATACTCATGTGTGGTGCACCACCATCACAAAGATCACAACACAAGGACAAGAATGAGAACACAATGCAAAGAAAACACCCAACAAAAAGCAACATGGGAAGGATGGATTCTACATGAATCCCAAAGCCAATAAAACCATACATCATAAAATCACTCAACTAGCCTCAATCCGAGAGTATGGATTCTACACGAATCCCAATGGTGCAACAAGACCAAACATCATGAACTCACTCAATCGGCTTCAATCCGAGAGTGTGGATTCTTCACAAATCCTAACATTCACGAAACATAAGCAAAGGTCTAAAAGAAATAATAACACAGACATAAAATCACTCAACCGAACACAACATTAGGAGTACAAGTGTGATACGCATCCCAATGCAACATAAACATGCAAAAGTGGTCTGACTAATATCCAAACAGATCATCCAAGTCCACGACCCACATTGTGCCAAGAAAACTCGAGAAAATAGGGCAGCATGCAAAATGAGGTAAAAACCCCAAATTTAGAAAAATTCCAAAATTAAAACCGATTTGGCCTTTGGGTTCAAAAACCCCAAAAATCCAAAAATAAATGAAAATGGACACCGTATGCAAAAACGGCCAGCATAATGGTGCAAAATCTCAAACCCTCATCCAAAAAAAAGGGAAATGTTCATACCCGCCCAACCAGGTAGAACTAACATACATAAATGAAGGGGAACACTAGTTCTTAGCCTCCAAACAAATGGCTACCAAAAATAGAAGCTAAAATGGAGTAGAAATAGAGTAGAAACAACAAAATAGGAAAGCCCTACCTCACAGCCAAAAGGGCAAAAAGGGAATCTGAACCATAAAATAAATATCCCACAGAAGTAGCTGAAAATTGTGGCAATTCAAGGTTTCCTTGAGCTGAATCCAATGAGCCCAACCTTGCAACGATCCCATGCCTATAGCTCCCACAACGAACAAAACAGTAAATCCTCATGAAGAGGATTTTGGGTTTTTACTCTCCAACTTTCCAATTTGAAAGTGAGAAGTGAGGAATTAAATTCCTCTTTGGATACTTATTCACTTTTCAAGTGAATAATCAATTAGGGCAAATAACCAACCAACCTAGCTAAACCCCAAATCGACCCAAATGAAAATAGGCTATTCCTATAAATAAGAATTCATTTATGGCAAAGCTGCCAGAAATTAAAATAAATCAATTAAAAATTCCAAAAACCCAAAATCACATAAATCTCCTTAATGACTTTCGCGACAATGCGAACCTCTAAATGCACAGACACACTTACTGGTCTAATCACATAATGCAAATGAGTTTGGATTTAATAATCACTAAAAGGTTTAATTTAAACATTTAATTAAGGATGCATTGACTGTACAAGGATGACATTGGTAAAATATGAAAGGCTAAATCACTAACTCCATGTGCCACTGCCAGGGATAGAAATCCTGCACACTAAACAACACGATCAAGTGCAATTGCATATAATAACATAGCTGAAGCAATAAATGTATTAATTCACCTAATTTAACCATTTATTTAATTATATTAAAATAATCCATTTACATCACTCATGTTCACATAAAGCATAAAAATGCAGGAATGAAGCAAATAACCATAGCATTAAATCCATACAAAATCAGAGGTATGTCCAAATACCAGATAACCAGATATCATCATAAAACACACTGTCATGTCAAAATGAAATCGTCATGCAATATGATTAACTGAACAACATAGTAGTCTAAAATCTATGATACTAAAATCAAAGTGTAACATCTGACCTTCAGGTCCTCTCAAATGTAAACATAACATGAGTAACAATTATCTCTCTAATCAGAAATATAACAAGATAGATGTCCGAAATACCTAACCAAAGAATCCAACATGAACAATCCATTTAATTACTTATGCATTTAATAATGATTGATTACTCTACATTAAAAAGGCACTTAAAACACATAAGAACACACAGTCATAAACATTACTAACCACTGCTACAGGAACCTAGTCCAGTGTAGCATGCTAAAAAGTACACATTGTAATCTTTGCACACATCTTGAGGTAATCACGAAACAACCTCATGATACCACATCGATCTTGGTAACCACTGGCACAAACCTCAATGAACCAAAATCACAACATAATCTCATAGATTAGTCAAATGCATAAAAAAAGAAACTGATATAGAAACATAAATCCAAATACCTCGATGGTGTAGACCACTCAGGGTCACAATCATGATCCCATCATAAAAAAAGATCAGCAAGGTTGCATCCATCAGGATGACTAACAAAAGTCAAATGGGAGAGGCACTACAAAGAAATGAAAAAGACTAATCCATCCTTCAATGGATTTCACCATGAAGTGGACTACTTGTCAAGGTTCAACAAATGCATTGAAAATTTTGATGAGATTGCAGCTCAAGTACCTAAAGAGATTAGGAATAGAGTAGATCTTGAGTCTCTTGATCATAACATTATTGTGCAAGTAACTGATGATGAAGACTAGCCAAAAATATCAACATGGTCTCATTAGAAAAGGAAGAAGAAAAAAATGGTAGAGATTCCCAAAAAGGCAAGAGTAAAAGCCTTATAGATTATGCCAAGGAATAACCAATATTTGGATAGTGCAAGAAGAAGCTTCCTGATGGCTCAAGCCACTAAATATGAGTAAAGGGTGAAGAAGTTGGAGCTTCAAGCCAAAATGATTGATGGCAAAATTATTAAAGCCATGGAGTTCATGAATGATGATTTTTTTATAAAAACAAAAGTGTTGGTGTAAATAAGTATTTACTATTTACACTTAAGTTTACTTAGTTTATTGCTTTAGCATATTAGTTGACATGTAGACATCTAGGAGTTTGCATATTCATATGAGTTTTCATATAGACAACATAGTTGTCTGCACTCCAGTTGAGCACATGTTGTCTACTACATCTCTTTATGAGATACACCTTTGCATTGTTATCCTCTCATTATTGCACGTACATTCATACAGAATGAAGGATAATCCACTCTTGCTATACATATGCTTAGTTGGTATAGTTATCCCCTTGCATGATTCCTAGTCATCTTGATTGCCTTTATATACAAGGCTCTTCTATGATGTATTTATGCAATCATCTTATATCCATTCTCATTTGATTCTCATTTGTCTCTCTTGTGCTATCTATTGAGCTTCTTGATCTTGGCATTGAATTATTGCCTTAGGAAAATTATTACATGACATAAGAGCTATACCAAATTCTTACATGGTATCAGAGCCATAGGAGTTTCATTGCATAGTCATTGGAGAGTTTTTTTTGGTATTTTGCAGGTCAAGATTGGAACTTGTTAGTGTAAATCAGATGTTGGTATCACATTCAAAAGGCCAGAAAACTCCCAAATCAACTTTTGTTTCATCAAAAATAGACATCTAATGTGAAATATAGAGTCTTTAGATTTTTTGAGGTGTGACAGTAGCGATTCAAGAAAAATAATTACTGAGTTGATTTTCAAACAACGATATCCCCCTCATATGGACTCCTTTTTTCGAGCTATTTTTTTTGTTTTGGGATAGATTTTTTTGTCTACAAATTGTACAAGTTGTTTGTGATCCTTGTTCCTGAATTATTCTGAAAATTGTCAATCCTGACTTTTACAACTTTAGATGTTTCATTCAGGCTCATATGGACACATATTTAGGTGCTATTTTTTTTGAAAGTGCATAATTTTTTTGTCTACTTTCTAGATCTTGTATTAGTTTAGAGTAATTCTGAGTAGACATAGTACTTTAAGCATTTAGTCATTTTTGGCCTATTTTGGAACTTGTAATTAATTAAATCATTGAGAGGTCTTGTGTCTTATCTTGTTGAGTCATACATAGCTTCATATTTTCTATTGTAAATATCAAAAATTAAAGTTCTACTTTGGCCCAAAATTGGCAAGTGGCTATTGTGCCCACACTAAATATAAAGTGCCAAATCATCTTTTTTTGGGGGTGGGGATTCTTTGGTTGAGTGAAAAGGGGAGGGGAGGGGAGGGGGGGTGTGTCTCATGTTCTTTTATCTCCTTGATATTGTGCTCTTTCTTTTGCATTATGGGTTCTTTTTCCAAATTAACACCACATAATTATGCTACTTGGAAAGAAAATATAAAGGAACCATTAGTTAAAAAAGGTTTACTAAATTATGTAATTGGTGCTACAAAGAAACTAGATGATGATGCTAATGAGTCTCATTAAGAGGACTACACATCAAAACAAGAAATGGCCTTAGGAACCTTGCTAAAGAATATCTCAAATCCTATCAAATATCAAATTAGCAACATTACCAATCCAATAGAAGTTTGGAATAAAATTGAAGAATTGTATGAGATAGTAGATGAAGATATGACCTACACCATTGAGGAAAATCCTCTGAAATTGTATCCTAGGAATTTTGACACCATCAAAGATGATCTTACCAAGTAAACAAGTATAGGGCACAACTTAAGGATTGTGGTGAACCCATCAAGGATGGAAAGTTGATCAAACATGTGATGACTCATCTTCCTCTTGAATATGTGGCTTTTGTTTTAAGTTATAATACTCATAAGTTAAGAATGGTAAGTGTCTTCACTAAGCCTTCATTCGAATCATTTTCAGGAATATTGGTCTTACAACATGAAAAGTTTGTGAGTATGAGAATTCTCTAGTCTTCCAAGTCCAAAGCCTTCATGGATAATAAGGGGAATCAATGGAATCAAGATGATAAAACTTCAAATAAGAAGCAAAAGTAGTGGAAGGCTAAGCTAGAAGATGACATACAACAATCTTCCTCTACACATCAATCTTCCTCCACATAACAATCTTCCTCACAACAAGGCATTTTTTTTCTAGCAATACTAAGAAGGGGAACAACTTCAACAAAAGGGAGAAGAAAAATTGTGCCTATTGTAAAAATAATGGGCATGATAAACATGAGTGTATGGATAAGAAAATTGATGAGTTGCTGAGCATAATGAGGAAACATAAAATTGATGTGCCAAATGCATATAAGGATAAGGGATCCTCATTCACTTCAAAAGGTAAGGGACAAGCTTTGGTAAAAAGTATAAACAGTTCTAAGGAATGGGTTCTTGACTTAGGAACCACACATCATATGGGTGCTTCAAGGGAGAATTTTTCCTCTTTGAGACCATCACATGTACCTTACATCTATGTGGGAAATGACACACAAGTGGATGTTGAACAAAAAGGAGATGTTTAGTTGGACAATGGAGCTTTCAAGAATGTTCTTCATGTTCCTAACCTTAGCACCAACCTCCTTTCAATCTACCAAATAAATCACTATGGATGTGGCAACAAAGTGAAGTTCCTTCCTAATTTAGTTGTGAAAAATCTAAAGGATGATTCTAAGGTGGCAATTGGAAAGGCTAATCATGATACAAGACTTTATTCTTTTTCTCATTTTGTGCCTAAGTTTACTTCCCTTGCCTTGTTGACCCACTCAAATTCACAAAGTAAACTATTGCATGAGAGGTTTGGATATCTCAATTACCACTACCTTCAACAACTTAGCAACAAGGATATGGTCATAGGTCTACCTCACTCAAGTATTTAGAGGGTGTATGTACAAGTTGTGAAGTAGGCAAGCATCCTAAAGAGAAGTTTGACAAGGGGAAGTCTTGGAGAGCTACCATTGTTCTTGAATTTGGACATAGTGATATAGTTGGCTCATTTCTAGTGCCATCATTTGGAAGGGCTCGCTATGTTCTCACCTTCATTTCTGACTTTTCACACTACACTTGGGTTTTCTTTCTTAATCATAAGAACTGTTTGATAAGTTTATCACCTTCAAAGCTCAAGCTAAGAAGCAATGAAGGAAAGCCATCAAGATTATTTGAATAGATAATGGAAGGAATTATGTAAACTCAAGGTTTATAGACTTTTGTGTTCATGCAGGTATCGATCTTCAACATTCAGTTGCATACACTCCACAACAAAATGGTGTTATCTGAAAAGAAGAATAGAACCCTTAATGAAATGACCACTTGTATGCTACAACATAAGTCTCTAGATCGAGTTTTTTGGGTAGAAGCTATGTGTTGTACCAATTACATCCAAAATAGAAGTCCCTATAAGGCCTTGGATGGAATTGCACCTTTTGAGGCTTGGTGTGGAAGAAAACCAAGTGTAAAACACTTTAAAGTTTTTGGTTGTCCAACATGGGCAAGGATAACTCCAAAAAAAAGGAAGGCATTGGAATGTCAAAGTAAATATTGTATATTTTTTGGATATTTTGACCACCTTAAGGTATTCAAACTCATGGATCTAGAGACACATGAAATTTTCTTTGAGAGGAGTGTTCACTTTAAGGAAACTTGTCCAAGTTTGGCTCCTTCAACTCCTCATTCCTCCTTCATGGAAAGTGATGATAGTGATGATAGTAGCTTGGAAAATTATATTCCTTCAACATTGACTCACAAAAAACCAACTTTGTAGGGTCCACAAACAATTGAGGATATTCCTTCTTCTTCTTCCACTAGCGCCATCGGGCATAACAAACACTTGATTCAGTAGGTTCATTGGTGGGGAATCCTTTAGACACTAAGAGGACAAGGGAACAACAAAAATCATTTCCACATGCATATATTTCCTTTTCTTTTGATCCAAAGTCATTTAAGGAAGTATCAGGGGTTCTTGATTGGGACAAGGCCATGGAGGAAGAATATAACTCTATAATGAAAAACAACACTTGGGACTTAGTTCCTCTTCCTAAGGGAAGAAAGTTGGTTTGGTGTAAGCGGATCTATCAGACCAAGTTTGTAGCGGATAGAAGTATGGATAATTATAAGGCTAGACTTGTTGCAAAAGGTTTCTCACAAGGCTAAGATGAACCCCATTCATTTGAGACTAGCTACTGTTGCAGCTCATGGTTGGGTTGTACATCAGATGGATGTGAAGATTAATTTCCTCAATTGGGATCTTTCTTGAAGAGATCTATATGTAGCAACCTCAGGGATTCATAAAAGATTCTACTATGGTTTGTAGGTTGAGGAAGTCTATCTATGGCCTTAAGCATACTCCTAGGGCTTGGTATGCCAAGATGGATTCCTTCCTACTCTCAGTAAGATTCACTAGGTGTCATTTAGATTTGAATGTCTACATTCTTTAGAGGGTTGAATCACACTTGATACTCATGCTTATGTAGATGACTTGATCATTATAGGAAGTACTTCATCCATAATTGAAAATGTGAAGACTTCTTTGTAGGACAAATTTTCTATGACAAACTTGGGTTTACTTCATTATTTCCTTGGTATTGAGATCAAACAGTCTTTAGTTGGGATCACACATTCTCAACCCAAGTATGCTCTTGATTTACTTTCTCACTTTCACATGAGCAATTGTAAGCCTACACCTACTCCCTTTCTTTTAGATGTTAAGTTAGTAGCTGAGTGTTCCACTCCACTTGTTGATGTTACATTGTATAGGCAGTTGGTAGGGAGTCTCATTTACTTGACACATACATGCCCTAACATAGCTTTTGTAGTTTGCATGGTTTCTTGCTTCATGCAAGAGGCACATGAGCTTTATTGGAAGGTTGCCAAACACATCTTGTAGTATATACAGGGTACACATACACATACACATACACATTAAGATACACTATGTAGTAGGTATTGGACTTCATTTGGTTGGATATATAGGCTCAGATTATGCAAGAGATCTTGATTCCCACAAGCCTAATTCACATTACATGTTTCATCTTGGTTCCAACCCCATTTGTTGGTAGAGTAAGAAGCAAAATAGTGTTTCTCTTTCTTCAACTAAGGTTGAGTATCAAGGGATTGTTACTATAGCTATAGAGGCTATATGGCTATGACATATCTTGAAGGAGTTTGGGTTCAACTTTTTCCAGTCTAGAGTCATTCATTGTGATAGTTAGAGTACTATTGAGATCTCTAAACATCTAGTTTAGCATTAGCAAACCAAACACATTGATCTTCATATACACTACATCAGAGAGCTAATGCACAAGCAAGTCATTGACTTGAGGTATTTTCCTATAGTAGAGAAAGTTGTTGACATCTTCACCAAACCCTTCACTGAGGTCAAGTATATCCATTTGCCAGATCTCTTGGGGGTGCATGATATTTTAAGGAGTCACGAAGACTTCTCTCTTCTTTCTTATGGGAGGGATCTTCTCCTAACATGAGGTCTTCTTCAAGCTCTCATTTTCTTTTATTATACTTATCTCTCTTTTTGGAGGGGGGTTTTTCCCATGTGGTTCTCCCTCTTTTTCCACTTTATGAAATATTGCATTGCATATCATTTGTACTTGCATATTGCACATGGTTACCTAACATGGCCTAGTAATTGAGACCCATCTTGCATTATTATCTAGCTTTTGTGACCTTAAGTGCATTCTCCTAAGTTGCACTTAAGGGGGGGTGTTGGTGCAAATAAGTATTTACTATTTACACTTTTACTTAAGTTTACTTAGGTTAATGCTTTAGCATATTAGTTGTTATGTAGACACCTAGGAGTTTTCATATTCATATGAATTGTCATGTAGACAACACAGTTGTTTGCACTCCAATCGAGCACATGTTGTCTACTATATATCTTTACAAAATACAACTTTTCATTCTTATCCTCTCATTATTGCATGTACATTCATGCACAATGGAGGATAATCCACTCTTGGTGGACATGTGCTTAGTTGGTATGCTTATCTCTTTACATGGCTCCTAGTCATCTTGATTGCCTTTATATATAAGGCTCTTCTATGATGTATTCATCCAATCATCTAATATACATTCTTATTTGATTCTCATTTGTCTCTCTTGTGCTATCTACTAAGCTTCTTGATCTTGGCATTAAATTACTGCCTTAGGCAAATTCTTACATGGTATAAGACCTATACCAAGTTCATACAAGAAGAATTCAAAGGCTGTTTATTGAAATTAAAAGAAAATGAACTATCATTGCAAATGAAACTAGTTGACTCTGATGAGGAAGTAGAAAAAATGGTTAAGAAGCTACCTGAGTATGATCCTGCAAGTGAGAAATTGACTATGGAGGAAGCAAGGGAGCTTATATAGAGGAGTGGTATAATAGTCTTCCCAAGATGGGAAATTGATTCCTCTTTCCTATTAGATCTAATGAGAAGACAAGAAAAGACTATCTCATTTGATGATAAGAATCAATAGTGGTAGTTGAGAGGGTCTTGTTACAACATTGACACTTAGACAATGAAAATATGGAGTTTAGCTCTAGAGAATTAGTCATCAACTCTCATGGAAATCAAGGAATCCCCTAGATGGAATGAGATTTTTTTAATTGTCCATTCCACTTTGAGAAACTAGATCTATGTGTTGCTGACTTCAGCATCACTATTAGGTAAAAACAAAATTAATGTGTTGTAAGAGTAGTTAGATGGAGCCTATGAGAGGTATACCAAGACCAAGAGGCACCATGAAGACAAGATGAATAAAACATATATTCGAGAAAAAAAAAAGATTTGGTTAGAAATGAAAAGATAGTCATAAAAAAATCAGATTTGCTACTAAGATTGAAGATACATGTGTATAGATAAAACCATATACACTTGAAGTAGGGGGATATGGTGGGCCAAGCCTAACTACCGATGAAGAAGATTTGGAATTTAGTAAAGAGATGGATATTACAACCATAAAGAATTTTCTAATTCATAAAATAAATTCTTTGAAATATGTTTCTCAAAATGTGCACAATAATTATATGGTCTTGCAGGGGGTAGAGTATTAGTGTTTTGAGGCAATATCCTTATTGTCTCTCTTATTCACCACATGGGTCCTATACACCCAATTTTTTGAGAGCCTTATAGCTATGTTGAAATGAAAAATGGAATTACCAAAAGTGCTAATTATTTATCTTTGAAAATTGATTAGTAGGGTGTAGGAGCTGAATGGTTTCTTTGTAGGAAAATTATAGTTAATTCAAAATAAAATGAAGCTAATTACTTTAGGAACACAAAATTTTGTGCCTAGTCTACTAGAGGAAAGTGAAGCAATAAAGGATTGGTAAGAATGGTCATTCTCTTTTGATGAAATTTTGAATCACTATAGGTTTATTTCATATTGTAATGGTGAGGCAAATATTGTAGTGGTTTATGATTTGATTAATATGTTGTATAAACTAGAGTCAAAAATGGGAAAAGTAACTATAGAGGTTAACACCATCATAGATGCTAAATGGAGAAAAATACTTGAAGAGTTAAATAGGATTAGAGATTCCACCTAGATAGATATTGAAACTGGCATAGCTATCTGGGAGGTCATAGCTAGCATAAAAGCCTTGCCATTTAGGGAAAGAGATTGTGCAGTTAAGATTACAACTAAAAAGGAAGAAGAGAAAAAGTGAAGAAAAGACAATGAAAATTATAGGTTGTTAAATTGTGAATAGATTCATGTCGAAGAAACTTGAAGTGTAATAACCCAGACAAGTTATAACTTCTTCAAACACCAAAATCTTTTGTACTTTAGTTGTTTGTCGTTTCATCAAACACTTTGCAAGCAAGCTATGATATCACTGTAATGGGCACCCTAGAAATGCCCTAGAGCTGTACCAATTGTTGAAAGATTTTTTAATGTCTTTGCATAGATTTAAACCACATAATATGAAGAAAAACAAAGAAATTCATGCAAATTGAAAATTGAACTACTGCTGAAATAATATTAGTTTTCAAACTAATAAAATTAAATACATATCAACTCACTAATTACTCCAGCATCATCAAATACATAACAAACTGTTCAACTCACTAATTACACCCAATCTGCTTATGGCTAGAAATGTGTCCAAGCTACTTATTAATGAGCCAATATCAATGAATTTTATAGGCCAAATCCGAAGGGAATGATGTCTAGAATGTCACAAGAGAGAATGAACATCCTCTAATGCCAAGAATAGAAATGTACATCCAAGTTCCTATCAAATGCAATTCACCATCATCTAATGCTAAATAATGAAGCTCTCACCTCTATTTATACTTTCCCTGCATCCTTTCAGAAGGAAATAAAATATTAAATAATTGTATTTACTAGAAGCTTGCCCCTTCCAATAATTAATACACTCTCTAGAAACTCCTCCCTTGCAATTTAATAATTAATTGTGCTTCTATGATCCAGGATGATCTTCAGGACCTAAAATTGAAGTGTTCCAATTTCTCTCAAAATTAGTGCCATCGCATAGAGCACAAAATTCTAAATCTGGCACAACTGGAACGGATGAAAAAGGAGTCCGTTTGTGCAAGATATTGCTGGTCAAAGCTTGGTCAAAGGTTAGTCAACTCAACAAACTGGGAATAGAGGTCAACAAAAAGGGTGAAAAAAATAATCATCTCCAAAGTGGTCAACAATGGATTTCAAATCAAAGAGCTTGTCGAGAGCTTTCTGACGGTGTTTGTTTCATCAGAAAAGAAGTCCGTATGTGAAAGTTATGCCATTTTAAAGTTCAGAATAAAAGATGAATATTGATGATGTCATCATGACGTCTTCGACACATGGCATCTCGAAGGAAGGTTTGTTTTTCCTTTTAAAAAGAGTTCATAGTCGAATTTGAACTCATGACCAATGAATTCTAAAAAAGCCCCATTAACCATTAGACCATGCATGGCTTTTGAAATAGATTGGCGGCAATATAGTTTTATCGATTCCTTAGCGCAATTTCAAAGAAAAGGAAGACCACCGGTGGGGTTGGAACCCCCGGCCGGCAGCTTATCAAAACATATGATGGTCGTTGCGCTAAACCTGCACTGCAAAATAACTTAGGCGCTATTTTTATTTGAAGCTTATCTATCCGTGGTTTTGGGCTTAAAAGCCGCTGGTGGGGTTTGAACCCCCGACTAGTCAGGCCTCCAAAATAAGCATTGCCACTATGCCATGATGAGCACTTAAAATATTTGTGGCATAGGTTTGTTTTAAACCTTATCCGTTGCCACGAACCCTTTTAAATAAGGGTGTTTGTTGTTAATTGCTAAGATACACCCCCTATTTTTCATTTAGCCGAATATTTCAAAGGCTAAAAAAGGGATTTCGGATATGGGGTAATTTAATAAGCCCTATATTTGTTTCAGCCTAATTTTGGCACATTTTCTTGTATATAAAGGGGGGGATGTAGGCTTAGAATTCATCCCGGTTTTCCCATTCATTTCTATTTGGTGGGCATTCCAAGGAGGAGGAAAAAGTTTTAGAGGAAATTGTAGGAGAGAATTTTTGAGAGCCGCTATATGATGCTGTTGTTCTGAGTCTATAGTCAGACCTTGTTTTAGGCAAAGTCATTCTGACTCTTCAGAAATCGGTCTTGTGCCTTGGTGCTTGTTACAAGACGATTTCGAGTTTGAATTTTGTACGACTTTGTGGATAGACTATAGTGCATTGTTATCAACTTTCAAAACATAATTTATGCATCGGTCACTCAGTTGAGATAGACCCAGAGACGTAGTCCGTTCAGCCAGACGAACTCCAAGATCAAACTGATTCTCTCTCTCTTTTTCTCTATTTCATGTGCTTTAATGTGCTTTGAAGTTTTTACTAACTTTCATTTATACATTGCACTAGAACATCAGGGGTTTCCAGAATAATCAGTTCTCTGTAATTACCTTCCATCTTCTTTATGTCATTTCTTAATGTTTAATGTATTTTCGGTGAAACATTAGGCATTAAGCTTTTGTACACTTATTCTGCAATTTTCCACTTAGTATAACATTGCCTTGGTCCTGTGATCAGATCATTCTAGAAAATTAAATTACTAGAGTCTTCCCCCTCAATAATTAATGCACTCTCTAGAAGCTTCTCCCTTGCAATACTATAGTTAATTAAATTAATTAAATATAAAGTCACATTTTAATTTTAATTTATTTAATGACTTTATAAGAAATTAATTTAATCCATTTCCCCTTACTTCACTTAGCCTTTGGATAATGTGAAGGCTAAGAACTCCACTTAGTTGCTATAAAGATGGGGACACTACAGTTTGCCCTCCTTGAAATTGCTTTTTCTCAAGCAATCTCAGTCATGTTTTCTGTAGTGCTTGCTCACTCTCCCAAGTAGCATCTTCCTCTGGTAGGCATCCTCATTTGACTAAATATTCTTTAATCAACCTATTTCATAGAGTTCTTTCCCCAGTATATAGAATAGCCTTAGGAATCAATACAAGCTTTCACTCCTCATATAATGGTGGAAATTCTATAGAAGGCACAACTTTGATTGATGGCTTTCTTAAGACTCAACACATGTAACACATTATGAGCTTGAATACCCTCTGGAAGCTTAATCTCATAAGAAACCTTTCCCTCCTTGCACATCACTCTGTAGGGGCCATAAAACATAGGCTTCAACTTCTCTATTCCACTCTTCTTGAGTGATGACTGTTTGTATGGTTTTAGCCTCAAGTAAACCATATCCCCAACCTCAAAGCTATGCTCTATGTGGTTCTAGTCAACATGGAATTTCTATTGATTTTGGGCTTGCTATATATTCTGCTTGAGCACCCTCAAAATATCTTGACTAGATCCTATGAGATGTGTTTTGCTTTGGGCACTCTACTATCTCCCAAAACTATATCCATGAAATTCGGTGCTCCATAACCATACAGTGCCATGAATGGAGTCATCTTGATGGACATATGATAAGTGGTGTTATAACAATACTCTCCCTTGTATAGCAATTTGATGTAAACCCTCTATTGTGCAGTTACATAGTTCCTCAGATATCCATTTATTCACAACCTCTATCTACCCATCTATCTATGGATGAAAACTAGTGCTAGGTGTAAGATCTATACCACATAAATTAAAAATTTCCTACCAAAATGTACTCATAAATTTACTATCTCAATCACTAACAATAAAACTAGGTAGCCCATCTAACCTAAATATCACTTTAAAGAAAAGATCAGCCACTCATGCTACTATGTAAGTGGATGGAATAGCAAAGAAGTGAGAAAACTTTGTCAGTCGGTCAACTATCACATAGATGCAATCTTTCCCCTGTACTTATGGTAACCCATTGATGAAGTCCGTAGAAATACTTTCCCATTTCCTATCCAGAATGGGTAAAGGTTGTAACAACCTTGCAGGATATGTATGTTCTCCCTTATTCTATTGGCAAATACACACTCCCTGACATGCTTCTAAACATCATCCTTGAACCTTTTCTATGTGAACCACTCATGGATCTACCTATAGGTCTTAAAGACCCCTAGATGTCCAATTGTAGGTGCATCATGAAATGCCTTCAATATTACCTCCATAAACTATGATGAAGGAATCAAATATATCCCACCCTAGAATTTAATCAATCCATCCATCACCATGTAATGATCATCCTGTATGGTGCTTGCAATCACTCCAGAAGCCCAAGTGTCCCTCACATACTTTGTTATAATCTTATTTCTCTAATCTCCTATAATCTTAGCTAGATCACAAATATGAGGTCTCCTAGATAAAACATCTGCTACCACATTCTTCTTACCTTTTACAAACACAATGTCAATGTCATAAGATTGTAACTTTGTAATCCACTTCTGTTGTCTATCATTGAAATCACACTAACTCATGAAGTATTTTATGTTGTTGTGATTAGTTTTTATAAGAGACTTTCCCCCAACTAGGTAGGGCTAGAACTTAGACAATGCATGCATAATAGCCAACATCTCTCAATCATAGATGGAATATCTCCTCTCCACTCCTTGAAGCTTCCTACTCTAAAAAACTATGCGATGCTTCTCCTACATCAAGATTTCCCCAATCCCATCTCCTAACACATCACAATGAAGCTCAAATAGTTCCATGAAATTAGGTAAAGCTAGTAGTAGACATGACGACATCACCTTCTTGAAATGATTGAAGCTTTTCTAAGCTACCTCTATCCATGCAAAGCCCCCTTTCTTAGTAAGGTCTGTCAAGGGTGCAACAATCTATGAAAGTCCCTTAACAAATCTCCTATAAAACCTATAGAGACCAAGGAACCCCTTAAGCTATGTAAGATTCATAGGAGTAGGCCAATCAACAATAGCGCTAATATTTTCTAGATCTACTCGAACTCCATATGTGTTGATGATATGCCCAAGATATAATAGCTCAGTCATCCCAAACTTGCACTTAGATTCCTTGGCATATAGTGATTATTTCTCCAAAGTGGACAAAACCATCTCAAGATGTTGTAAATGCTCCTCCCAAGTCTTACTGAAGACTAAAATTGTTACAATTCTTTAGAATAACTAAGAGGTGGGTGGGGGGGGTGTGAATCAGTTATTCAAGGTCCAAATGCCCTATTAATACTTTTTCACTACTTTTAATGAAACCATACACTTTTCATCCATCCAAATTTAAATCAACCATATTAGCAAGTTACAGTAAATCAACATGCAAAGATAAAACATGCAAGATCAACACATGACACAATGATTTATGTGGAAAACCAATTTTGGAAAAACCACCAGTAACATGCTACTTGATTCTCACTCTTCTGAAGTGATTCCCTATTAAAAGCCTACCCTGTTAAAGGCTTACAACACACTGTTAAATGTGACCTTGTTAGAGGATTTCACCAAACTGTTAGGAATGGGCTTGGTTAAAGGTTTTTAGAACATTAACTTGGAATGTCACCTTGTTAAAGGATTTATCTCATGGCTATCAAACCAACCTAAGTCCATAGGATTTAAACTAAATGTTACAATTGCTAGAAAGTAACAATAATGGCCTTTTGATCTGATATAACTTACAACATACTTTGCAGATTTCAAATCACACTTTCAATTCAATCCTAATGCTTGGCTTCAATCACTTCAGCTCTGACTACTTGACTTCTTCTCAAGCATCATCTTCTTCAGTCTTCTTACTCATCATACCAATGCATCCATATATGGGGTCTTCTTATTCAAATAGAGTAACTATGCCCTCTATCCTCCTTAGCACCTCCTTTAGCATTTCGTGCTTTTATTCTTGACCACCTCACTCTCTATCTTCTTCATGAACTTATGACTCCTTAAATAGAAATCTAATTTCCCTTTGCCACTCAATTCTCCCTCTCCAATTTTAGTGTTTTGAATGGATTAGGTAGGATACAATGTATCTACCTCATATCGTGTTCTTCATCTAGAAACTTTGTCAGTTGTATCCTTAAAAATGTTTTGAATGGTGTTCTGTGCCACCAGCTCATCATTCTTATCTTCCATTTAATTCACTAACTTCTAAGTAACAACCTTTTCAATTTAGATCTGGCGAATCTTCAATTTTCAAAATAATGTAGCAACTCGACATTATTGATTTACTGGTGCTCAACATCTCTGTGTTGCTCGACACTATTGGTTTACTGATGCTTGGCACCTCTATGTTACTCGACACTATTAGTTTACTAGTGCTTGACACCTATGTGTTACTCGGTACTATTGGTTTACTAGTGCTCGACACCTCTGTGTTACTCAGCACTATTGGTTTACTGGTGCTCGGCACCTCTGTGTTACTCGACACCTATATCTGCTTGGCACTTGGTTCTACTCAGCACTTGATAAACTCTGTATCACTTAGCATTTGAAGTTTACTCAACATCTGAACTTGCTTGGCACTTGAGGTTTACTTGGCACTTGAACTTGCTTGGCACTTGAAGTTTACTTGGCTTTAACTAGCAATTTTCCTGGCACTTACTAGCTTGCTCAGTTCCTTCTCTCTAATGAACTTAGTTTAGCTTTACAAATGTCTTAGCTAAAACCTTACACCTTTGATATATTTTAGTGTGCCCATTCTCTCTATCTTATAGTATGTCATCAAATACACTTTTTCATCAATGGCTTAGCTAATCCTTGTACTTCATTACAACATCATAACTTCAACCTTTCTCTAGGTGTTCTGGTTACATCTTATTGATTGCCTCCTCCTTGTCAATCAACTAATTGATATTATTTGGATCACTAAAGCAATTGTCGTTCATGCAAGTAGCAAGTTTGACATCAATGACAAAACAATGATTGAGAACATTCTAACAACTTTCCTTATAATCTTTTCAATCATTTCCAACAATCTCCCTCTTTGGAATTGATGGCAAACCAAACTGATCAATTGATCAACTTAGTTACCACCAAGATTGTATACATTATCTGCTATTTTTCTTTGTTATTGCATCTTTACTAGCTAATCTCATATATCTCTCTCTTGCTTTGTATTGATCAAGTTTCACATTTCTCCCTCTTTGACATAAATGCCAAAGGTGTAGCATCTTTATCATGCAAAATATAAGCTTTGGCTTCTTGATGTTTTCTCCCTCTGCCACCATGCTTGTGGCTAATTTGGAGTTTCTGCTCCTGTTGTTATCCTCTACATAATTCTTCTGATATTTCAATGATTGTTCCTATTGATGCAAGGCAACATCCTTGTTGCTTTAAACTACTTGAGTTAGGGGTATTACCCCCAACTTGCCTCTAAGATATTCATAAGCATCCTTGGGCAATGATTTGGTGAAAATATCTGCAGTTTGTTCCTTTGTGTGAATGTATTCCAACTTCACTTGTTTGTCTTCTACCAATTCTCTAACATAATGATGCTTGATTGCGATATGCTTGGTTTTTGCATGCATTACTGGATTTTTGGATATGTTTATAGCACTTTTATTATCACAATACAATATCACATGTTTTGTTACCTCTTCTTTCATTCCTTTCAATAGATGTGTGAGCCACACAATGTTTGTGCAATTGACTGCAACTGCTACATATTCTGACTCTTTTGTGGACTGGGATGTACATGTTTCTTTCTTTCTAGTCCAGGTAACTAGCCTTTTGCGTAGAAATAATGCACCTCCACTTGTGCTCTTTCTATCATCAATGTTGCCTCCCCAATCTACATCTGTATATGCATTGAGCTCAAATTTTCCATTCTTTTTGTAGTATAGACCAAAGTTATCAATTCCTTTAAGATATCTCATTATTCTTTTTACTGCTATGAGATGATTTTCTTTAGGATTAGCAGAGAATCTAGCCTCTATTCCAACTGCTAACGCTATGTTTGGTCTACTATGTACAACATATTGTAGTTTTTCAATCATGGTCTATACATTGTTTGATTGACTTTAGCTGATTCATCATTTTTGGACAGCTTATTTCCTATTTCCATTAGTGTGCCGACTGGTTTGGATTCCTCCAATCCAAATGTTTTAAGAATCTCTTTGATGTACTTTGATTGAGTCACAAATATACCACATTTGAGTTGATGTACTTGCAATCCAACAAAAAATTTGATTTCTCCAAACATAGACATCTCAAATTCATGTTTCATTTTGTCAGCAAAGCCTTTGCAAAGTACTTCCTTTCCACCAAACACTATGTCATCCACAAAGATTTCAGATACAATAATGTCTTTACCTTCTTCTCCTTTGATGTACATTTTGTTGTTATCATCCATTCTTTCAAATCCTATTTGCACTAGATACTTGTGAAGTCTCTCATACCATGCTCTAGGTGCTTGTTTCAAACCATAGAGTGCTTTATGTAGCTTACACATCATATCACTATTGTTTTCATCAAAAAATCCTTCAGGTTGTTCAATGTAGACTTCTTCTTCTAGTATACCATTTTAAAAAGTAGATTTTACATCCATCTGATAGACTTTAAAATCTTTGTAGGCATCATATGCAAGTAAAGTTCTTACTCCTTCCATTCTAGCAATAGGGGCGAATGTTTCCCCATAGTCTAGTCCTTCTTCTTGAGCATTACCCTTGCATACTAGTCTAGCTTTGTTTCTAGTAATCTCACCATTCTCATCTAGCTTGTTTCTGAATACCCACTTGGTGCCAATCACATTCTTGTCAACTAGTCTAGGAACCAAACTCCAAGTTTTATTTTTCTTTATTTGATCAATTTCTTCTTCCATAGCTTTATACCAATCATCATCTTGTAATGCACCATATACTATCTTGGGTTTAGATTTACTGATCAGACATGATTCATATCTTAGTCTGTTCCTTGTCATTGGTCTTGCATCTTTGTCACCAATTATCTGTTCATCAAGGTGATGCCTTTTTAGATATTTGAATAATCTTGGCTCTTTCCTTGTTTCCATATTTGATCTTTCAAATTCAGGATCACTATGCACTTCGTTGTCAGGTTTTTCTTCATCCATTTCATGTGTACCATCTTCAAAATCAGATTGTCCATTTCCTTCATTCTGCAACTGGGCTTTTGAATGCAACTTGACATTCACTGGTTGAGACTTGGCTGAGACTGATACTTGTTGTTGATTTTTGATTTGATTGACATCATCCTCATTAACAGTCATTCCTTCATAAGAGTACACAAAGATTCTATACTCTTCCATTTTCTTTGGTACTTCAGCTTAGACTTCTGTGTGCTCATCAAAATTTACATTTGCACTTTCCACAATTTTGTTAGTATTAGTATTCAAACACTTATAAGCCTTACTTCTAGTGGAGTAACCAAGAAATATGCCTTCATCACTTTTTGCATCAAATTTTCCATTTCTAGCATCTTTAAGGATAAAACATTTGCAACCAAACACTTTGAAATGTTTTACATTGGGTGAGTGACCATACCATAATTCAAAAGGTGTTGTATTTGTACCTTTCTTGATTTGTACTCGGTTCAGTGTATGAACAACTACACTTACAACTTCTCTCTAGTATTTTAGAGCAACAATCTTTTCCATCATTAATGTTTTGGCACAGTCAATCATAGATCTATTTCTTCTTTCAACAATTTCA
The DNA here is from genome assembly GCA_028749045.1 of Cupressus sempervirens. NCBI lineage: Eukaryota > Viridiplantae > Streptophyta > Pinopsida > Cupressales > Cupressaceae > Cupressus > Cupressus sempervirens. Next base: position 795,060,867 of record CM053787.1, read on the forward strand.
TTTTGTGGGGGAGTTCTAGGGGCTGACGTTTGTCTTTTGATTCCTTTATCATTACAAAATATCTCAAATTCATTTGATGTGAATTCACCACCTCTGTCTGATCTTAGGCATTTCAAGCTTTTTCTTGTTTCCTTTTCAACTCTAGCCACATAGCACTTAAAAATTTAATAAGCATCAGATTTTTATTTTAAAAACATAATAGTCATCATCCTGGAATAGTCATCAACAAACAACATTATGTATTTATCTCCTCTATAGCTTTGTACTTCCATTGGACCACATAAGTTAGTGTGAACTAACTCAAGTACTTCTTTAGATGTATAGTTTTTGCTTTTGAATCTTGACTTTGTCATCTTTCCTAGTTGACATTGTTTGCACATTATATTATCAGGCTTCTTCAATTTTGGTAAACCTCTGACTTTCTTCATTTTACTAGTGTTGACCAGATTGTCAAAGTTGACATGACATAATCTTCAATGCCACAACCATTCATCATCAAATTTTGCAATAAAACAAGAAACATCATCCATATCAAGGTAAAACAAATTACTCCTTGTTTGATCTCCTTTTCCTATTAGTTTACCATCAGTATCATAGATTTTTGTAATTTTGTTTCCAAATTCTACTTTGCATCCTATATTGCCTAACTGTGAGACACTTAGTGAATTGTAGTTTAAGCCTTTAACATAATATGCATTATCACATGAAATTTTCTCTGTAAGCTTAATGGAAACTTTTCCTTTGATTTGACATGGAGCATCATTACCAAATCTAACACTATTTCCATCATACTGAGTAAAGTTAACAAACTTACTTTTGTCTCCTATCATGTCATGTGAGCATCCACTGTCTATGATCCACCTGTCATTCTTGTTCATAAATGTTACCAGTGCTATGGGCTCTTCTTCATCAGATTGATCCTTCATGGCTACATAAACAATTTGATCATCATTGTCATCAGAATTTTCTTCAACAATGTAACACTTCTTACCTTTTTCTTTGTAATCTCTCTTGTCATCATCTCTTCTAAATTTATTTTTGTTGCCTTCTTTGTAATCCTTTTTCTATGTACACTTGGCAGCAATATGACCTACTTCATCGCAATTGAAACAAATGATAGGCATCTTTCCTTTGAATTTTCCTTTACCTCTGTGAAATCTTCTAGCAAGAAATGCTTCCAATTGTTCCAAATCTTCCTCATTAGTGCTACTATCATTGGATACATATTTCATTTTTCTTCCTTTCTTTGGCTTCACCTGTTCAGCATCTTTTAGTGATAACTTGGCCTTAAAGGCAGATTCAACATTCTCAGGTCTGTAATTGTCAAAATTAGTTAACTCAAATGTAGTGAGTCTACCTATTATACCTTCAAAACTTAGATTGTTTCCTGGTATACATCTTAGCTCTTGTATTGCTAATACTCGAATAGCATAGATAGGGAGAAAGGTTCTTAGAAACTTACTATTAACAGTATCTTCATCCAATTGACCACTCAAGCATCTTATTGCACTTACCACTTCCTTTATTCTTGCACCATACTAAGCAGCATTCTCATTTTTCTCCATTTTCATGTCATCAAACTTTCCTATGAGACTTTTTCTTTTTGCTCTTTGTACATTTTGATCTCCTACATAGATGTTTGATAGGGCTTTCCACATTTTGAATGTAGTATCACATCCTTTGATATCATCAAATTTAGCATAGTTGAGTGCAGATGCAATTTCCAGCATTGTCTGATTGTGTTCCTGCTTGTTTTTCATGTCTTTTGCAGTAAGAGTGCCTGTTGGGTCAACATGTTTAGTAACAATTGAATTTTGGGCATAATCTCCTATGGATCCAAGATGTAGCTTCATCAAACTTTTCCATTCAACAAAGTTGTCTTTATTGAGCTTGGGAACTTCTCTCTTAGGCATTTTGATCTTTTCTGCTTATAGTCCCTTTAAAATGAGTCAGCAGTTAAGCTCTAATACCAATTATTAGAATTCTTTAGAATAATTGAGAGGGGGGTGGGTGGGGGAGGGGGGGGTGAATCAATTATTCAAGTTCCAAATTCCCTATTAATACTTTTTCACTACTTTTAATGAAACCATACACTTTTCATCCATCCAAACTTAAATCAACATGCAAAGATAAAACATGCAAGATCAACACACGAAATAATGATTTACGTGGAAACTCAATTTGGAAAAAATACCAGTAACATGCTACTTGATTCTCACTCTTCTGAAGTGATTCCCTATTAAAAGCCTACCCTATTAAAGGCTTACAACACACTGTTAGAGGATTTCACCAAACTGTTAGGAATGGGCCTGGTTAAAGGTCTTTAGAACATTCACTTGGAATGTCACCCTGTTAAATGGCTATCAAACCAACCTAAGTCCATAGGATTTAAACTAACTGTTACAATTGCTAGAAAGTAACAATAATGGCCTTTTGATCTGATATAACTTACAACATACTTTGCAGATTTCAGATCACACTTTCAGTTCAATCCTAATGCTTGGCTTCAATCACTTCAACTTTGACTGCTTGACTTCTTCTCAAGCTTTGTCTTCTTGAGTCTTCTTACTCATCATACCAATGCATCCATATCTGGGGTCTTCTTATTGAAATAGAGTAACTATGCCCTCTTTCCTCCTTAGCACCTCCTTCAGCATTTCATGCTTTCATGCTTGACCACCTCACTCTCTATCTTCTTCATGAACTTATAACTCCTTAAATAGAAATTTGATTTCCCTTTGTTGCTCAATTCTCCCTCTCCAATTTTAGGGTTTCAAATGGATTAGGTAGGATACAATGTATCTACCTCACATCTTGTTCTTCATCTAGAAACTTTGTTAGTTGTATTGTTAAAAACATTTTACATGGTGTTCTGTGCCACCAGCTCATCATTCTTATCTTCCATTTAATTCACAAACTTCTAAGTAACAACCTTGTCGTCTTAGATCTGGCAAATCTTTGATTTTCAAAATAATGTAGCAACTCGACATTATTAATTTACTGGTGCTCAGCATCTCTGTGTTACTTGGCACTATTAGTTTACTGGTGCTCGACACCTTTGTGTTACTCGGCACTATTGGTTTACTAGTGCTCGACACCTCTGTGTTACTCGACACTATTAGTTTACTGGTGCTCGGCACCTCTGTGTTACTGAGCACTATTGGTTTACTAGTGCTCGGCACCTTTGTGTTACTCAGTACCTATATCTGCTCGACACTTGATAAACTCTGTATCACTTGGCATCTAATTTTTACTTGGCATCTGAACTTGCTCAGCACTTGAAGTTTACTCAACACTTGAACTTGCTCGGCACTTGAAGTTTACTCAGCTTTAACTAGGAATTTTCTCGGCACTTACTAGCTTGCTCAACTCCTTCTCTCTAATGAATTTAGTTGAGCTTTACAAATGTCTTAGCTAAAACCTTTCACCTTTGATATATTTTAGTATGCCCATTCTCTGTATCTTATAATATGTCATCAAATACACTTTTTCATCAATGGCTTAGCTGATCCTTGTACTTCATTACAACATCATAACTTCAACCTTTCTCCAAGTGTTCTAGTTACATCTTATTGATTACCTCCTCCTTGTTAATCAACTAATTGATAGTATTTGGATCACTAAAGCAATTGTCATTCCTGCAAGTAGCAAGTTTGACATAAATGAAAAAACAATGATTGAGAAAATTCTAACAACTTTCTTTATGATCTTTTCAATCATTTCCAACATAAAATGTCATCAAATAAAATCAAGGCAAATCTCCTAACCTACTCCCTAAATACATGATTCATGCAACTTTGGAATGTAGCAAGGGCATTGGTTATCCCAAATGACATAATCAAAAACTTGAAGTGGCCATAGTGACACCGAAAAGCTATCTTCTCAATGTCCTTCTCCCTCATCTTGATCTGATGATACCTTGACCATAGATCAATCTTTGTAAAAAATCATGCACCATTTAACTCATCAATTAGCTCATCTATTCATGGGATAGGATATCTATTCTTAATGATCTTCTTATTTAATTCCCTATCATCAATGCACATGCACATTGTTCCATCCTTCTTCTTTACCAAGACTACTGCTAAAGAAAAAGGGCTCTTATTAGGTCTAATATGCCCCATCTCCAACAAGTCCTTGATTGCATTCTCTATCTCATCCTTGTGTTTCTTAGGATGATGATAAGGAGTAATCATATCTATTTTGGCTCCCTTCTTGAGCTTAATAACATTCTCTATCCCTCTGTTAGGAAGAACCCCATGAAGAATCTCACCAAATACCTTAGTGTGTTTATGAAGTATCTCCTAGATATCTAGTGGATAACTCTTCACTTGTGGCTCCCATGAAGCTGGCATAGTCAAACATTCTACTGCCCACTCTAAATCATTATGCTGAAAGAGTCTCTGCATTCTCCTTAGGGAAGCTACTCTACAACTCCCATCTAAAAATCCTCTAAGTACAACAATTCTCCCCTCATGCTAAAACCTCATCTCCAATTTACTAGTGAGACCATCCATGTCATACAGAGGATGAAATCATAGTCTCTCATGTCTATGACAAAGAACTCATCCTCCAACTCATAGCCATCTCCAAACATTATGTGAAGATTAGATATCTTCTGAGTGAATAATAGTTTGTCACCATTAACTACCATGACTCTAAACTTGGTATGCTTCTTGATCTATAGACCTCTCTTGGCTACCAATTGTGCATCTATGAAATTATGTGTAGCCCCAGTGTCAATGAGTGAGATTAATTTCTACCCTTGGATAGTACCCCTAACCTTAAATGTGGTAGCCTTCTAAGCTCCTATTAATCATGTTAATGACTTCTCATCCCTAGGAATGCTACTCTCCTCTGTAGTGATATACTCATCTGAATCATAGTGCTGATCCTCCCTCTCTAACTATGACTCCTCTATTGAGAAATACTCCATTTGATTTGCCTTATCCTTGAGAGGACACTTATGAGATAAATTTCAAGGCTCTATGCAATGAAAACATAACTTCTTCTTTCTCAAATCATTCAGGGTGTCATTATCCAACTTATCTCTTTTTGGCTAAGCATCCTTGTGAAAAGATTTTTTGTCCTTCTCCTTGTCCTTTTTCATATAAGAATCCCCATTCTAAAATCTAATCCTAGAAGAAGGTGCTATGTAATGAGCCTTTTTGGTGGCCTCTTGTAATGTATTTGGGTCATGCCCCTTGACCCAACCTCACAAGGGGTCTGAGAGTCCATCCATAAACAACACTACTAATCTCATCTCTAAAATATTTGTGACCAACATAGCTAACCTTTGAAATTCATTGATATGCATCTCAATTGTTCCCCAGTACTTGAGTTGTGCCAATTTCTTAAACTATAATTTACGATCTCTAGTATCAAATCTCTCTATGAGCCTCTTAGTGAACTCCTTATAAGATATGATCTAATTATGTCCCAAGTTTACCATGTCATTGAGCCACCACTTATGCATTGGTCCATCCAAATGAATAGCTACATACTTTATAGCCTCCTCCTCGGGCATTGGATTTAGTAGCAAGTATGTATCTATCTTTTGCACTCAAGCTTGTGTGGTCATCTTCCCTAAAGCATCATAATAAGGTAAATAAATTTTCCCAAATTTCTTTCTCAACTCAAGGTTTTGACTTCTTCCTCCTGATCTAGGCATGTGTCTCAGCCTCAAGTCCATATAATCTCTGAGAGGAATATCTACCTAAAAATTTGGTCCACTAGCCTCCCAATCCCTCCTGAACTGATCTTGTAACTCCATAATATACAGTTCATTAATTGGGTGAACTAGATCTTTGGGTGGGAAGGTGGTTAGCAGAGATCTCAAGCTTGTTATTTGAGCTAGGTATGCAACATGTCTAAAGTTATCAACATCATTCCCATTGTTGCCATGTCTATTATTAATGTTATTCTTAGGACCATTGTTGTTGCCTCAACCTCCATTATCGTTTCCCCTATCATTGTCATTTTTCTCATTGTTATTATTTCCATTATTGGCATCACCTAAATTAATATGGATGCCCATCTATCTAGCCATGAGCTACAACATCATATCCATTCACCTATTCGGCTACTGTTGCATACACTACCCCTCCTCTAATGTACCCAATAACCTGAACATTACATTTTCCTAATCTAGACCAGTATTCCTTCCTCCATCTAATCTTGTATTCCTATCATCTTAGTCACCCATACTTTTTTCTTGTTCAAAAAATATCTCTTCTATGTTTGTATGATAGGATTGTATGTCCCCGTGCAAGGATGAACTCACATGTTCACTTTGCAAGTCTGAACTCCTACTTTGTCTTGCTCTGGTATTGCAAAAATTATAAAACCCTTGTCGCATGCTTAAACATAAATGTTGTTTCAAACTCTCTATAAGACATCTAGAGGATGATAAAACTTATAGCTTTGATACCACTATAATTACATGAATAGGTTATAACTTCTTCAAACACCAAAATATTTTTTACTTTAGTTGTTTTTCATTTTTTCAAACACTTTGCAAGCAATCTTTGATACCACTATAATGGGCACCCTCGAAATGGCCAAGAACTATACCAATTGCTAAAAGAGATTGTAATGTCTTTGCATAGATTTAAACCACATAATATGAACAAAAGAAAAGGAATTAATGCAAACTAAAAATTGAACTATTGCTGAAATAATATTAGTTTTCAAACTAATAAAAATAAATACATAGAAACTAACTAATTACTCTAGGATCATCAAATACATAATAGACTATTCAACTCACTAATTACACCCAATCTTTGTATGGCTAGAAATGCATCCAATCTACTTGTTAATGAGTTGATAGAAATGAATTCCAAAGGCCAAACTCCAAGGTAATGACATCTAGAATGTCACAACAGAGGATGAATGTCCTCTAAGGCTAAGAAAAAGTTGTACACTCAAGTTTGTATCAAATACAATTCACCATCATCTGATGCTAAACAATGAAGCTCCCACCTCTATTTATACTTTCCCTACATCCTTCTAGAAGGAAATAAAATATTAATTAATTGCACTTACTAGAAGCTTCCCCCTTCCAATAATTAATGAACTCTCTAGAAACTCCTCCCTTGCAATTCAATAATTAATTATGCTTCTAGAAAATTAAATTCCTAGAGGCTTCACCCTCAATAATTAATGCACTCTCTAGAAGCTTCTCCCTTATAATACAATAATTAATTAAATTAATTAAATATAAAGTCACCTATTAATTTTAATTTATCTAATGACTTTATAAGAAACTAATTTAATCTATTTTCCCTTAATTCTCCACTTGGCCTTTGGAGAACGTGAGGGCTAAGAACTCCACTTAGTCACTAAAAAGATGGGGACATTACATGGAGAAAGTGTCACCTGACTATTTCAAAATTGCTTCCTTTTTTTTGTCCAAGTGGAAAGAATATTTGTAAAGGAAATGTATTTGAAATATCTTTGTATATTTTTTTTTTAATCAAAAATTGACAAGTATCCTCCCATCTAATGCTTGTTGCAGTCCTTGTCTATTAAAGAATTTCCAAGATGTGGAGTGAGGGTCTGAGTTCTCTAAAATTTTAGTGTTTGTGCTATTGTAATCAGTCAAGACTTTTGGGTCAATTGTATATTGTTCAAAATTTGCACTTTGAGAATATAATGAATATTGAATGACAAAATTTGTTATATTTTGAGTCTTATATCAGTAATTTGTATTTTTTTCAAGGGAGATCAATAAAAAGAGGAAGTTTGAGTATATTTGTCTATGAATTCTATCACTATTTTCATTTGCTTGTTAATTTGAGATTGAATGAGCAAAGTTATTTCAATTTAATGAAAATGTGGTAGGTTTTATGTCATTTCGTTGTTGCTATTAATTCAAGGAATTTAGTAAATGCTTCTATGAATTGATAGGGTTTCTAGGTATATTGTAAGGATATCAGAAGAATGGAATTTAGGGTTAATAGTTAATAAATTTAATTGCAAGACAACTAAATAGGTCAAGGTTTACTAGTTTGAGTATGTATAGCAATAGATAAGGCACTAATCGTAAATTGTGATGCAAATTTATACATTCATTTGGTTTCATAATACACATTTAAATCAAAATAAATTGTTTAAATTTTGTAACAAAAAAATATATTGTTGGTCATTCCGTTATTGTAATAGCTTTCCTTTGAGTTATAGTTGGTTGTTGTAAACCAAGGAATTAATTACAATTTCAAGAAGATTGTTGACCTTTTTCTACTATAGGGGATAAATATTTGAGAAAGAAGATCAAAAAGTAACATATTCCCTAGGTGCACTCATCTTGACCCTATATAGCCTAAAGTGTAGAGATCCTTTGTGCTCTATCAAGTTGTTTCTATCTGGATGAGTTCATGTTGAATATGGGAAATAGCTAACCCCTAAGCATCCACATTCATTCTGCATCCTAGTACTAGTTTTTGGAAGCTGTAGTTTTAAAACACCAATAGTCCCTATTTAGTCAAGTAGTATTTTGGTAAAATAAATAATTATCTAACCTAAAATACTCAATTTCTTATATTTATCCTATTTGAGTCAACTTATTACTACAAATTTGAAAATTATTGCAACTTCTTCTATACAATTTGTACAAACTCATGTGGTTGTAAGAATGATCATAGACTCTACTCTCTTTGTCCATAAAATTTCATGTAGTGACCATCTCCTAATGAATCTCATCAATTAAATATTTAGCTCTACTATCAGATAAACTAAGTGATACTTAGACAAATTTCTAACTCTAACTATCACCACTGTATCCTAAGATATTTCTTAGTTTATATTCAATATATGTTTCCATAAATGAAAATATCATATTGTTTAACCTATCCAAATTTCCAAAAATACCCCCCCTTTTCCATGAATCACAACATATGAGAAAATTGGCTAAGTTCCAAAACATAAAATTCCAAAACTTCAAAAAGTTATAACATATGTTACATGGATATTACAAAATTTTAAAAATTGGGGATCATCATTACCTATACCAACTTTCCCTTATATCTCCTAGTTACAATATTACTCCCCTTTTGATTATGATCTTTCACTCTTTTACAACTTTCTCTATATTACTCCCCATTACATGTATAGACAAATTTTGTTATATCCCCCATCCCCTCTTGACATCAATGACAAAGATGGTATCAAGAACTATATACAAGTCAAAATTGTACTAATGCCTTTTACTTTTATCATTTCTAACTAGATATCCATGAGATGCAATTAGTAAAGTTGGTCTTCAAGACAATAATTATTTATCATTTACCACATTTGATATGTTGAGTAATTCATTTAGTATATATGAGGCTATTTCTACTTTCTCCAAGTTAGTGTTTTCAAAATTTTCATAAGATACCTTGGATGATAGGAATTTATCCAACTATCTCTTGACAAGATCAAATTTTAGAGTAAGGTTCTCCCTTAACAAGAAAAAAAAATTCAACAATCTTTCCTTTTGTAGCTCTAAAAGTCCAATTTTATCATGTATTTTACAAATTGTGCTCTCCAAGTTTAAAATCTTCGCTATAGGACTTTGTAGTTCATTCACAAGAGTCTTTCAATATTCTAGATTAACATTTATCTCATCTATGATATCCTTGATAAATGTGTAGGATAGGGCACATTTACCATACACATTTTTTCCTTGTGGAAACGTTTATTGAGTTCCTTTATTCTCTCATCAAGATTTCTTAGGTCTCCTAATGATATTTTCATAGACTTTTCTAAACACCAAACTCACTATCAAAATCCTTGATAATTTCTACCAATCTCATATGTGGGTCTACTTCATTTATTTTAAGTAATACAATAATTGGTAAGTTTTTAGTCACTTCCATTGAAGAATTTTATAGTGTCCTTACTCTCTTCCTCTTCTCAATAAATTTACTTAGAGATGAAATCAATAAAACACGATTGTCATTATCTTACTTATTTCCTGATAAAGCAACCAATTTATATTCAAGTGGTGACCTTGAAGAACTATGTTAGAAATGCTTTAAAATAACTATGGGGTGGGGTGGGGAGGGGGGGGGGGGGGGGGGGGGGGGGGGGGGGGGGTTGGTGGGGGGGGATCATGAATCAGTTATTTAAGGTCCAAATGTCCAATTAAAACTTTTTCATCAATTAAAGTGAGCCTATAAAACTATTCATGCATCCAAGCTTAAACTTTCCTACTTAAGAAGTTACTATAAATCAACATGCAAGCATAACAAATGAAAGATCAACACATAACATAGTGATTTACATGGAAAACCAATTTCGAGAAAAGCACCAGTAACATGCTACTCAATTTTCATTCTTTTGAAGTGATGCCGTGTCAAAGGCCTACCCTGTTAAAGGCTACAACACATTGTTAAATGTGACCTAGTTAAAGGATTTAACCACAATATTAGAAGTGGGCTTGGTTAGAGGACTTTATAACATTCACTTGGAATGCCACCCTATTAAAAGATTTACAAATGGCTATTAAACCAACCTAAGTCCATAGGATTTTACCCTAGCTTGCACAATTGTTAGACAGTAACAACAAGGGCTTTTGACCTAATACAACTCACAATTTAACTTGCAGATTTTAGATCTCTATTCAACTCTTCACAATTTTCCTAGCTTTCAATCTCTACAACTCTAACTACTTGTTCTCCTTTCAAGCTTCATCTCCTCAAGTCTTCATGCTTGATGTATGAGTGCAATCTCATTTATGACCACTTATTGAAGTAGAGTCTCTATGCTTTGTTCTTCCTTCTTAATACCCTCCTTGACATCCTTCAACAACTTCACATTTTGGCACCCCAACTTCTCTTGCTTCTTGTCATGTGACTCCTTAAAGAGAAGTCTAGAAAATGTTTTTCCTACTTGATTCATCCCTCCTTTAATTGCAATTCAAATGGATTAGGTAGGATTCAATGAATCTAACACATATCTTGTTTCTTCTAGAAACATCATGAAGAATCCTCTTGAATTCACTCAAAAATGGTTTATTTAAAATTCTATGCCACTAGCTCATCATCCTTATCCTCCATCTAGTTAACAAAATTCAGGGTAACAAACTTGTCAGCCTAGATCTGGTGAATCTTTAACTTTTCACATAATCTAGTAGCTTAGCACTATTAAAATTCTAGTGCTTGGCACATACTATGTTACTCGGTACTAACTACATTTTACTAATGTTCAACATCTATTTTTGATTCACTTGGCATCCACTAGCTTTTCTGATGCTTGAAACTTGAACTTTGCTCAACTCTTTTTGTATCACTCGGCACATACTAGATTTTTCATTTGCTCAACACTAACTAAAAATCTACTTGGCTCGAACTAGCTTTCTTGACACTCACTAATGAACTTGGTTAAGCTTTGTAGATAACCTTGTTACAACTTATTCTTCCAATATTTCTAAGTTTGACCAACCTTTGTATCTTTAAGTATATTATCAATACATCATTCTACTAGTGTCTTAACTAGTCCTTGAATTTCATTGCAAAACCATAACTCAACCTTTCCCTCATGTGCTTTTGTTACATGTTGTTGATTAAATCCTCTTCATCAATCAAGTAAGTGATACTACTTGGATCTTATAAGCAATTGCTATTCTAAAAAATAGTAGGTTTGACATCAATGAAAAAATAATGACTAAAAACATTCTTTACCAACCATCTTTCTTCTTCACAACAATCTCCCTCTTTGGCATTGATGGCAAACCAAATTGATCAACCAAGTTATCAAAATGCTAACTAGATTAAAATAGTAAATCAAATTCCAAAAGGAAAATTTTATTCAAAACTATTCATTTTATCGGCAACATAAACTAGCTTATGACTCCCTCTGAATCCTTTTTCTAATAAATTGTCTTCTCCCTTTTTGTTCTGCTATTCCTCTAATTGATTCTTGTTTGCATTTTTTTCTCCGTCTGAGCTATTATTTAATTTTTGCTTATTTTTTGCTATTCTCCATTTACATATCTGAACATTCTTTTTCTTTCTCTTTTCTATGGCTTACCATTGTTTACTTTGTTCTTGTGCTACTTCTGTCTCCCTCTTATATTATTTCTTCCTCTACATGCATTGATCATTTTTTTCTATTCTAGTATCAATTACTTCTCCCTCTATTTATTTGATCATATAGATTTGATTAGTTTTTTCTATTTCTCCTTGTTTGACAACAATGCCAAAGATGCATTATCTTATCATCTTAATATGCAAGTAAAGCATTTGTAGGTACTCCAATTACTCCCTCTTTCACCTTACTTATGACATATTTGAAATTTTAGTACTTTGATTACTTAAGTAAAAATCCTTAAGTGAACATCCTCTGCATCAATGTGTAATATTTCAACAATCAACTCATTTGATGTAGGGCAATCTTGCTTTTTCTTTAAATAGCCTTGGATAGGGGTATCACCCCTAACTTACCTCTAAGATAATCAAAAGCATCTTTAGGTAGTGCTTTTGTGAAGATGTCAACAATATGTTCCTTTGAACTAACATATTCCATTCTTTCATGTCTTCCACCAATTTTCTTATATAGTAATACTTAATTGCAATATGCTTAGCTGTGGCATGCATCACAAGATTCTTTGATATGTTGATGACACTTCTATTATCACAATAGAGTATCATAGGTTTAGTTATCTCTTCCTTCATGCCTTGCAGTAGATATTTGATTCATACAATATTCATACAGTTGATAGTAACAACAACATATTTAGCTTCTGTTATGGACTGTGAGGTATAATTTTTTTTTTGCTGGTCCAAGTAACCAATCTTTTGCCTAAGAAAAGTGCTCCTCCATTGGTGTTCTTTCTATCATCAATATTACCTCCCTAGTCTACATCAGTGTAGGCTTTCAACTCAAAATTTTCACTCCTCTTATAGTATAAGCCAAAGTCATAAGTTCCTTTTAGGTAAACAAATATTCTTTTTACTACCATCATATGATTTTCTCTTGGGTTAGCAAAAAATCTTGCCACTATTCCAATAGCTAATGCAATATTAGGTCTAGTATACACAACATACTATAACTTTCCAATCATTGATCTTGGATAACTTATGTCCTATTACCATTGGTGTATTGATTGGTTTTCAGTCTTCTAATCCAAATGTCTTGAGTATCTCCTTGATATATTTTTATTGAATCACAAATATGCCATGCTTTAGTGTATGTACTTTCAATCCAACAAAGAATTTGATTTCTTCAAACATTAACATCTCAAACTCATGTTTCATTTGGTCAGCAAAATCTTTGCATAGGACATCTTTCCCACCAAATATTATATCATCAACAAAGATTTCAGATATTAGAATGTCTTTACCTTTTTTTTCCTTGATGTACAAGTTGCTATTGTCATCTATTCTCTCAAATCTTATCTTCAAAAGGTATTTATGCAGTCTCTCATACCATGCTTTAGGTGCTTGCTTCAAACCATAGAGTGCTTTATGTAGTTTATAAACCATATCCTTGTTGTTGTCGTCAACAGATCCCTCTGGTTGTTCTATGTAGACTTCCTCTTTTCGTATACCATTTAGAAAAGCAGACTTCACATCCATTTGGTAGAATTTAAAACCTTTGTAGACAACATATACAAGTAGTGTTCTTACTCCTCCCATTCTTGCAATAGGGGAAAATACTTCCCCATAGTCTAGTCCTTCTTCTTGTGCATAGCCTTTGCAGACTAGTCTAGCTTATTTCTTGTGATATCACCATTCTCGTCAAGCTTGTTTCTAAATACCCATTTGATACCAATTACATTTTTATCAACTAGTCTAGGAACTAGGGTCTTGGTTTTGTTCTTCTCAATCTAATCTATCTCCTCTTCCATAGCTTTATGCCAATTATCATCTTGTAGTGCATCTTTCACTATTTTGGGTTCAATCTTGCTCAGTAGACATGATTCACTCCTTATTCTGTTCCTTGTCATTGGTCTTGCTTCCTTGTCTCCAATGATTTATGCTATAGGGTGATGTCTTCTCACATATTTGGATAGTCTTGTTTCTATCCTTCTTTCCATGTTTGGTCCTTCAACTTCAAAGCCACTTTGCAGATCACTATCTAATATTTCATTATCTCTTCCATATGTACTCATTTCAAAATCAAAATGCATATTTTCTTCATTTTGCAAATTAGCTTCTAAATATAGCTCAACATTCACTAGCTGTGACTCATCTGATACTGAGATTTGTTGTTGATTTCCAACTTGATTGGTAGCTTCATCTTCAACAAGCATTCCTTCATATAAGTATACAAAAGATCTATAATCTTCTAGTTTCTTGGATTCATCAACTTGAACTTCTACATGCTCATCAAAATTTATATTTGCACTCTCCACAATCTTGTTAGTGTTAGTATTGAAACACTTATATGCTTTGCTTCTAGTGAAGTATCTAAGGCATATGCCTTCATCACTCTTTGCATCAAACTTGTCATTTATAGAATCTTTAAGAATATAACATTTGCAACCAAATACTTTGAAATGTTTTACATTAGGTGAGTGACCATACCATAATTTAAAAAGTGTTGCATTTGTACCTTTCTTGACTTGTACTTGATTGAGCATATACATAGTAGTAGTTACAGCTTCTCTCCAGTACTTCAGAGAAACATTTTTCTTCATCATCAATGATATGGCATAGTCTATTACCAATCTATTCCTTCTTTCTACAATTCCATTGTATGGGGGAGTTCTTGGTGCTGATGTTTGTCTCTTGATTCCTTTGTCATTGCAAAATGTCTCAAATTCTTTTGATGTAAACTTTCCTCCTCTATCTAATCTTAGGAACTTTAGACTCTTTTCTATTTTCTTTTTAACCCTAGCCAAATACCACTTAAACATTTGAAATGCATCAGATTTTGTCTTTAAGAACATGAAAAGCATCATCCTAGAATAGTCATCTACAAATAGCATTATGTATCTATCTCCTTCGTAACTTTGCACTTCTATTGGACCACATAATTTAGTATGGACTAGCTCTAGTACTTCTTTGGAAGTGTAGACTTTACTTTTGAAACTTGACTTGGTTATCTTTCCTAGTTGACATTGTTTGTACATTGTATTTTTAGGCTTCTTCAACCTAGGCAAACCTCTGACTTCTTTTTGTTGATGCTAATCAGATTGTCAAAGTTAATATGACATAACCTTTTATGCCATATCCACACATCATCAAGTTTTACAATAAGATAGGTTGCTTCTTCCATATCTAGGTAAAATAGATTACTCCTATATTGTTCACCTTTTCCTATTAGATTTCCATCAATGTCATATATTTTGGAAGATTTTTTTTCCAAATTCTACTTTGCAACCTATATTGCCTAACTGTGATACACTCATCAAATTATAGTTCAATCCTTCAACATAGTATGCATTATCACATGAGGTTTTCTTTGCAAGTTTAATAGAACCTTTTTCTTTGATTTGGCATGCAACATAATTTTCAAATCTAACACTATTTCCATCATACTAGGTAAAGGTAATAAACTTACTTTTATCTCCTATCATGTGATGTGAGCATCCACTGTCTATGATCCACTCATCATTTTTGTTTAGATAGGTTACTACTGTTGTTGCCTCATCTTCATTTGACTCATCCTTCATGGCTACATATACTACCGCATCATCATTTTCATTAGAATCTTCTTCTTCAACAATGTAGCACTTCTTGCCTTTCCCTTTGTGTTCTCTGCTATCATCTTCTCTTCTATTCTTGTTCTTGTTGCCTTCTTTGTAATTCTTATATTGTGTACATCTTGTAGCAATATTTCCTACTTCATTGTAATTAAGAAAAATTGATAGGAAGCTTACCTTTGAGTTTATCCTTGCCTCTATGAAATCTTCTAGCCAATAGTGCTTCCAATTGTTCCACATCTTCTTCATCTATGTTGTTGTCACTAGATTTAGATTTTACCTTTTTCTTCTTCTTCTTTGGTTTCACCTCCTTAGTGCCTTTTAATGATAGCTTAGAATTGAAATTAGATTCAATATTCTCAAGTCTATAGTTATCAAACTTGGACAATTCAAATGCAGTGAATCTCCCCACTATTTCTTCAAAAGTTAATTGGTTTCCTAGGACACACCTTAGCTCTTGGATGGCTGAAACTCCAATAGCATAGATAGGAAGTAGGGTTATTAATTATTTTCTATTAATAGTAACATCTTCCAAATTACCACCCAAACTTCTTATTTCACTTACCACTTCTTTCATTCTAGATGCATATTGAGCAACATTCTCACCTTCCTCCATTTTCATGTCATCAAACTTTCCTTTGAGACTTTCTCTTTTTGCTCTTTGAATATTATGATCCCCTCCATAGATATCAGTCAAGGCTTTCCACATCTTAAATGTAGAGTCACATCCCTTGATGTCATCAAATTCAGCATAGTTGAGGGTAGAGGCAATCTCCAGCATTGCCTGATTATGCTCCTTCTTTTTCTTCATATCTTCTATAGTGGGTATAGATGGATCAAGATGTTCTACTTCAATTGATATTTGTACATGATCACTTATTGATCCTAGATGCAGCTTCATCAACCTTTTCCATGCAATGAAGTTGTCTCTATTAAGCTTGGGAGCTTCTCTCTAGGACATCTTGATCCTACTACTTGTAGTACCTTTAAACTAAATCAATAGATGGCTCTGATAACAATTGTTAGAAATTATTTAAAATAATTGAGAGGGGGTCAAATCAGTTATTTAGGGTCCAAATGTCTACTTAAAACTTTTTCATCAAGTAAAGTAAGCCTATAAAACTATTCATGCATCCAAGCTTAAACTTTCCTACTTAACAAGTTACTATAAATCAACATGCAAGCATAACACATGAAAGATCAACACATAACATAGTGATTTATGTGGAAACCTAATTTGGGAAAAACCACTAGTAACATTCTACTCAATTCTCACTCTTCTGAAGTGATACCTTATGAAAGGTTTGCCCTGTTAAAGGCTACAACACACTACTAAATGTGACCTAGTTAAAAGATTTAACCACCCTAATAGAAATGGGCTTGGTTAGAGGACTTTAGAACATTCACTTGGAATGCCACCCTATTAAAGAATTTACAAATGGTTGTTAAACAAACCTATGTCCATAGGATTTTACACTAGCTTGCACAATTGTTAGAGAGTAACAACAAGGGCTTTTGACTTGATACAACTCACAACTTAACTTGTTGATTTCATACCTCTATTTAGCTCTTTACAATTTTCTTGGCTTTTAGTCTTTGTAGCTCTGACAACTTGTCCTCCTTTCAAGCTTCATCTCCTTGAGTCTTCATGCTCAATATACCAGTGCAATCTCCTCTATGACCACTTATCAAAGTAGAGTCTCTGTGCTCTATTCTTCCTTCTTAATACATTCTCCTTGACATCCTTCAACAACTTCACATTTTGGCACCCCAGCTCCTCTTGCTTCTTGGCCTATGAGTCCTTAAATAGAAGTCTAGAAAATGCTTTTCCTGCTCGATTCATCCCTCCTTTAATTTTAGTTTGAATGGATTAGGTAGGATTTCTTCCAGAAACATCATGAAGAGTCCTCTTGAATTCACTAAAAAATAGTTTATCTAAAATTTAGTGCCACCATGTCATCATCCTTATCCTCCATCTAGTACACAAAATTCAAGGAAACAAACTTGTTAGCTTAGATCTGGCGAATCTTTGAATTTTCACATAATGGAGCAGCTCGGCACTATTGAAATTTTAGTGCTCGATGCATACTATGATACTTGGCACTAACTACATTTTATTGATGCTTAACACCTATTGTGGATTCACTCAACATCCACTAGCTTTTCTGATGCTCAGCACCTGAACTTTGTTCAGCTCCTTTTGTATCACTTGACACATACTAGATTTTTCATTTTCTTGGCACTAACCAAAAATTTGCTCAGCTCAAACTAGCTTTCTCGACACTTAGTAATGAACTTAGTTAAGTTTTGCAAACAACCTTGTTACAACTTATTCTTTCAATATTTTGTAGTGTGGCCAACCTATATATCTTCAAGTATATTATCAATACATCATTATACCAATGAGTTAACTGGTCATTGCACTTCACTACAAAACCATAACTCAACCTTTCCCTTAGGTGCTTTTGTTACATCTTGTTGATCAAATCCTCTTCATCAATCAACTAAGTGATAGTACTTGGATCTTATAAGTAATTGTCATTTTAGCAAATAACAGGTTTAACATTAGTGACAAAACAATGTGAAAACATTCTTTATCAACCATCATCCTTCTTGACAACACTCTCCCTCTTTGATGGTACTCTTTTTCCACAAGTGTTCTAATAGAACTAGGCTCACTTTCCTTTATTTGATTGTTGGCTTTTTCTTCTTCTACTTCTTTCTCTTAACTTCTTCCTCTTCTCTCTTCTTGCTCGACACTCACTAATGAACTTAGTTAAGCTTTACAAACAACCTTGTTACAACTTATTCTTTCAATGTTTCTAAGTGTGGCCAACCTCTGTATCTTCAGGGATATTATCAATACACCATTTTACCAATGCCTTAACTAGTACTTTCACTTCATTACAAAACCATAACTCAACCTTTCTGTTAGTTTCTTTTGTTACATCTTGTTGATTAAATCCTCTTCATCAATCAACTAAGTGACAGTTCTTGGATCTTATAAGTAATTGTCATTCTAACAAATAGCAAGTTTGACATCAGTGACAAAATAATGATAAAAAAAATTCTTTATCAACCATCATCCTTTTTCACAACACTCTCCCTCTTTGATAGTACTCTTTTTCAATCAGGGTTCCAGTAGAACTAGGCTCACTTGCCTTTATTTGATTGTTGGTCTTTTCTTCTTCTTCTCCTTCTTTCTCTTAACTTCTTCCTCTTCTCTCTTTTTTAATTCTTCCTCTTCCTTCTTATTTTCTTCTTCCATCTTCATTCCTTCTTCTATCTTCCTTCTTTCTTCTTATTTTTTCTTCCCTTCTTCTATCTTTAAATTCTTTTTTCTTTTTTCTATTTTTCTTCTTTCTCATTCTCTTCCTTTTTATCCTTGCTCACTTTCTCTTCATCAAAGCTTTTATAACCTACCAAATTGTCAATATTTTCTCCATAAGCTTAAAATTTTCTTCTGATGTATCAACTACAACATTGGTGCTATCTATATGCATGATGGCCACATCTATAGTCACCTATGGATCTATTAATAATGATGTTTCTGATTTTCCCAATGTTGTTTTTGTTTTTCTAAGGGCTACATGGTTTAAGATCCTTCATTATTTATGCTATTTATTTCCTAGTCTCCTTATTTTCATCCTAATAGTTTCCTCCCATGATCAATATTGCTTGAGTCTTGATCCTTAGATAAGGTTCAAGAATTTTTATTATATATTCCAAATGGTCTTCATTTTTAACTATGCATAACCTTTTGATCATATTCTCTCTTATTTTCTTGTCTACTTGCTATAGCATGTTCTTTCTATTAACTTATCTATTAGAATTTTTTTTTGGAAATCTATCCTTGTATATCTTTGAAATTATTCTTAGACAATATCATATATATTATTACTACATTTTTTAATTAAAATTTGTCTAGATTATTCTATGATTCATAAAACTTGTTCAATAGGAAAAAAAATATCATCATCAATGATTTCATTATTCAATCTTTCTACCTTAGGCTTTCAAATATCTCTTCATTTTATTTCATTTTATGGTTAGTTTTTATATTGCTCTTCTTGATCAGTAACTTTAGGGACATAAATTTTTCCTCTCATCATCTTCTTATTGAAAAAAATGTTCAAAAATTTGTAGTTTTTACCAAGCCTAGCTACCATATATTTTACTCTCTTCTACATGGGAGTCTCTACTAAATCCCTTTTTAATTCTTCCAACCTAGTAAACTTCATCTTAACTTCCATATCCTCTTCTTCTTCTTTTTCTTTACTTGCTAAATAAGTGGGCTAACTAATGGAATGACTAGTGAGACTTATGGTTGTAACTATGAAGCTTCTTCATAAGGAATGCCTAATGCTTTAGTCAACAAGTCAGCTACAACTATACTCTATTTCAATTGATTTTTTGGTGAGGGTCTTGTTGTCTCTAGTGGACACATATTTATATTATTCTTTCTTGTCCAATATTTTTGATACTTTCTATTATTTGCCTTACTTTTGAAGATTCTTCAAGAGTCATTTGTATCTCCTCAATGATCTTTTTTAGCTTTCATCTACCCTCATTTTTGTATATTTCTTAGGGTTTCCTTGGTAAGTTAGTTACATTAGCTCATCATAGGTACCAAATCTATCAAATTATTCATGTCTATTAGACTTAAGAATAACTTCCACATATCCTTCAATCTCTTCTTCTATAACTACATACCCAAGAGGGTTAATATACATCATTATAGATTAAAATACTTCTAGGTAAGTGAAATCATTGTCAACCATAAAATGAATTCTATTTTTGTATTTGCTAACTACAAATACTAGGATTTGGTATCTCTATTTTATTTTAGTTTGAAATGTCTTAATTATCAAGTTTATCTTGCTCTCAATCTTTATGATATGGTGTCTCTTATACAATTTTTTTATCTTTTCCATAGTCCAATTATCTTTGTTCGTTAACTTAGATATAGGCAATCTTGGCATCTCTAGCTATTGTTGTCTATTTGTGTTAAACACTTAGTCATTTATTAGGTAGAGTCAAAATTCGAACACTATGAATGAGCTACTCTACATAGCTCAAGTCATGTATATAAACTTGTATATACTGATCTCTATAGGAGTCGAGAAAGTATGCAATCACTGAGTATTTTCTATATAAGATGAGTTCAACACCTATTGATTAGTTCAAGCATATAAGTGTTGAGTTACATAGTGTGTGTTTAGTACATATTGAGCTTAAACATCAACACAAATATAAGAGATAGTAAGTGTCGAGAAACACAAAGTTTATATATAAGTTAGAAATGATACAAACTTTGAGGTAAACCATTTTAAAGCTAACCTGTAAGGGACATTTGAAATATTTTTAGAGGTTGTTATAGAGAGTTTTATGCATTTTATGATGTGGATCATAGATCCCCATGTTCTATGATTAATGATTCATATGAAGAGGAAAAATATGAAAGCATCTAGAAAACTCTTTATGCAACTCTTTAAATATAGAAGATT
Source organism: Cupressus sempervirens (assembly GCA_028749045.1). Taxonomy (NCBI): domain Eukaryota; kingdom Viridiplantae; phylum Streptophyta; class Pinopsida; order Cupressales; family Cupressaceae; genus Cupressus; species Cupressus sempervirens. The sequence goes on from CM053787.1 coordinate 795,082,008, forward strand.
TGAACATACATCAAAAGACATATGTGAATGACATAGATAAGCTATGGTATGATAGACAATATGAAGAGAGGCGTAATATGTGAATGGTGATTTGAAGGATCGAGATTGGATGATATGTCAAGAAAAAGTATTTTGTTATCTCTTAGCAAAATAAGTGACCTAATAAATGCAATGAAGGAGGAGAAAAGATTAATCAAATGAGAAGAGAGGATTAGTTTGCAAAGAGAAGACTCAAAATCAGCCTAGAGATAAAATTGAGAGTTGAGTACTAAATTAGTTCTAGTCAACTTGAATCAGGGTAAACCACTTAATAGAGTGCTCTTAACATATCTATCTTATATCCTAAAAGATTTCTTACTTTATTCTACATGTTAAATCCTCTAACAATGTGAGACCTAACAATCTCAAACACTTTTAATAGGGTAGACCCCTACAAGGTAGATACTTATTTCAATCTTCAAATGCCTTAATTAGATAACTTCATTTCATGGCATATTGTATTTTTAAATTCAAAATCATGGGTGAAAAGTACAAAAAAAGTGCAACTTAAGTAGTTATTGATAAGATTGTGAGAAATAGCTTACTAGGTTTACAGTTTTCTATTTCAACTCAAAAGGTAACTATAGTTTCTTGGTTTTTCATTCAAAATTATTCAATTTTTTCATTCCTATACTCATCCATGCATGGTTGATTTTGATATTTGTAGAGATTGTTATATGAAACTCTAGAAAGAGTGCATCCATCCTTAATGTCAAGATTGACTCCATGAATATATTAGAAAAATTGAATTAGTAAAGGGAGCCAAAACTTTAGAAATTCAATTATGGTTATAGAACATTTTTTAGTTAGACTAAAACATAGAGATTCATCTGTGTGTCCCCATACCATGCAATAGCTATCAAGTCAAGGAATAAATACAAAAGGTGAATGTCAAACACTTGTACATGCAATTATGTCTACACCTATGAGGAGTAAGCAAAAAAAGATGCAAGTTTTAATTGCCATTTAACATGATCAATAGTTTTAATTGTCAATTAACATGATAATAGGAATTAAATGTATGCCTAACTAAGAAGGCCTTTAATTACTATCTTCTTAAGTAACTAAGAGGTGCTTTTTGTTGATATATATGCTAATGTAATAGGATCAAGACAAGTCTTGATTCTATCCAATGTGATCTAGTCTTGTTTTAGGAGACTAAGCTATCAACAAATAATTTTAAAAAATCTATTGGATGTTGGTCAACATGGAATTCCTCACATGTTCCTAGCTTAGGTGCTTCTAGGGCCTTGTTGTATTATGGAGTCCCATGACTATCAAGGCTCAACATCTTCATCATGAAACTAATTGGAAAATGTTATCCATTCAACACTATGAACTTTCATTCTATTTGATTAATGTTTATGGCCCTGCCCCTATGTCAGATAAACAAAGCTTATGGGTTTCTATTATAGGTTTTATCCAAAAATTAGTAGGTGCCAAATTTATTATTATTGGTGACATAAATTTCATTCTTTATACAACAAATAAGTATGGAGGTATTATTCCCCCTCCTAGAGCTAGCAGGACTTTAATGACTTTGCTAGCAATAATGCTCTATTTGATGTTCGCACACAAACTAGATCTTTCACTTAGACTAATTGAAGAGTTGGGTTCCATTGGATTGTAGTTAGATTGGATTAATTTTGGTATTCACAATGTCATAAATTGGTGAATTATAATATCCAATTAGATATATTACCATATTTAGAATCTGACCATTTCCCTATTCAATTGTTCATTCTTCCATTAGATTCTCCCCTTACTAGTTTTTCTAGACCATTTTTTTAGTTTGAAAGTGCATGGTATTGTCATCCCCACTTTTATGGCCTCTTAAAAAAATGGTGGAAGGATGCTCCACTAGAGCCTAGAACCAAAATGTATCAGCTTCACAAGAAAATATATTATGTCAAAGGGCTTATCAAGATCTAGAATAAACATGTCTTCCAAAATATTTTTGAGTAGAAAAAGGTGATAGGAGAAAAACTAGTTGAGATTAATGAACATATTTTACTCCATGGTTTAAATGCTAATATGCATTCAAGACATAAGAATTTGCAAGAGGAGTGGTCTAAATTATGTAAGAGAGAAGAAGAGTATTAGAGACAAAAGTCTAGAGAATAGTGGCTTCAACCAGGGGATCAGAATATTAAGTTTTTTAATTTATCTACCAAACAAAAGAAGACTAATAACATAATCTTTACAATTCATGACCATATAGGAAATTTGATTTTTGATGCTAAGGGCATTCAAATTTGACATGTAAGTTTCTTCTCTAATCTACTTTCCTCTCCACTATAGGATCCCCTCTCTTCTTACTTTGTGGATGAGATCTTGGATTCCATTCCTTCTTTGATTACACACCAAGACAATCTGATTCTTATGGTCCCATTTACTCTTTATGAGATACATGTTGTAGTCTTTTCTATTCCTACTGATAATGCACTAGGACCTAATGGGTTCAAGTAGAATTATTTTTTCAAAAATGTTGGGATGTCATTCAGTTTGAATTACTTGAGGTTCTTGAAGAATCTAGGAAAAATGTTTCCATTTTGAAGAACTTTAATACCACAAATATTTCTCTCATCCCAAAGATTATTGATCCCTATTATTTTGCTGATTTTTGTCCTATTTCTTTATGTAACACTATCTATAAGATTATCACAAAGGCTACCTATTTGTGACTTAAGCCCATTATTCCAAAAATTATATTGGCATAACATGGGGGTTTTGTTCTTAGTCAAGAAACAATTGAGGAGATATAATAGTGTATGAGATCCTTCATTCCATCAAAGAACATAATATTGTAGCCTTTGTTGCCAAATTAGATATGATGAAGGCTTATGATAAAATGAATTGGTTTTTTCTTCTTCTAGTCCTTCATCAGTTTAGTTTTTCTTCTAAGTGGTATAAATGGATTAAAGCTTGCATTTTGGGTGCACATTTTTTTATTCTCATTAATGTTGCACTAGGAAGTTTCTTTGTCTCTTCCCAAGGAGTTCATCAAGGTGACCCTCTTTCTTCATTCTTGTTTATCATTATGGAGGACGTCTTCAATAGACTTATTAACTCTTTTAACCAAAAAAGGTTTTGGAAAGGTATCAATATTTTGGGTACATCTTTGTCCATAACCCATTCTCTTTTTTATATTGATACTTTACTATTTGGACCATCTACATATCAAGAAATACAAAGTATGAAGAAAGCCATTGGCCTATTTACACAAGTTCCAAATCATTGTATCAATGCAACTAAATCTAAAATTTATGTTTTAATACATTCCAATTGGTTACTCAAAGAATAATCTATCATCTTGGTTTTCCCCCATGATCATTTTCCTTATACTTATCTTGGTGTTCCCTTTTTTATTTGATTAAACAAACCCTCTTATTGTAAATCTATAATTGATCATATCAAATGAAGAATTAGTGTTTGGATTGGTTATCCCTCTTTGGTGAAATTTTCCTTATCAAAAGCATTCTTTTTGCCATTCCTAATTATTATTTCTCCATTCTACAAGCCCCCAAAGGTATTATTTCTCAAATTGAAACTTTAATCCACATAGATAATATGAATGGTCAATAGAAAATACCACTAATTTCTATTCATGCCATGTCAACCTCTTATAGAATAGGAGGTTTCAAACTTCCCAACATTACTAGTAGGAATAGGGCTTTTGGTGCTAAACTTGTTTGGGAAATGTGTGAAAAATCATCTGCCAAATGGCGTCGCCATTTACAAGAGAAATATTTAGATAACTTGGAACCTTCCAAAGTTGTTACTATGCTAGACCCATCAAAGGGGTCTATCATTTGGGATTTCATGATGAATTCTCAAGAATTTATTAAATCATTCATATCATGGCAAGTGAACAATGGGAATAGTGTCAATTTTTTATTTGATTCATGGAATGGGTTCCCCCCACTTTCCATTGTTGATTCTTTAAAGCATTTCTCAAACATAGTGATTGAAGCTTATGGGACATCCTTTTCTACTTATGTCTTAGCTATTCATAGATTCACAAGGCTAGTCATTTGGCAAGACCCCTTAATTCTTCCTATATCCCACAATCATGTTTCTTCTTTCAAACAAGTACTAGCTGAAAGGAATATTTTTATGTCTAATAAACCAAATTGCCTCTTTTGGGCTCTAGCTAAAGATGATAAATACTCTATCAAACTAGGATGCTTATCTCTCCAACACAACCAATTTAATCAAACCACATATCATACTTTTGAATTCTATTGGAATTTCTTAGTTCTACCAAAAGTAGGATGCTTTGCATGGTTTTCATTAAAGAACTAAATTTTAATTACTGATCATCTTCATAGGTTGAACATTTCTAATCCCTTTAACTATGTGCTCTATTTGTAAGTTATAGAAATAACAGATCATCTCCAACTGCCCTTTTGCCCAAGATTGTTTGCATTTTGTCCTTAATAAGCTTAATTTCCCTATGCCATTACCTAATTACCTGCGGGATCTATTCCAAAATTACTAATCTTATAATATAAATCAATTTTTTCATGCATTTGGGAGTGCATCCCTACATTTGTAGTATGGGCAATTTGGTGGGAAAGAAATAAGATAATTTTTAGATAGATGTCATCTCCAATCATTCAATTTTTGGAAGGATTAGAGAGATCAATTGTATCAGAAACAATTGAATAATTATGTATTATCTTTGATTTTATACGAGATGTCATATCATTTCTAGTTGGTGTGTGTTGAGCTCACTCAGGCATTGAAGACAATTTTCTATGTCCACTGAGCATTCCAGAGTTTTCCTAGTTTAGAAGACAATGTCTACCAAGTTCACTTGGGTGACAAAGAAAAGTTTGTGGAAGTTGAGTGTTAACCAAGCTCACTCGATTAATGAAGGAAATATTGGATGGAACCATTGTTAACTAAAATCACTTGGTTACTAAAGGAAATTTGTGAATATACAGTGTTAACCAAATTCACTTTCTTAACATAGGAAAATTTCTTTGAGTTAGTATCTATTGAGCAGGGTCGGCAAACAAAGGATTTTCTTGTTTTGGCATATTGAGTTCAATTAATTTTTAAATTAGTTCTATCCCACTGAGAAGAAGAATATTAATTATTCTAAGTTGTATTCAAGATGACTTGATAATTTGTAAGATATAAATATATGGTCAAGATGATGATTGAATGGGTGCAATAGAATTGAAGATTTGATGATGTTGAGAGGAAGTGAAGTAGAAGGATAAGAAAAATATCCTTATTGAGATGCAAAGATATATTTGATTAGGAAGGATCAATTATTCAAGCTAGAATTGAGATTTTTAATCATCAATTTAGTTGTATAAGAAGTTAGGTCATCTCATTTTTATTCTCCAACCATTGCAACAATGATATAAATCTCTTAACAAAGTTGGCTTAACAACTATTTGTAAATCCTCTAACAAGGTGGCATTTCTATTAAATTGTCTAGAGACCTCTAACATGGCCACTCCTAATAGTTTGATTAAATCCTCTAATAGGTTCACACCTAACAATGCATTTTGTAACCTTTAAAAAAGTTGGCTCCTAACATGGCTTGCTTTAGAAGAGTGAAAACTAGTAACTAGTTGCAATTGGCAATGTTTCAAAAATTGAGTTTTCATGTAAAATCTTGGTGTCAATTGTGTTCATGATATTTATTTTATGTGTATGAAACTAAGTTAAAATAATATTGATCACAAATAATATCTTAATATTTTCATGTTAAGCATTTTTCAAGTTATTTCAGTGTTTACTGAGTTACAACATTTTGTTTGTGTGTTTGTCGAGTTTTAATAGAGTTTGATTTACATTGACATCTAAGGGATCTAGAGTTTATTTTTGTGGTTACTAATTCAACCCTCTCCTCTTAGTTACTCCTATTTTTCCAACAATTAGTATCAAAACTTTTGGTGCTTGCAAAGAAGGTTTTAAGGACCAAAGATAAAGATTAGGATGTCTTATAGAAGAGATATTCCCAAGTTGAATTGAGACAACTTTGTAGCATAGCAAGGAATTATGAGGTTACATTTGGTAACTATTAGTCTGTTAGGTTTTGAATATCTTGATAATGAATACAAGACTCCTATTGGAAAATTATTTGTTGAAGATATTGCTGAAAAGAAAAATCATAACATCATGATGATTGACATCGCTTCTACTCTTAATTATGCTAAATTTGACGAAGTCAAAAGTTTCACTACAACTTATGATATATGGATTAAACTAAAAGCCATCTATGAAGGAGATGATAATGTAAGAAGAGCTAAAGCCAAAAGTCTTAGAGGATAATATGATCAGATGAAGATGAGAGAACATAAAAACATTACAAAATATGTCGAGAGAATTAAAGTAATTGTGAGCACAATCAAAGCATTTGGAGGAGATATTGATGATAAAACTATTACAAGAAAGGTACTCAAAACCCTTCTTTCCATCTATGCAATTAGAGTATCTTCAATTCAAGAAATGAGATTTGATCCAAACAGCAATATAACTTTGGATGCTTTAGTTAGAAGATTGATAGCTTTTTAGTTGGACAACTATGACAACTATGTCCCTAATTCCAAAAGTATTGAGTCTGCATTTGAACCCAAGCTTTCACTCAAGAAAAAGGGTAAGAAATCAAAGGATATTCAATTAGAAAGTGAAGAAGAACAAGAAAGTTTAGACAATTATCTTGAACTTTTTGAATTCCTACTTGCAAGAAAATGTTCCAAAGGTAGATGAAGGTACAAATGTAAGATTCCTCTAATCTATTTTTCTTGTGAAGAAGTTGGTCACATTGCTGCAAGGTGACCAAATAGAGAAGATAAGGATGAAAAGAAAAGAAATAAGTACAAAGGCAAGATGAAATTCAAAAACTAAAAGGAATACAAGGAAAAAGGTAAGAAATCTTATTTTATGGCTAGATGGAATGGTATATATTATTGTAGAAGATTAATTTGATGATGAAGGAGACAAAATGGCAGTTATCTCTCATGATACCAAAAATGATACATGGATTATTGATAGCAGTTGCTCACATCATATGACTAGAGAGAAAATAAATTTTGAGCACAAGGAACATTATGATGGTGGTAGTGTGAGATTTGGAAATAATGAACCTTCTTGTAGAAAAGGAAAAGGGCATATATCATTAACCATTGAGCTTAGATGTGGTAATGCTTATTGGGTTGAAGGACTAAATCATAATCTAGTGAGTGTGGCACAGTTGAATAACATTGAATTCAAGGTAGAATTCATGAATGAGAAGACCAAATTGCTAGATGGAAAGGTAAATTTGGTTGGATCCAGGAAACAAATAGAAGGTAATCTATTCTATTTAGATCTTAGTGATATGGTTATGGTACAAAAGATTATTTCATGTAAAATTTGATAACCTAGTCAAGATAAGAAAAAAAAAAAGAGTTAGAGGTATTCCTAGCTAGAAGCAACCTAATATGGGTCTATGCAAAAATTGTCAAATTGGTAAGATGGGAAAAGCTATTTTCAAAAGCAAGAACTATCATTATAAAGAAGTATTATAACTTGTACATACATATTTATGTGGACTTATTGGAATAGAGAGTTACATTGGAGATTATTTTTTCATTTTGATTGTTGATGATTATTCTAGAATGATGACTATAATGTATCTAAAAGAAAAATCTAAAACTTTTCAAAAAATCAAGTGGTATCTAGCAAGAGTAGAAAAAGAAACTTGAAAGAAGCTGGAATGTTTGAGATCAGACAGAGGTGTTGAATTCATTTCTAATGAGTTCAATGAGTTATGCATTGAGAAAGGAATTAAGAGACAAGTTTTAGCCCCTAGTACACCTTGGTAGAATGGTATAGCTAAAAGAAGGAATAGATCAATCATGGATTGTGCAAGAACATTGATGATAGAAAAGAATATTGCAAACAAATACTAGAAGGAAGCAATCAGTACTACAGTGGATTCTGTGGGCATAACACAATTGAAGAAAGACTCAAATCAAACCTAATGTAAGTTACTTGAAAGTATTCAGCAGTAAATGTTATATCTTGAAAGAATCTAGGAAAGGAAAATTTGATGTCAAAGATGATTAAGGCATATTCCTAGGATACTCTTGTAGTAGTAAAGCACACAAATGGTTGAATTTCTCTACTTATAAAATCATAAAAAGTGTGCATGTGAGAATTGATGAGTTTGTAAAAAAGAGTGAAGAAGAAAGGAACAAAGAACCTAAGGATTACAAAAGATTTATTTACTTTAAAGCTAATAATTTTCCAAATCTATCTAGAAATCTTGAGGCCTTGCCTCCTGAGTCCCCAAAATCTCTAAAAGCTGCTAAGTTTCAATCAATGCAACTTGAGTCACAATTTGAAGGACTCAAGTTGCAGTCAAAAGCTACCAAGTTATTACTAGAGCACACTAAGTTTGATGGACCTGAGTCACAAACACTAGGACCCAAGCTTAATACACAAGATCATGAAGAAATCAATGAAAACGACTCAAAATCCAAAGTGCCTATGTTAGCAAGATATGTTAAAAGGCATTATGCACTTGATCAGTTCTTGGAGACAAGTCAGATGACATAGTGACAAGAAACAAATTGGATGGTACATGTTTACTTGTCAAATTTGAACCTATAATTGTTAAAGATGCCTCGGATAATGAAAATTGGATTGAATCAATGAATGAGGAAATAAAATGGATAAAGAAGAAGAAAACTTGGACTCTTGTTACTAGACCTTAGGATAAAAATGTAAATAGCACAAAGTGGATATTTAGAAATAAGCCAAAAACAAAGAAAGGTTAGTATGTAAAGGTTATTCTCAAGAAGAAGGTATTGATGTGGTAAAAAAAATGTGTCATGTTGCAAGATTAGAAGGTTTTAAAACTTTACTAGCATATGCAGCTCACAAAGGATTTAAAGTTTATCAAATGGATGTAAAATCTGCATTCTTGTTGAGGAAGTCTACATAGAACAACCTAAAGGTTTTGTAGATCCTAGCAAAAGAGATATGGTTTTCAAATTACAAAAGGCATTATATGGTCTCAAGAAATCTCCCAAAGCTTGGTATGAAAGACTTTATAACTACTTGATACAAATTGGTTTTCAAAGAATAAATGATAACTATAGTCTATATATCAAAGAAGGACCAAACAAGAAGATTGTGTTGGCAAAAATATTCATGGATGATACTTTATTTATAATAAATGATGAATTGTGAAAATAATTTTTAAAGGAAATGAGTAAAAAAATTGAGATGTCTATCTTTGGAGAGATAAAATTCTTTGTGGGGTTGTATATCCAGTAGAGTAAAGATGGTATCTACATTACTCAATCTAAATATACCAAGGAGATACTAAATTTTTTTGGAATGGAAGACTCAAGATTAGTTAGAACACCTATGTCTCCTAGACATAATATTTCCAAAAATTATGATTCCAAGGAGGTAGATCAGACCACATATGGATCAATTATTGGAAAATTGTAGTATGTAGTGCATATAAGGCCTGATATTGCATTAGTAATTGTTATGGTGGAAAGATTCCTAGTGAATCCCAAATAAAATCACATAATGGAAATCAAAAGAATCATGAGATATCCAAAAGAAACTGAAGAGTATATTTTATGGTACAAAAAAGGAGGCAATTTTGTTTTTAAAGTATTAATAGATGCTAATTAGGTAGGAAGTATTGATGATTGAAAGAGCACCAGTGGTGCAGCATTCTTTCTTGACAAAAGATTAGTGTCTTGGACAAGTAAGAAACAAAATTATATTTCTCAATCGATAGTAGAGATAGAATATGTGGTAGCAATAGTTAATTGTTCTAATATTGTTTGGTTCAAACAACTGTTGGCAAGTATGAAGATAGATATCAAAGATCCAGTGGTTATATACTGTGATAAAACCAGTGCAATTAATATATCAAAGAATTCAATGATGCATGCCAAAATGAAACACATTGCTATAAAATATCATTTTTTGAGAGAGAATTGATATAAGATAAAGAGGTAAGATTGGAATATGTGAATACTAAAGAAAAAATTGCAGACATATTCACTAAGACATTACCGAAGGATGCATTTTTGTATCTAAGAGGTAAGTTAGGGGTCATTCCCCCCTCTGAAGCTCACTAAATTAAGTTTAGTGATGAAAATAAATTAGTTGATGTAGTATTGACAAAGGCATATTGAAAATGAATCAGTACATAAGGTACACTGATATATACTAAATATTATCTTTGGCATGAGATGCCAAAGAGGGAGAAGTTTGCTATCATATCTAACATAAATTTTATCACTTCTAGAAATGACAAAGAGGAAAATATCAAATGTAGAAGTTTGTTAACATAAGTAAAAATTGAAGGTAGAGGGAGTTCAAACTAATAGAGGAAGTTCTCATGGATGAGAATTAGAATGAAATTGAGGATATGTTTCTTACTTTATTCTTGCCCTAAAATTTCATTGCATTATGATATGTTGTGTTGCCATCAATGTCAAAGAGGGAGATTTTTAGAAAAAAAATTAATTGTGTATTATCTTTGATGTTACAAAAAGTGTCATATCATTGTGAGTCAGTGTATGTCAAGCTCACTTGGGCATTGAAGAAAATTTTCTGTGTCTTTCGAGCATTCCAAAGTTTTCCTAGATTAGAAGAAAGTGTCTATCAAGCTTACTCAAGTGACAAAGGAAAGTTCTCTAAAATTGAGTGTTAACCAAGCTTACAAAGTTAATGAAGGAAATATTGGATGGAACCATAGTTAACTAAACTCACTTAGTTACCAAAGGAACTTTGTGAATATGCAGTATTAACTAAGTTCACCTAGTTAATATAGGAAAATCACTTTGAGCTAGTATCAACCAATCAGGGTCAACTAACAAAGGATTTTCTTGTTTTGGCATGTTGAGCTCAATTAAGTTGTCTACTAGTTCTAGTTGACTAAGAAGATGAATATTAATTACTCTAAGTTGTATTCAACCTGACTTGACAATGTGTAAGATATAAATATAAGGTCAAGATGACGATTGAATGTGTGGAATAGAAAAGAAGATTTGATGATGCTTAGAGGAAGCAAATTAGAATGATAAGCAAAATATCCTTGTTGACATGTAAATATACATTCACTTAGGAAGGATTAGGAATACAAGATGGAATTGAGATCTATAATAAAAAAATTAGTTGCATTGAAGAAACCAAGTCATCTCATTGTTACTCTCTAACCATTGTAGCAGTGATCCAAATCTCTTAACAAAGTTGGCCTAACATTTATTTGTAAATCCTCTAACAAGGTGGAATTTTTATTGAATTGTCTAAAGAACTCTAACAAGACCACTCTTAATAGGGTGATTAAATCATCAAAAATGGTCACACCTAATAGTGTGTTTTATATAACCTTTAATAGGGTTGGCTCCTTACAAGGCCCACTTTAGAAGAGTGAAAATCAGTAACTAGTTGCAATTGTTGGCTTTTCCCAAATTGGGTTTCCATGTTAAATCTTGGTATGAATTGTTTCTATGCTATTTCTTTTATGTGTGTACAACTAAGTTAAAGTAATATATATCACAGATAATATGTTACAATTTTCATGTTAAGCATTTGTTGAGTTACTTTAGTGTTTACTGAGTTACAACATTTTGTCTATGTTAGTCGAGTTTTAGCAGAGTTCAATTTTCACAGGGGTTGATCTATATTGACATCTAAGGGATCTGGGATTTATTTTTGTGGTAACTAATTAACCCCTCTCCTCTCAGTTACTCCTCATATATTTCCAACATAATTGTTGAGCTTGTTAATAATTTAGTAAGTAAATATAAGGGTAAACATGTTGTTTCTCCTTGGGATGGCTATGTTATTCATCAGTGGAAGGGTTTACCTTTTCCTCATCATCTTGCTCCATTGTGTCCATCCAAGATGCCTCTTATGTGAGCACAAACTAAGTTGATTCCTTCATGTGAGGGTTATTTCAAACTCAATTTTGATTTGGCCTCTAGAGGAAATCCAGACAACTTTGGCTATGGCATAGTCATTAGAGATTTTAAAGGTCTTGTGATTATAGTAAAATCATCTTCTCTCCCTTAGTGTACTAATAACAAAGATGAGGCCTTGGCCTTGCTTTTTGGTTTGGAACTTGCAAAATCACTTTCTGTATCTAAGTTACATGTTGAAGGGAATTCATCCATCTTTATAAATGTGTGTATTAAACATCATATACATAATTGGTGCATATAGTATATATTTTATCAAGTATTGTCTCTTCTTTATTCAATCTTTGAATGTTACATTATGCATACTTATAGAGAAGGTAATATTTTAGCTCATTGTTTGGCTAACTTGGGTTGTGAAATGATGCGGAATTGTCTAGACATTGGTGATATCATTTCCTAGATGATTAAAAAAAAAGGTCTCATATAAACCTTGAAATAAAATTCAATACACCTATATTCTTCCTCTAATTAAACAATATCATATTCTAGAAACTCTACAGGAAAGGAGGACATATTTAGAAATTAGTTTAGTTTTATTTTCATTCATAAGAAATCCACAATCAATTAAAACACTACATAGTTTCTCTCTATATTATTCTATAGACACAAAATCTTAGCCTTAATGACCACAACTTGAGAGTATATTATAAAGTGCATGGTACCATGATTCCATCTTAAATGTTAACAGCTAGTGTTGCCTCAGATATGTTAGTAGCTCTTTTGCTAGGTGTTTTCTAATGGTTTAGACCTAATGAATCCCTTACTAAAAATACAATAACTAAAGTTATCTTCTAATTTGTGAAACATAATTATAAGGTATAAAAAAAAAAAAAGATAAAGGAGACCACATTCTAAAGCAATTATTTTAGGAATTAATAAATATGTCCATGAAAATCTAAAATTCACAAAGTTAAATATACTTAACCTCTAAAAGAAAAGTTTAGTTAAGATTCCTCACACAATGGTCCACTATTGTATTTCAAATTTTACACCTTTAGAGTTAGAACGTAAAAAGTTAGTGTTAGATGTGGTAGGAAATAGGAATCCGTACAATTAGTACTAGAGAAACAGTAAGACCAAGATATCACAAATGTTACAAACATCATTTCAACATATGCCAAGTGCAAATAATTGATTAAAAATAAAAGGAACAACCTAAAACTTCTATATTTCTCAAGGATAAACTATGTTGCAATACATATCCATGTCTTATTGTCTAGCTTTTCCCACTCTATTTCTTTGACATTGGTATAAGTCTTAAGGTTACCTCCTTCTATGAGTTTTTTTTTTGCAATTTGTTTTCCTATTACAAGTTTTTCTTTGCTGGTAAGACTACCAAAATTTAACAATTCACAAATAGACTTTTGTAATTTACATAGGTTTTATCATTCTAATTAGAAAATAAAATGTGTTTGCATATGTTCATATAATTGGGCATAAATTCCCACCTCAACAAAATTTACAACAAGAATAATATAAGTTATATTCTTTTTGGAAATATAAGCCCTCATGGAATTGAAGGAAAACCCATCATCCCAACAGAAATGAAGTAAGAAAACATAAGTCCAAATCTCATTTTGAAAATATTTGAGATGGATTAGAAAATTCTATTTTCTTGAAACCCTAAACCACTTTAAGATAGAAAATGGACATAAACCCTACAACTCAAACCCCTCTTAGTGTTAATTTTCTAGAAAAAGTGGGAATATTCTGGTAGCAAGAAACAATCATTTTGACCCCTTGAGCAAAAATTTTACTTTCTAGGACTAGATATGTATTCAAATTGGAAAAAAATGAATGGTTGTTGAAGATGTAGATTCATACCACAAATATTTGTGTAGGAGGAAAAGTTAACCTATACTAAGAGACAAATTTTGTGTTGAACAAATATTTCAGCACTATTAGAGATAAGATGTAGGTGCAAGGGTACCCACTCACCTAACTATTCTCAATAGTGTATGTACAAGGAGGAGGGGATGAGCCGTTGAGGAGAGTGGGAGAATATAGGTCTAATGTGAACAAGTCCAAAGTCATTTCCTAAAACCTATAGTAATCTTGACACTAAACAGTGCTATCATCTAACACCTATCCATAAGTAAATGTGAAATCTGGAAACATAGAGAAGGTGTATGTGACAAGTGGCAATAGATCCAATAACTCTTTTTCATCATAATTTTTTGAGGAAGAAAATAAAACTACCATCGAGAAAATTGTCATGCACCAATGAAAATAGAGGAGTTTAATTTAGAAAATTCATTTTAATAGTAAATATTATAATAAACTTAGGATAATACAATATTTTGTGAATTTTATGCTCTCCCAAGTAGATATTTATAATTCAAATTGGAGATTTGAAAAATTTAGTCCCGGCCATAGATGGCAGGGACTAATAATAAGTAGCAGGACTCTTTCACCTCCATTATTTCAGCTTCAGTACTCTTCCCCTGATAAGGCCAATGGTGGATCCATTTTAAGCATCCCTTTCCTCATTAGTGAGTATATATATTTATAGAAAAGCTTATCATTTGGTGTGTTTATGTTGAAAACTTCTTTGCATGACTGTTCAAATCTAGTCTAATGATGACTATCTAGTTTTGTCAGATCTAAAATTTTGAGGCTTTCTATGTTCCAACACAAATAAGTTGTAATGAATGCATATTTTTGTCAGTTATAAGTTCTATGGTAGGCTTCTTTATTTTGTCAGATATAAGTTCTAAGGTGGATTGCATTGGTTTATTTTTATTTTTATTTTATTTTGATGAATAGTCCTTTTCTATTAATTAAAATATAATAAGAATATAATTCAAAAAAGGGCTGAGGGATACAAGATCACCTCACAAATGAGTTCACATGATTGTAGCCGGAGCAAAAACACACAGTCATAGCAAGAATTATGCACTATTCATAAAAAAACATATATGAGGCAACCTTAGGTTGCCAAAGTAGTGCTAGCCAAAGGTGGTGGTTTTTATCTATCATGTAAGCCCCGATCATCTTTGGGATTGGGGGGTGGGCTAGGAATAGTCTAGCCCTCTTTAGTAGCAGCAATAGGAGAACCAGTGACAACCTCTACATCTTCGAGCTCTAGCTACGAAGAAGAAATGACTAGATCCAGGTGAAGTGATTTCCTAGAAAATAGATAATGAGCACTAGGAGGAGGAACTAGGGACCAACTAGAACCACCAAGGGGTAGGGAAGTTAAGTGGTGCCTCCATCCACTATCACTACTGCTAGAAGAGTAGTGGCAAGAAGCCTGCGAGTGCGAGGTGTGCTAGTAGCAACCTGAGGAATGACACTGCAAGTGCAGCCACAAGGCATCAAGGTATTTGAAGAGGCATCTAGAGGAACTTTGGAAATAGTGTAGGTAGCATTGCCTGAATGGTTTAGCAGCTCTTGTAGGTGAGCTACCTCAAGGGAAACTTTGTTAGCTTGCACCTAAATCTACATAGTTACATTACTACAAATGCATGCCTTAGTGTACATTGCAATATTAATATCCAAAAAGTTTTGTTTGAAAAGAACAACATTCCTATCTTTCCATAGAGTAAAAAAAATTTCCATCCTAAAACTATGCCAAATCTAGGTGAATTTTCAAGGGATTATGGTAGAATCACCTAGCAAAATCATGTGCTAGGAAAAATATTTAGGCTTGAATGGCTTGAAAAAATCATGAATCTAGTGCCAATAATTTTGGGCACACCTACAAAACCAGAAGATATGCAAGAAAGACTTTGGTTGTCTGAAAAAAGGGTATCTAGGATCTAGAACCCCAATATGTTTGAGCTGAGACCCTAGGGGAAGACCTTGAAAGGCAAGGCACCAAGAAAAATGGTTGATTTTGGGTTTTATTATAGCACTCCAAATGGTATCAAAGTGTTTTCTCCATTAAGAAGGAGAAGATTGCAGATGTCATCTCTGGTTGAGCATGTCCACCATCAAAAGATGGGGCAAAAGCCATCAATATCCTAGAATTGGCTTATAATTGGAAAGTGGAGTGGTAGGATACCACTTCCAATCATGCCACCAAGGTCAAACGAACTAAATACCAATTTTATGAATTAAGTGGACTAGAATTGAAGACAACAATAAGTCAAAAGTCTTTCAATCCAAATGGAGAAGGGAATACTATACTTTCATATCTTCCCAGGACCTAAAACTCATGGAAACCCTTGAGAAGAGGTCCTTGGGAGTTCTGATGCCCTATTTGAAAAAACACAGAGCACTAGCACCTTGAGTCTTGGCAAGGGGAGTACCCTTAATGGAAAATAGGGGAGACCACCAAATGTTTTGCTAATTCAAGGAGAGCCCATTGTGGAATTCATCCCCAGCCCATTGAAGCCAAGACTTAATAGCTTCCTAGGCTTTCCATATGCTCTTGATGAAAAATGAGCCCTATATCATCACTGACTCAGACATGATGAGAAGGGTGTGAAAACTAATCCCCTTCCAAGTAGGCCTGTCGATAGGATAGCTGGAAGATATGCAATGTCAAATCCAAGTCTTCCATGCCTCATCTCTAGTGATAGCATGAATAATCCATTTAGCACAAAGTGCAAGGCCTTTTTTATAAGTGGAAAGTATGCCAAAACCACCAAATTCTCTTCGGAGACAACAAATATCCCAAGTGACTCGGTGAAACCCATGGTAATCTGAACCAGAGACCTAGAGAAAATACCTAAGAAATCTTCCCAATTTCTAATAAGAAGATTTAGAGGGGCCCCAACAAGAAGAATAATAAACATGAGTAGCCACAAGAACCTTTGTGAAAATCTAGAATTTTCTAGTAAGGGAAAGTAGTTTTGTAATACAATAGTCAAGCTTCTTGGTGATCTTGGCAAGCACAACATTCCAAAGTTCAATAGGCAAACCCTGAAAAGAAAAAGGGATGCCCAAAAAGTGGAAAATCTCTCAATGCATAACCCATTTCCATTCAAACTGGCTAAGGAAAGGTGGAATTGACAAGAATGACTGGTAGAAATAGAGCATTTTATGCCATTGAATAGTAGATCTAGAGGCTTGACAGAAGTTGTCCAAGCAACTTAAAGCATTGTGGATGTTTTCTTCATCCTCAAGAAGAGTGAGAAAGGAATTATCCACAAAGTGGCCATTGACTAACTGAGAAAAGTATTCGGGCAAAGAAATGCCATGAACCTATCTAGAAGACACATAATGAGCTAGCAAATAGCCAAAACTTTTAGTAGCAAGGACATAAAGTGCTGGAGCCAAAGGGCAACCTTGTCTGATTGAACAAAAAAGGCCAAAAGTCTTTGATTGTGAGTTATTGATGGTAATTCAAGTAGTAGCATCACCAAAGAGCATCTCCATAGGCTATAAAAAATTTGGACCAAAACCTAGAGCCTAGACCATAGCCAAAATAAAGGGCCATTCAATGCAATCATAAGCTTTAGCAAAATCAATATTTAGAAAAATGGCCTTTTGGTTGGACTTGTGAGCCTATTGGTTGTACCTGTGAGCCTATTCCATGCCTTCCTAGACAAGAATAATGTTGTCAAGAATATATCTAGACTTAATAAAGCCATTTTTCTTAGGGCACACAATTAGGGCAACATGTCTTGAATTTTGAGAGAGAGTGCCTTGGCAATAATCTTATAAGATACATTCAGAAGGGTAATGGGCTTCCAATTGCAAATGTCCTCTAGATCACCAATTTTAGTTATGAATTTGGTATTTCATTTATTTATAATGGATCTTGAGCTTTTAGAATGATATGCTTTGAGATAAACTTTGTGCAGATCAAGACCTATATGCTCCTAGAGGTGTTTGTAAAATTAACAGGGAAACCCATCACACCCAGGGGATTTTTCATCACCCATTTAATAAACTACCTCTTTAAGATCTTAGAGGGAAAGAAGTTTCTTATAGAAAGCATGCTTCTCAACTACTAAGTGGTTTGGAGTAAAAAAGATACGCTTTCTCAGAGCTTCCTCCTGAGCAACCAAATTTCCCTGTGAAGCAAAAATGTTCTCATAGTGATGAAAAAATACTTGCAAGATGTTAGGGAGATTGGAAAGAACAATAGATCCTTACTAAATCTTTTTTAATCCCAACATTGGTATGATGGGCTTGAAGAGCCTAGAAGAACTCCTTTGAGTCTCTATCGCCAACCTCCAGCTAGTGAAGATGGGCTTTGATTTGGGCTCCTCAAGTGGCATAGTTATCAGCAACTTTTTTGTCATGGTGAAGTTTGGCTAGTTGAATTTGCAAATCCACATCAAATGAATTGAGGGTGACAGCCTCAGAGATTTTTTTGAGTGCAGAAGTGTTGACTTCATATGACCAGTTTCTAAAAACTACCAACTGCCACCCATAGATACATAGAAAAGGAGCAATTCTAGCAATGGCATCGTTCCACCATTGAATCCAACCCTTCTAAGAATGCAAACATAGCTTCAAATTCTAGGCATGTAGGACATGTGCAATGGTGGAAGCATGCATTAGCACTGACATGTTGAGGAAAAACTGAGACTTGTTTGCCATGAAATGAAAAAATAAATGGGATAATGGTTAGATAATGTCACATCTGGTAGGGGAATGAAAGGTAAATATTGATCCTTAGAAAAAGAGAAAAAATATTGTGCAATAATCATGGCACGATCAAGATGCTTTAATATGTAGTTAGAGCCAGCTCAGAAGTTCGACCAAGTGTGCCAAACCCCACTATCCTGGCTATGGTTAACATTGGGATCAAAAAAGCCTAATTTTTTGCACATGTACTACTAGGATTCCCTTTCCCCATGTATCCAATGAAAGGGTAGAATGTTGTATTTGTTAGAGGCCACCTCAACCATATTAAAGTCACCATACATAACCCAAGTTGTTGGAGGCAAATTGTCAGCCAGTCAACCCCACATCTGTGATCTTTCCATAGCATCATTAATAGCATAAACATTAATGACTCCCAAAGAATGATTTTTAATGGAAAGCAAAAGCCAAATAACTCTATGCATGGTTTCAAAATTATGCAAAATAATAGCAAAATTAAGATTAGGTGAAAAGAGAGTAACTACACCACCTTGGCTAGCTTCATGCTAGGACAAAAACATAACTCCATCCTGCTAGATGACACGACATGTAGAAGAGAGCATGAAACTAGAAATCTTAACTTCTTACAGATAGAAAAAATTTAAGCTACCAAGTCTATGATGGGTATCCCTAACATAGTACTTTCTAGCAAGGTTTGTGAGACCTCTAACATTCCATGATAAAAAACGTCATGAAAATTCTTCCATATCATCCTCAGCCTCAAGAGAGGAGTAGCTATTCTGCAAGAAGGTGGAAGCTAGGTGGAAGTCAAAAGGAAAATCCTTTGTACTTATAGCTTTCTATTTCACCTCTAGTGTCTCTACATGTCTAGGAGGATTGCAAGAACATTGTGTTGCTTATGGTACTATGGAAAAATTAGTAAGAGGGGTATGAACCATAGCCAAGGTAGAAGCTCTAGTGGCTACCTTACTCCCCTACCTACCATCAGGGTTTGAAACTTGTGAAACCCCTAAAATAGGTGTTGTGGAAACTGTTTGCATCCCTATTTTGGTAGGAATTGACACTCCTATGGGGATTGGAGGAGTCACAAAAAACACCACGTAAGATTGTTTAGGGGACATAGGATTCAAGGTAGCCTTGTCCTTGCACCCAACAGTAACCCATTCTTCATCTTTCCCTTCATTTTTTCCCTTTGACTAGCTTGGTAGTCACTTCTTTAAGAATGGGCTTAACCCTATGCATAGCCAAAGGGAAGCCCCTAATCTTCTGGTCCAAAAACTAGCACCTATAATAGGTGTTGAGGAGGTTCAAATGGAGCACCTTGAAGGTTTGAGCCTCATTCTAGATTTTCGCAGAATCCTTAAGATCCTTGGAAAGATCAACCTTGATGCAAACACATCTTTGTTGGCAAGCATTAAAAAATTTCTCAGGCTCCTTTCTGACAATTTTGCCAAGGGTTTTGGCAATGGAATCAATGAAAGGCTAGCATAGCAAGGATAAACTTGGGAACTTGACCCACATAGGAACCCTAATCATTTTATTATCGAAGACTATGAAATCTCGTAACCATTCTTGAAACACAAGTAGTGTAGTGCCTGCCCCTAGGTCGCATTTTGTTATCATTGCTGAACTCTTTTAAGAGCTAGTTTTATGTTGATTGTTAGCAGCATTGTTTTGAGATTATCAGATGTTGTGCTATGGATTCAGTTTATTATGTGATGAGATTACTTAGAATCTACATTTCATGTATGCATGATGATTATTACATAATTTTAGATATTAATGATGATTAGTAAAGATGATTTATTATCATGTGTTTTCTTATGGATACTTACCCCATACTTGCATGTGTATGGTGTGCGTGTTTGCTTTGCATGTTTACTTTTGTATGGCGTGTCTAATGTGGTTAAGGAAGGGAGTCGTAGTCACCTGCTAGTTGGGATCTACACGATGCACCACTTCCTACCATTTCCTGTTTAGTTTAGTATATATTGTGCTTGTACATGCATGGTTTTTATGCATGTTGCAGGTATCGGGTATCGACTTCCCTGAATTGCCAGGATGAGCATACCCTATCACACTATCTTAATGATAAGAGAGGGGAGATAAATTCTCAAGTCCAAATCCCAACCCTTTAAGCCATTTGTTTTAATTGGAAAATTAGGACAAGTATCTGAGTTGAGTACCCTCTGAATACGTTGGATGATGTAATTCATGATATAAACCCCCGGTTTGATTTTGTATGTATTTTGGCTATGATGGATTTTCATATTTTACCCTTATGATTCTTTGATGTATTTTCTATTAATTAAGCCTAAGTAAAAGATTTAATTAATGGTTTAATTTAATGGAAAATTAATATGATATCTTAATATTTATTTTATTTAATTAATTGGAAAATTAATTAAATAAAATAATTAAATTTGAA